>JACTOM010000212.1:25651-249671 GCA_015832385.1 Elymnias hypermnestra | reverse complement strand
GGACTATGAGAGTGAAGGAATAGAGAGTGCACTTGTGTACTATGCCTGCCAATCCGCAGTGGAGCAGCGTGGTGGGTCTATGCTCTAAAAACCCTCTCTCATATGAGCGAGGAGGCCTGTGCCCAGCAGTGGGACGTTAATGGGCTGCTACTTACCTTATATGCTTATGTGTGTAATATATTTTTATGCATAATTTTTTAAAAATATTATCATTGAGCACTCCTTGTCTATATTTCTCCTTGGCCGGGAAATTTTCGCAAAAAACTATATACAGTTATTGCTTCACGTATTCCCCTACATTATGTTAGAAAAGAGAAGGGGAGGGATTAATGCCCATTCTTACGCACTGTTTTTTCGAATTTCAATTTAACTAGCTTGGATAGTTAGTTAAATTAAATCGCACTGGTTCTGTCTGCATGTTTAATCTATTGTAGGACTATACGAGTGTGCCTGTAATGCGACAGAAAATAGAATAGATAGATACAATAGACAGATAGAAACACTCTATTACACACGCAAACATATACAGGAAAGACAAAAATTAAAGCTAGGAGCGTGCGAAGGCGGTCTTATTCCTACAAGCAATCTCTTAAAGACGACCTTTTGTAAAAGTGTCGAATATGTGGATTAGATTAAAATCTAACAAAATTTCCTACCTAATATTTGAAGGTTTTTAATACACAGCCATTATAAACATTAACACGAACTAATATATTTCTTCATGCAACTTGTTAAAGCGATTTAAATTGATTTCGTGCTCGTAATAGTTTCACGATGTCTCTTAAAATATACATTCAAATTATACGATGTAATAGAGTTTAATATTGATTATGAAATGCTTTATTTAATTTTTTTAAGTTGATTAGGATCACTAATGTATCCATCTTTGAGGGAGGCGAACGTGACCACTTCGACCGTTCGCAGAAGGCGGGAAGGAGGCGAGAGGCCCACGATCGCCGTCTCCCTCCTTAGTGGTGACCTTTAGGTAACGGAAGCGGAGTCCGTTGCCCAACAAAGAAATGTGTCGCGAGGTGGTTGGTGGCTGGTGCTCCAGGCAATCCACCTTCGGAGTAAGTTTTGGTCATTGACCGAGTTGGGCTTAAGCAGGCACATCGCTGGCGGGGTTGCGAATGTCTGTCAGTCGCGTTCTCTTGACCCCGTCTCCGAGTGATGTAGGAGCATCGCTGGGTTTTAGCCGGTATGAGTCCGGCATACCCTGGAACATCCTCCCGAGTATTCCGGGTATCCACGAGGACTTATGCGTTAAAAAAATGTATCCATCTTTATAACTTTCCAATTACTGCGTTGTACATGTTCTTAAAATATAAATTTTATACACATACACATAGCATTACGACTCATTCCCATAGGGGTAGGCAGAGACCACATCCTTTCACTTACCACGATCCTTGCATATCTTCTTCGCTTCTTTCATTCTCATAAACCTTTCTTAAAAGTTCGTCGGTTTAGAGTACTCGTGACCTCTGGCTTTTATTGAAAATGTCCTGGATTTGATTCAGGAACGGTCGCCTCGGTCTTCCCCTTCCAACTTTCCCATTCACACTACATCTTCTTTTAAACCACAACGTCCTCTTATCACACTATTTCTTACTTTGTCACTCAGTTTCAATCCACTCATACTTTTTAACGCTCTCATCTCTACCGCATTTATTTTACTTTTGTGCTTCTTCTGCCAAATCCTATTTTTACTACCATACTTAAGTGTTGGCAACAACACTCCTGCATGCACAGCCATGGATAGAAGTAATGGATGGATGGAAGGAAACGATAGTTTCATAAATACTCACACATATATATTATGTTAGTAGTAATAACAAGGGATTTCTACTTTTTTATTGTTGACAAGTTAGCGCTTGACTGTGATCACATTTATTGGTTAGTGACGATGCAGTTTAAGATGGAAGCGCACTAATCTGGCAAGAGGCAATTTACCTCTTATAGTTTTTTCACAGCATCGTACTGGGACACAAATCTCTTGCTGCTGGTAGGCCGATAACTAGTCACGGCCGAAGCCTCCCACTAGTCCAGACTCAGACATATTTTAAAATGTAATTTCCTTAATTCGCCAATTTCTTTTAATAANCCTCATATGAGAGAGGGCTTTTAGAGCATAGACCCACCACGCTGCTCCACTGCGGATTGGCAGGCATAGTACACAAGTGCACTCTCTATTCCTTCACTCTCATACTCCGATGTGACGGGAATCTGACACGATCGGAGAGAGATCAGGCGCAGGACCGACTGCTTAACGTGCTCTCCGAGGCACGGGGGTGGGACACACTGCCAACTTCTAAACTTCGGGCAAATATTGAGAAAATCTTAATAGAAAACTCAATATACATTTTTGAATTGGCATTAGAAAGTTTCAGAGTTTTTTGTTAAAAAACAACTATTTAACGATAACGCTTTCAAATTAGCAGAGCCTTAACATTCGCTATAAAGAGTTTATACTAAATTAAAGAACAAATAGCGATACATACCACAATACAAAAGCGGAGTTTTCAAACTGAGCTGTAATTTAAAAAAAAATCACTTACAAGTATTTTCAGTAATTATAGTTAATAATATGATTGCCTATAATAAATTATTTCCTTTAAATTTCATTGTTATTTTAACACGCAAACTGCAGTAATCCAATTTAAGTATATTTTAATTATCACATAATGAAATATTGCTCTTATAGTACAATAGATTGCTGTGGTAGAGGTCAGCTGAGAGTCCCGATGACCTAGTGATGAGTAAGTTCATTTTCAATACATCATTGTGCTTTTCAATGAAAGAAAACATCGTGAGGAAGCCTATATATTGCAGGAGGACTGGGGTAATTATACTATGCTTAGATGGTTTGGGCACGTAGAGAGAATGAATGAAAGGAGACTGAGTAAAAGGATTTATGAGTCAAGAACGAAAGGGAAAGTTGGAAGGGGAAGACCAAATCCAGGACATTTTAAACAAGGGCCAGGTCAAGAGAACTATGAACCGACGAACTTGGATGAAAGGTTTAATGAGAATGAAAGAATCGAAGGAGATATGTGAAGATTGTGACAATTGGAAGGACTCTATCTAAAAAGGATAGGCTCTAGAAGCCCTAGCTCCTATGAGAGAGGCGGCTTGTGCAGGGACGTTAATAGTCTGCTACTTACTTAATTTATGTAATTACCCCCGTCTTGTTATAAAGATAACCTGGCAAACAAAAGCAGCTGATTTATTAATAAGACCTAATACTAAAGCGATATAAATTATTAGGAAGTATGAATATAGCACCATTTACTGTGAAGTTCAGGAGTGGAAGGCTATGCTGGTATGGACACGTCATGAGAAGGGAGAATAGCCATCTATGTAAAAGCAGCCTAAATGATAAGGGGCAGGACCGGGAGAGAATCAAAAAAGTGTGGAAAAACTGTGTGAAAAAGGATATGCGTATAAGAAGAAGAAGTGGCGAAAGGAAACATCCTGTACCGACCCCACCTTGTGGGATAAGATCAAGGCAATGATGATGACTAAAGCGATAAATGTTATGTCGCGGAATAAAATACAGCGTATATTGAAGAAGTTCAGATGTAGACTCATGGGATCGACATCTACGCGGGTAACACCGCGGGAGAGACTTTGTTTATATAGTGTATATAAGCGAAATATCATTCACTGATTCATCATTAAATATTCGAAACAATAGATTGATTTGAAAGTGGTATAGTTAGACATTGGGCTTCAGTGGGGTGCCCATGTTAAGATTCTGGCAGGCAAACTTAGTTCAGCTGCATTTGCTGTTAGGAAAGTAAAGCAATACACTGATGTTGAAACTGCTAAAATGGTGTATTTCGCTCATTTTCATAGAATTATGTCTTGCGGCATACTGTTATGGGGTAAGCCGGCTAACATTAACACAATCTTTATATTACAGGAAAGAGCAATACGTAAAAAGTAAAGTAAGTAAGTAGCAGCCCATTAACGTCCCACTGCTGGGCACAGGCCTCCTCACTCCGAGGAGCGAGGGTTTTTAGAGCATAGACCCACCACGCTGCTCCACTGCGGATTGGCAGGCATAGTACACAAGTGCACTCTCTATTCCTTCACTCTCATAGTCCGATGTGACGGGAATCCGACACGACCGGAGAGAGATCAGGCGCAGGACCGACGGCTTAACGTGCTCTCCGAGGCACGGGGGTGGATCACACCGCCAACTTCCCAACTTCGGGCAAATATTGAGAAAATCTTAATAGAAAACACAATATTGATTTTAGAATTGGCCCGACCTGGGACTCGAACCCAGGACCTCATGTCTGTAGTCGAACATACTAACCACTAGACCAATGAGGCAGCTACGAGCAATACGTGCCATATATCAATTAGGATCTCGCATTTCCTTAAGAGGAAAATTAAAAGAAACGTCAATTATCACAGCACCGTCGCAATATATATTGAAACACATTTTATATATCTATAATAATATTCATTTATTCAGCAAAAAGAGCGAATCACAATTTTAACATAACATATAAAAAAAACTTGTAATGCCATATTTAATCGAGACAGAAATCATAGTTTTAAGAAATATGTAAATAACAACCCTTTATAAAAGGCATATGATAATATTGAACATTATTTAAGTGACAAAGATGTTAGGTTCCAGTTGCACATGAAAGCTAAAAACATTGTAGCCTACAAAAACTAAATTAAAAGGAGTAACCGATGAGTATCTTGCCGGTTTCTTCTCAGCGGATTCAACTTTCCAACCAACTTCTGAACCGGGTAGTTGTATTACCAACGGATAGACTACAGACGAAGTGCTTTTTGAGCTTACTTGAATTACATTTTGATTATCCTTTTACATCGGATTGACTTGAATATTTTTGCGAGGTAGATTGTAATCAAGAGTGGATTTCTCCATATTACGCGAGTTACATCATTTATATAATTGGTAACAAAGAGCTATTAAGTAACGATATATTATTTCAAAAAACAGTCACGTAGCAGTCGTGGCCGAGTGGTTAAGGCGTCTGACTCGAAATCAGATTCCCTCTGGGAGCGTAGGTTCGAATCCTACCGGCTGCGGAAACTTTTTTATCCTAAGAATACTAAATTTATTTTTTTCGTATATTAATATTGATAAAAAATAGTAAAATTATTGTTAAAAAATGTATTTATACGTTTTTATAAAAAAATTGACAATATAATAAAGTTTACATAAAAAAATTCACGAAGCTGAAGCGACAGTGGGCGGGGCACATAGACTGACGAACAGATTGACGTTGGGGGGTTCAAAGGTGCTGGAATGGCACCACCACAAGATGGACCGACTACATAAGGAGGGTTGCCGGTAGCCGCTGGAGCCAGGCGGCACAAGATCGGGCACAGAGGGCATCATTAGGTGAGACCTATGTCCAGCAGTGGACGTCCATCGGTTGACATGAGTGAGTTACACAAAAAAAACGAAAATACACAAAGTAGTACTATAATGAACAGAAACACAAAAGAATGAAATGAATATATTATTAAAATGTCGTTTAACTCATTGTTACCCCCGTGAGGATAATTACCCCCAGGTTAGGAACCCAGGACCTAAGGACTGGAAACGATGTTGTAAATAGGATTACTAACTGCATATATTAAGAGACTGAGTAATGTTAATCATGTAAATTTAAATATTTTTGAATATCATTATCGCAGTGGACCTTTCAAATATTCAAGTTTTGCTATATATTCTTTAAATATAAACTATATATTAATTTCAATAATTTCAACACCGCCTCCGTGGCGCAATCGGCTAGCGCGTTCGGCTGTTAACCGAAAGGTTGGTGGTTCGAGCCCACCCGGGGGCGTGATTATTTTAGCCTTTTGTTATCAAGTAAACTAAAGAAATTAGTATTTAAAACTATATTATATATCTATTCCATATGAAATCACTTTTGTTCCCATTCATTTTAAGAGCAAAATTTCCATTTAATAAATAATTTAGTTTTTACGGACGGAGGAGTATGAAACTTCCCACACCTAAACTTTATATAGAGAAGGAGAGCACATTTTTAATAAAAAAAAAATTATATACATGAAAAATACATTGAATCCATAAATGCATTTTACCTTCTGACATATAGAGTATATATGAGTATTTGTCAATCGCTGACAGATGTCAAACGCCATAAGCACTGAGGAGGTTATATTAGAAAAGTTTCCATCGTGGTTAAGTTTTTTTTTAAAAGTTCTAATGTTTTACGTAACTTTGTTAATTTTTTTGCACCTTCTTCTGATTATAACAAACAGAAAGATAATTCAGAAAATGCTGGCAATATTACCAAAGAGGTAATGTTGCCAGCAATTTGGATGCGGCTTAGTTTTTGATTTAATTATATTTCTTTTTCTCGTATATAATTTCAAATTGTTTTGTTACTTAAAATTGTAAATTTTGTATAAGTCAATTAAAACATATTTTACAGGATGTTTTTATTAACAAGATCGACTGCTTACTGTTACAAGAGAACTGGGAGAATAAGATGTCTTTATTATATCAGTTTACTTGAAAATAAAAACCAAAACAGAACGACAACAGAATTATCAAAATTGGTCCAGCAGTTCGTGCCACGGCTTATTTTTATATAGATAGATTGGTTATTTCCACTTTTTTAGAATAGTTTTTGATAAGTCGGTAGCCGCTGTAGTTATAATATTAGATCTTTTTGATTAGTCTTCCACAAAATAAGCATAATAATGTTCACACTTATAATTGGAATTATATTTGGTCCAATTATAAGAACTACATGACAACTTGTATACAAATATGTATTTAACCAAAAATAATATAGTATTTCATTTACTTTACAACATCCCGTATGGTCTAGTGGCTAGGATACCTGGCTTTCACCCAGGAGGCTCGGGTTCGATTCCCGGTACGGGAAACGTTATTTTTATGAAATTGTTTATTTACGTTCGTATTATTTTATACACGTCCCACGAATTTTTTTTTTGACTAATAGTTATTGAAGTTTAACCAAAAATCGATTAGGCTGGCTTTAGATATCAAGATCATTCAATATTTTATATCAAAATTTCATATCATTTGCGTTTAAAGACATAACTTTGTTTATTAACTAACTAAATTTATGATATTACCCAATGAATACCACCAAAAACGGAAATATTTGCCTGTATTTGCAATAAACCTATTAAATTCGGCTAAGTAGGTATAAGTTTGTATGAAGATTCAGATAATTTTAATTGGATATAGTACACAATAGTAAACCTTTATTTTTATATATATAATATTTGTAACATACATATAAAAAAGTGATAAAGAACTGAAAAACTAAAAATTATTTGTCAGAAGTGGGATTCGAACCCACGCCCTCATTGAGGACCAGAACAACTCGTACCTACTCGGTAGGCAAGGAAACCTTGAGTCTGGCGCCTTAGACCGCTCGGCCATCCTGACAGTTGTAAGCAGCTACGAAATTTACGACTATATTTTACCAACGACTTATAAATTACAATATATAATATAAAATAATATTTCTTTAATTTCACAATATCAATTTGTAACTATTTAGTATTTTGTATTATTTTAGCGTAACATAAATAGCATTTTCTTGTATATTCAATTCTTTAATAATAAGGTATATAGCCTCATGTATTTTAAGTGATTCATTATTTTTCGAGTAAGAAAATTAAGATATTAGTAAAATTAAATAATATACGAATACGAATAATTCCGAATAAAATAAAGGAATTCTAGTAATGAGAAATAATTACCGCACCATCTATTGAAATTTAGTTTCATTAAAACAAACTGTAGCCGATGTTGTTTTCGAGTCTGTTGTATAGATGTCAGAACTCAGAACGTATGATAATGAATTCGATTTATTTACATTTCTTATAATAATTATTGAGCAATAAATTATGCAAAATAATCTACCAATCAATTTTCAATTTTTAAACTGCAAATAAAAGTTGTTTGTTACTAATTGGTAATCCTTCTTTAATCTGTGTTGAAACATCACCACAGATTAATGTTACATTTAACTAGTATTATTTATGACTACATTGTCGCCACAGATTAAATACATTGTTACAATATTTTTTACTGATTAGATTATAACTTTATAGAGCCAATTCGAAATTTCACGTTGTAAATAAATATTTATTATCTTTCTAATAAATGCCAGACTAATGTAATACTAAAGGCTTACCTTTCCAATTAAAATAAAAAGTTCCTGTACACCAACATGGAAGTAGAAGATAAAATTAAAGAAGACATGAGAAAATTAGGCTGTAAATGCGAAAAGAAAATCGCTTTGGCCTACAATTTATACATTTATTTAGTGGATAAAAAACTAATGTACGACACTGAGTACTGTTACAATAAAGATATAGATACACTGTATGTTGTAGGCAAACCTAATAAGAACGAAAAGTTAAATATATATGTACCGATGCATGTAAGTATAGATTTTAGTATGGACTTTATAAATATATTACAGGAGAATTTGTGCACTGTAGAAACAGGGCCCAGTATCAACTTGGCTTTTACTGAAAGTGATTTTACGATAGTTATATACACTTTTACCAAAGGGCTCGCTGAAAGACACAGTACAGAGAAAGCTTTATCAAAGAAGCAAAAAGAGGAAAGAAGAAGTTTCATTAATAACGAACTGAAGAAGAATAAAAGTAATATAATAAATGATGCTATGAACGGGGGTGTTATTGATGAGGATTGTCAAGTATTAGAATAATTACTTTTAATATGTAGATCAAAACATTCATATTCATTGATTTTGAATACTGTATTTTTGTTATAAACAACTAAAATGTCAAAAGAAAATACTGCAAAAGCGTGAGCTTTAAGAACCGGACATACAAAAACCTAAGACATTCTTTGTTGTGGAACTTTTTTGGATGATTATATTTGATAATTGTAAAGTGTTGTCAAAGTCAACTAAAATATTGAGAGTTGATTTAAATTAAATTGTTTTATGTTATATAAAAAGTAATTTTGTAATTTTTTTTTATTTGTAAAATAATATAGATTATAGATGATAAGAAACAAAAACGCAGCATATTTTGGATATTCTTGTAGGAGATGTGAGTCCAGTAGTGATGCCCACAAAATTTTTCTACCTGGAAACCCACAGTGGAGCAGTGTTGTGGGTCTATATTCTTAAAATCATCTCTCTTTTGAGTGATTTGGATGCCTTTTCGCACCATTAGGATGTCAATTAACTGCTATTTACCTTACTTTTTTTATTAAATTTGCAGAGATTATTTTTTTCAAGTCAATCTGATGAGATATTCGATACAGTGTAGGGTGGAAAAACACTTCTATCTTCTCTTATTGCAGTCATATTTAAGTTTAGCTATTAAAAAATATCAAATCATTCACCATAATTAGAAAAAAATATTTAGCCAATTCTTACATTATCCACTCAAACTTCTAAAACAATTTATATAGAGAAACCTTTAAAGCGAATGTTTAGTTGAGTATAGATAAAGATACAAATTTTGGTTTATGTTATGAGATTTGATGTATTGCACATTTCTATAGAACATTTACAGATAATTATCTCAGCCTTTGAATTTGTAAACATTTATAATTGACCATAAAGTATGCATTTTCTCATAAGACAAAATGTGCTTTACGAAAATAATTGGTAAGTAAAATGTTATTATATGGGAATAAATGATGTAAATCTTTTAATACTGTATTGTATCTTGTAAGCTTTTTATAAAAATAATTACTTCAATGTGGTAATGTTCCACAAGATGTTAAGTGATGGATAGTTAGGCTTTAGTATTATTCAAGGTTGAATACTTTTGTGTAACAAAAATCATTGATTTGAAAATAAAAACAGATAAAGAGTAACTATCGTTTTAAGGCTAAATCAGATCCACAAGGTTCCACAAACAATTTTGGACTTTTGGTGGCTGGTGTAGTGGCACGAGTACTTGCTTCAGTACTCGAGGTCGTGGGTTCTATTGCATGGCATTTATTGCTTTGTACGAGTATGGACTATTAGGAGGCTTCAGCCATGGATAGCTACTACCCTACTCGATTGACTATTTAAAATAGCTAGTTAGGCCAACTTATAACTTAAAGAATATTTTCATTTAATATAAATATTGGAGCTGCACAACATCATTACCATTAATAAAGTTCAAATGAGTCAATTTTAAAAGATAGATATTTACTATAATAAACTTTTTTAATAAACTTCAAAGAAAGAAGATTTTAGGCAATGTCCTACAAAGTACATATATAGCAATAGCTTGTAACTATATATATAGCTATAGGTGTGACCTTGGCTGACCCGACTCAGCCTTTAAGAAAACGAACAACTAAAAAAGAATAGGTAATTATTTTTTCCTTTTTAGATTAGAACATATTAATATATTTGTAGCAGTTTACATAACTCTTTAAAGTTCTTTCCCTGTTGCTAATTTTTTTTTTATCGATGATCCACTCCTACTGATCGTAATATGATGTTATAAAACTTGCAGTCTTCCTCTATAAATCAGCTCATATTTCAATTCGAAGCAGATATTCAACCAAACATACATTTCCGATTATTATAGTATAAATTTATATGGAGAACAAATAAAAGAGAAACACACCTTTGTTACATTTTATTTTTTGTTATATGTCCGATATGATATAGTAAATACACCTTTTTACATTAATTTAAAAATATTTTAACATAACGGGTGGGCGATACAAACTTAAAAAGTATTATATAATCTTTCGACCCATTTAACTAAGTTGTTTTTGAAATATTTTAATCTGATAAAAAACTAAAATGTTTAGTTTTATAGTAGCATTAATTTTATTTTAATACGAATTATGGTCCCATGTTAAGATCATTTATAAGATCTTTAATGTAACTAATTTTGGAGACTAATGTCTTAAATTTATTGCGAAGGGATTGAAAAAGTCGAAATTAATGGGAAATAATTAGTAAATACAAATGTCAAATTTAGAATCCCTTCAATGCTATATAATTAGACAATATTTCAATGTCGACCTACTCATAGAAAATAAATTAACAGATATGACTTTGAAGCAACCATTTTGTAAACCAAAAATGACAACCGGAAATATTATCATAATGCGTTCGTCCTATCTGCTCTTGCAACGCGTTCAGTTATAATTACATAATAAATATTTCGATTACGTAGAAAAACCTTATTGTTGATTAAAAAATATTCTCAGTCGATATAATTTTATTAGAAAAATACAAAAATCCATTAAATTAATCTTAATACTAAATTTTATTTTTTAAACTAATCCGTTATGGTGTCGAGTCTTTCTTACTATTCTCTAAACTAAATCTTTGCATTTATATCTTCTAGTCATGGAGATTGATAGATAACAGATATTTGACGAAATCCACTCTCTAAAATGAAAGTACTATGGATAGATACTAAATTATTCATTTTTAAAATAAAAAAACTAGCGAAATTTAGCATGGAGAAACACAACAGAATTGACACCAATATTATTTCATTTAAACGTCAAGGCACACTGTGAGAGGATGATGACTTTCTGTCATGCCTTTCCCTAAAAAAAAGAAAAGCAACCTGTATAGGAAGATATAATGTATTTCTAGGCTAAAAATCATCGGTAACATCACGGTGTGCCTTAACTTATATTACAGCACCTCATACAAGTCCTAAGGCGAAAACTCGTAGCAACAAAAGACACTTGTCTAATATATCACTACTGTATGATATTAGATTTCACCTATCAGTTATATACATATACAATTTGTTTAGTATTGTTGACAAAATAAATTAATTTCGACGCCTTTTTTATTAATATCTATAAAACATCTGCAACATACACATTAAAGTGAAGAACTGTAAATTATTTTATATGTTTTACTGTCCCCCACAAATGTGTAAAATATTTTAACACCAACCAGCAAAATTGTCTGTTGTGTCTTCTAAATTACTTTTACTGATTTTGAACACATTCAAAGTACCGAATTTATTCACTTTATAAAAGATTCTTATTCGATTTTATGCATTTTCCCCGAAAACAAATTTCAGTTTCGTGTGAGACTTCTGTTGACATCGAGGTACTGACGACATTAGTTGGATCCATATAACTAGATATTGAGGTACTTTCTACTTTGATAACAGGCTGATCTGTTAATTTTCGTACAGTATTATCGATTTTATGTGATTCTTTAACCATTTCTGTTACACTTTCGACATTATCACCACTTGTTTCCGTGGTTATTTCCTCTGGAACATAAGAATTATCAGTTGTATCAGTTTTGTAGTCGATTGATTCAGTTTTAATCTCGATAATATTATCTTGAAGACGATCGGTTGTTGCTTTAACCTCTTTGTTAATTCTCAGATTTTCAGAAGATTCTGTGGCATTAGGTGGTGTTACTCCGAATAAGTAATCCATTAGACTAAATCCATCTGATCTGTCAATGTCTGGCACACCATTGGAAACAGGTTCTGTAGGCTCACTGTAGTAGGCACCGTCGTTTATAGTAGGATCCGGTGAGCCTGTACCCAAATCCATGTCTCCTGGATTATTTTTTTCTGTTGCTGTAATTATTTCATTCTTGGTAGTGAAAACCGACTTTTCTTTTTGATTATTCACAGAGTTCTCATTGCTAGTAGGCATTTTAGATATATCTACATTTTGTATTTCATCAAGGGCTACATCGTCTGGTTCAAAGAAATCTTTAAGGAACTGATAGTTTGGTTTATAAGTCGTTACAGAGGTCTTTGAATTATCTTTACCCATATCTGTTTGTAAATTTTTGGAAATATATTGACCCAAACGATTTACGACGTGAGGATAATATTGTGATTCTGCTACATCAATTCCTTCAGCGAGGGGGCGGACTTTCACTTTCTTCCAAAATCCACGCCGACGATTTTTTCTGTTAGGCATCTCCTGAAATAAAAAGGTCCCAGTTGAAAAATTAAAGTTAATAATATATAGTAGTAGTAAAGTGCTTATTGTCTGCTTGTTAATTTTTGTCAGTACTCTAAATCAATGGTAAGGGTTCTTAAAGCTTAAGGATAGGTGATGGTATCACACTATTTTGCACACGTCGGTTGCAGATACAAGAAATCTTACGAGAAATTAGCAAAATTTTAGTATCAAAAATATAATAACATAAATTTTGAATTTCAAGTCAGTATTTATAAAAATATTAACTTACCTCTGTTGTATTAACAGAAAGGGTATCCGGCGTAATGGTGGTTGTTTCTTCTTGAAGTGATGTTGTTGATTTTAAGGAATAGTTTTCGCCCGAAGAAATTATTTTTTCTGGTGGAATCTCCCCGATTTCCCCTCCCTTATGTTTCATAACATTATTCGTATATTCATTTTCGTCTTGTTCTTCTAAACTTTTCATAACTTCCTCTAGCATACTTTCAAATGTCGACATTGTATCAGTGGAATCGCTTTTAGTCACTTTTGTTTGTTCGACGTACGCTTCGAGGGTAGGTGGTATGTCGGGTATTTTTTTATTTACTCGATTATTATATGCTGGTGTAACAGAAATCAGTATATCTTCATATTCATTTCTAGCTGTAATTATATCAAGTTGCTCTTCGTTCGTTTGATTGTTACTAGCGGAATCTACTTTGTTTTCATCAGCAATATTATTTGGATTATATGGCTTAAAAGAATCAGTTGAGATTTTAGGTGACCAGCGATCAGTTTCTGGTGCTACATATTTAGGCCTGTTAATAGAATAATTCGAATCTTGATCTTCAGGCTCAACTTGTTCTTCTACTGGTTCTGGCTTCTTATTATATCTTTCTGAAAGGCGTGTTCTGTGGTTATATCTGCTAACAATGTTATTTCTTACTGTGGTGGACGATAAATTTGTTGGATTTTCTGATTTTTCTGTTGGTTTTTCGGTCGGTCTCCTACCTCGAAAACGATTCTTTGCATCATAAGGTCTTCTTGTTATAGATCCTTCAGTAGTCGTTACAAGGCTCGGCCTCCTACGCCTGAGTTGACCGCGCTTAGTGGATTGTTCTGTAGTAGATGAAGAAATAATTGGTTCATTGGAAGATTCTGGTTTATAAACGGGTTGCTTATAATCTTGAAATTCTGGTCTTATATGTACTTGCTTGGTTTTTAAGTCAGCTTCAATTTCCTCGATTCGCATTGTAGTTCGTCGTCTCTCAAAAGCTGGTCGGTATGTTATTGCTTTTAGTGGTTTTCTCCTTTCGGATCTGGATGATTCAGTCGAAGAAGCTTGGTGATACTGCCTAATTACTCCTGGGCGCACTCTTACCCTATTATAAGAAGGAGTTGTTTCTACTATATTTTCTTGCTCCTGCCTTAATTCTTTGTTTGCAATTGTTTCACTTAATCCTGTTTCAGGAATACTTGTTACGTCGCTTAGCTTGTCATCCTGAAGTTTATCTTCACTTGAGTATGTAACTGGCACACTCGTTCCAACTTCGAGATTTAAATCTTTAAAGTCTTGATTTTCTGTTTTTTGTTCGGGTGATGTTTGTGTGGAATAATGGTCTTCTTTCACTTCATCATCAGATATAAAGGTGATTTGCGGGGCCGTAGTACCCTTTCCATCAAAGTCGTAGTTTTCACCGTAATTACGTAGTTTAGCTACATAAGAAGTTTCAGTTACCGATTTTGTAAGAGAAGTATACTCTTGCGGAAGATCTTTCAATTCTTCATTAACCGGCTCAGTTATAGAGAGTTTATCATTGCTATACGCGTCTTCTGTGTCTTCAACTTTGGCGTTGTCTACGTTGTTTGTTGAAATTGTTTTTTCTGATGGTTCAGTAATTGCTTCTATGTCTGTTGTACTTGTTCTTTCCATTAATGTCACAGGATAATTTTGATGAAGAACATCTCTTTGGTAAGCTAAGTCATGTTCTTTATTCTTCGGTTTATGCCTTTTTATATAACTGTCTTCTTGGTCCGTTAGCTTGTAGTGAACACGTCCCCGTGTTCTCGTTCGTGGAGATTTTGTAGTGCTTTCATTGTTATCTAATGGCTTATTTGTCGTGTCAGCTGTAATTTTATTTGGTTCGTATTTAGATCTTGATGGTAGTGGTTTTCGTTCTCTAAAAGGTTTTCTTGTTACTGTGGCACGAGTAGAGTATTCATGGGACTCAGGTTTTATTGTTGGGTAACGAGGTCGGCCCCTAGACCGTGTTGTAGGTCTTCGAGTCGATGTAGTAGTGCTACTTGTAGATGATATTTCTTGTGAATTATACAAACCATCATACTGATTATACTCTGAGGACGTTTTTGTTTGGTGATTATCATCTGCTGAAGTTTCAGGTATATTCAGTTCTTCCGTGTTATTTTCAGATAAGGTAAAATGTGTTTGTGCATTACTACTATATTCTTGTAGAGGGCTTTTAGTTATAGTTGTAAGACTGTCATTGGGAACAACGGGGCTTTCCGAATTGATTTCATCATTTTGTGTAATTGCTGCAGGTTTAGTAAAGTAATCACGAGTATTAGGAACTGTAAATCGAGAATGTTGGAGTTCCGATTGATAATGCATTTCGGGAGCATAACTTTGTTGATAATTTAATGTTGACTGTACTGTGTCAGTAGTTACTTTAGGTCTTTCTAGTTTTATATCTTTTGGTGTTGTATCGGGTGTCGAACCTATGTTTGATACTGCAGGCGGAGTAGGTGAAATATTTAAATCTGAATTCTTGTATGACTCCTTGTATTCATCAAAGAAATTGTGGTAATCTAAAGGAGTGCTAAAATGAAATGCTTGATTTATAGAGTATGGATTATGCGTCTCTAGTAACTGGTTAGGAAACGTTGAGGGTAGCTTTGTTGTTGTTGTAACAGTTGTTCTTGGTGTGGAGGTGGTTTCAATTTTAAAATCATTTTCTGTTTTAGTTGATTGTGCAAACTTGTAATTCGTGTCTTGGGGAGATATTTGTGCAAAGTGTGATGAGTCATGTTGATTTCCAAAATTGCTTATGAAGTATGATCCAGATTTATAAGGTACAGATTGAGTTGCAGGGCGATTATATTCTGTTGCAGTTAATGGCCGTAATGTACTAACAGACTGCGGTTCGATTGAATACGAATTTTTTTCAAAGTTTTGTGTATTGAGTTTTGGAGAAGAACTGGTATAATAATTTATACTGGGTTTCTGAGTAACTGGTATTTGTTCCTGTTTATATACGGTTGGTCTTGAATATGAGTTTGAGTGTACATCTGCAACAGTTGGTCTATTTACTGATGGGGTATCTTTTATAAATGAATTTATAACAACTGAGCCCACATGTGGAGAAGGGAAAGGAATCTTTGCAAAACCCTGTGGGGTATGATAACTTAATGGTGCTACAAAAAATGGCAACTGTCTCAATTTTCTATCTATATCTTCAATATTTGATAAATACGGTAATTCGAATTTAACGTAATTCGCTGGTGGTGATAAAGTAGAAGGACCGATAAAAACTTTGGGGGCATTCAAAGAGTTGACTGAATCCAGAACTGCAACAGTGTTAGCGTTCTTCAAGGTATGTAATACATCACCTACTTTTAATTGGTTATCTTTTTTTTCATCATTAGTTATAAAAATAGCCAAAGGCGGTTGATGAGGTTTCAGTTTTTTTGGTTTAGCAGTTGTAGTTGGTACTGTAGTTGAGGTGGAGGGTGTTAAAGTGGAAATTTTTGTATTATAATCAAATCCCTGCATACCACTATTAAAGTTTGACAGAAATTCACGAGAATTGAACGTATCCATAGGTTGTACTAACGGTGTTTGGAATTGCGCTGCCAGATTTTCCATTAAAGGGTTAGATTTTTGGTTATAAAGCTCTGTGTTCAAGACTTGTGGTGATGTTAACGGACTTCTAAAATTGAAATGTCCTCTATTTAATGATTCCAATGGCACGTACAGCAACTGAACTTCCTCTCTTTCTACCTTGGTTTTAGGAGATCCTGATATATCTCTTGACTTGTCTGCATTTTCAAATTTGATTTTTTGAAGTGGCTGCGGTTTTTTTGTTGCTATATAATCGCTGCTGTTTTCTACGCGATATCCATCAACAAATTTCGGATTTTCAATGTTGTTCTTCACTACTTGGTTTAAAAATGGTTTGACTGGTGATCCGATGGAGGGATTTGATATAGGAGGCGGATTCTCAAATTTTACCGGATTGGAAGGAATCTGAGGTCTTGGCTTTAATTGTGGTATATTGTCAAAGTTATATTGCGGAGCGACGAAGCCTTGGCCTAGAGGAAAATTGGGTTGAGCTAAACCAAATCTCAGTCCTTGGCCAAAACCTTGTTCTGTGAGAAAGTTCTGAGGTGCAGACGGCACTGACTGTAGATAAAGTTGACGATTGGCAGGTGCGTTATAAAATCCTCTTGAAGGAAAGGTATCCTGACCAAATCCAGTGGGTTTTACAAAACTTGGAAAAGGGTCTGACAATATTCTAGGTTCTGCAACGGCTTGTCTTCTAATTTGAGGTAATTCTCTCTCAACTGGGCTAGTTAGAGGCACCCAGTCGCTGATATCTGATGTATATGAGCTAATTTGTCTCGACCATCTTGACTGTCCTTTCCCGGCTGAGGAAACAGTCAGGAGTATCATAAACGCCAGAAACTGGAGCACCATCTGGAAAATAGAAACATTTAATTAGTAATTGGTTTCTTCAGATTATACTTTAAGTTTAATTATAATGGCAGGAGGTTTTGTCATAGTTTTACTTTTGGCAAGTTCATCAGCGCTTTATGTGATAAGACAGCACATATTAATACATGAGAATACAAAGATAGTTCAGTAAAAAAGAGATATAGAGAATCGTGACTGGGTTTATAAGAAGGAAATATGACCTACAACTTTAAAATAGGTATACAAAGGAAGTTATTTGGCACATCATGATGAAAGATTTACTCCACGATGCCGTAATTCTACTCGCATGGTGTTCGTATTGTTAAGTCGTGTTATGTATTCGCGTAGCTAATGCCCTTATTATCTGCTTGGAATAGCGATTTGTGACAGTTTAATGTGAGCATTTAGAATAACTTCCTATAAGGAATCATTGCGAAATCATACAACTTTCTCGGACGAGTTTGCGGTTTTAGTATGAAATTTTTTATTGTTATCTCACCTGATGGATTTATGTCACAGTCCAAAAAGGTAACGTGCGAAAGTTTTAACGAGCAAATAATCACCCAATTTTTAACTTAAGGTTTAGGGTTACTTTTTTCCAACCTAATTACCATCAAATTTATGTTAAAATAGTGGTAAATGACCAGCTTTAATTACAGTTCTAAATTGGGATTGCTCAACTTGGAAAATATCGTGACCTTCTGTAAGAGTCACGTTATTTCAATAAATTTCATAAATCCAAGGCTAAATCTTTTTACTCAAGATAATTCGGAATTATGTTATTTATCTTTAACACAGTTGATGAACTAAATGCACATAGCAATTTAGAAATAACTGTTAAAAAGAAATAGTGCTTGCATGTGATCGTGTATAAAGAAATCAGAAGCCTGGAGGACTAGGTTTAGCAATTGCAAGTAACAGACAGTGTCTAAGTATAGCTGGGTTTTATTTTAGTACTATGATTGTAATCGTATTATGCAGAAGGCGTATTCTATTGCCCATGTCAAATACTAGTTGACATGATACGATATTTTTGTCTCATCTCGGGCAATCAGAAATATGAGCATCTCTTTCATTTTAAGTCATAATGTGTATTATATTTTTCGCTTCTCGTAGAGATAACAACAGACAGTAGAAAAAACAAAACATTAATCGGTGACAAAGTGACCGTTACTAAAGGTGCGCGTGTCGCGTGGAATGTTAAATTTTTTGTGGTATTTTATAAACTGAGCGTTTTTTAGTGATTAATCGTGTTTTTGATTATATAAGTGATGTGAATAATAATGAAATCTCTTGAGGTACGTTTTAATTTTTAAGAAATGAGCCTATAAATACAAGACGAAGTTTTTTTCACTATCCCTACACCTGAGTTAATTTAATAAACAAAAGATGACATTGTATAATTCAACTATTAGCAAAAATAAAAATCATAGCATTTGGTAGTCTTTCATGAACATTTAAGGCCTAAGAGTCACTTTAGTCACGTCATTCGACTCGCGGTGTAGTCCAAGGGCTAAACTGTAGTTCTAAAGATCTCATCTAAGAATGAAAATAGATCCGCGGATTTTAGTGGATATTCTGCCACTTCAGTGAGCCCCACTCTCCCGATTTGAAGGATTCAATCTTCCACGAGAGTGCTTTAAGCCATTTCCCAGCGAGACAGATAGGTCAAAAGTATCCGTTGATTAATATGTCCTGTTATAGCTTTGTGTTGCAAAACTTTGAATACAATGTTTAGGATAAAATCACTATTGTTGGTTGACCTTGCACTCCGTTATACCAATGGTCGGGAACCTCTCTCTCACTGTATTTACATTGAATAGTATACGATCATCTACCTGATATCTCGTTTCCCTTACCTTGGTTTGTGATAGTATTACAGATAGTACAAGAAGGTATTTATAGTGTGCTTTTATAGATAACGAAAAGGCTTTTTCAATTTTGTATTTGTCAATAAGAAGCTGATCTGTGTAACTGCGTCTGCGTGCACTTTATTGTAGATCGTTTCGTTTTTTTATTGGTTTCAGTTATTTTATCGATCTTTTTAAAATGTACAACTTCGTAGCATATTCAAGTACACTAAAATATGTCTTCTAGGACATCTCATTACAATTCTTTGAATTTCTCGTCTTTTCTGTACTATAATGTGTGTGTATTATACTTAGAAATCTTTCTCATTAATAACTCTATTAGCTACAACCGCATTAAAATACGTTGAATAATTTAAAAGGCATTTTTGTAAGGCATCTGTTATGTATCTGTGAACTTTGTAGTTAGTCTATCCCTGCCCAATGGCAGCTTCGGCGCGGGGGGGGGGGGGAGGAGATAGACGCTACAATGGGTGGGAAATAAACCACGTGAATAACAATATTGGATATAGGATAATTGAATTACCGAAACAATAACAACTCTATACCCGACGTGAAGGGACATTATAGCATCTACCATTAGTTTGGAAGATTTCTCCTACTTCTCTTGTTTCCACTTTTAAAGATATTATTCAATTACTACTATTAGTTACTAAACTCCGATATAAATCTTTAAATTCTCCCACACAAGTTCAAATACGTTTTTTCAACTTTTAGTGGACTTATTAGTTTTCTTGAATATTATTTAATTAATTACATTTCTTTAGCGTAAATTTGTACAGTGATGTCTATTGAAAGCTCAAGTAAATGGTTTAAGGTATCTTTCTTACAAATTATTAGAATTGAAATATAGAAGCTTTAGAAAACGTTGCATAACGAGTTTCTTTATATTAATGTTTGTTGGTAATAAATTTTGTAATTTAATAGTAAGTTTGCTTTGTTATAATAAAATAATATGTACTTTTTTTAATACTAAGTTCTCAATAAAGCCTTAAAACCCACCGCCCCTTAAGTGTATATGGCATTTTCACTGTATTTCTGGTATATACTCAAAAATAAATATTGGTTGCGTCGTAAAATCATGAGAAATATGTATAACGGCGCACAGATTGTTAATCGATTTACAATCGAATCGGACTTGACATTTTTGAGGTTGATAGCTGACATAACACTGAGCGCTGGGGTGGCGGCCATTACTGGTTCGGATTTCATAGAGTGCGTACGTGCCCTCGTGTTCTGGTGGAATGTTTTAAATCTAGTTACACTTGGTTAATCAGGCGCATCCTCTGATGTAGCGGAACATTCTTGAGTTTTATCTGCCATAATGTGGGTAGTCGGGCGAGGAGATCAACGTCGGGTATTTCAATAAAATATTCCACGATAAAATTAGTTCATTCTTACTTAATTTCAGTATAATAAATCAACACTTATAATTTTTGGTGATTAACCAAGTATAACTAGATTTAAAAAAAAATCCACCAGAACACGTGGGCGCGTGCGCACTCTATGAAATCCGAACCAATAATGGCCGCCACACCAGCGCTCGGTGTTATGTCAGCTGTCAACCTCAAAAATGTCAAGTCCGATTCGATTGTAAACCGATTAACAATCTGTGCGTAATTATTTATAATATTGAATTTAGCCTTTTTTATGTACAAAATGTAATTATTTTAATTAATTGGAGCGAAATAGGCACAACGGTTGAAACGAGGAGAAAGTTAGAAAATGATCTAAAATTGTATTTAATATACGTACCGGTCTACAAATTTAGTTCTACCTACATTTGATTCATTTACAATATATAATATTACATTTATTATGTAATATATATTGCTGTTACGCAACAGTAGATATCTATTGATTATAGTGGTAATTGATGGTACAGTCTAAGACGGTAGCGTGTTAACCTGGTAAGAGGTTATTACCTCTGTGTCAAAACTATAATATTCTTCATTTAAATAAACATCAATTCTCACAGTACCGTCGCAATATATATTTAATAATATCTTATATATCCGTAATAATATACATTTATTCATTAAGAAAAGTGAAATACACAATTTTAATACAAGAAATCAAAACAAACTTGTAATTCTATATTTTAGAGTGAAGAAGGTTCAGAAATAATTTGTCGGGTTGAGCATAGGTATTTTTAATAAGATACCTCAATCAGTTTTAGATTTGCCTCCACACAATTTTAAGATATGTGAAAAACATCCTTTTACAAAAGGCATATTATAATGTTTAAGATTATTTAAGATTCCAGTTGCTCACAGATGCAATGTATTACACATTGTAGCATACAAAACTATCTTTAAAAGAGTAACCGTTGAATTTCTTGCTGGATACTTCTCAGCGGATTCAACTTTCCGAACCGGTGGTAGATTTGTTACCAACGGACAGATTACTGACGATTCAAAAGTGCTCTTTGAGTCTACTTGAATAAAAAATATTTTGATTTTTAATTAAAGTAATGGCTTTTTTTAACACTACGAAATCCTCGTGGATACCTGGAATACTCGGGAGGATGTTCCAGGGTATGCCGGACTCATACCGGCTAAAACCCAGCGGTGCTCCTCCATCACTCGGCGACGGGGTCACGAAAACGCGACTTACATACATTCGCAACCCCGCTAGCGATGTGCCTGCTTAGTCCCAACTCGGTCAATGACCAAAACTTACTCCGAAGGTGGATTGCCTGGAGCACCTGCCAAGCCACCAATCACTTCCCGGGACCTCTCTTTGTTGGGCAACGAACCTTGCTTCCGTTATCCAAAGGTCACCACTGTAATTGAATTTCGGATGGAGGTGATAGATATGAAGCTACAACATCAAACTGTATCCCATGATTTTGTTATCATTTATTTATTTATTTATACTTTATTGTACACCACACAAAGTAAATATACATTAGGAAGGAGACTTAGTTAATAGGTGGTGAGAATAATAAATACACTACATACATGCATACGTCATAAATATATATAAAATAAAATACATAATTATATTTCTGAAGTGAAACTTTTTTAGATGTATGAGGGTAAAATTTGTATGGATGAAACGCTTCGTGTTAAGAAGATGTGCAGCGCTTTTTATGCTAATTCCTTTGAAGGCATTTTAATCACGTCATTTAATCATTTAATATACTATTTTTCATAAAATATGAAAACAATATGTGGCTTAAATATGACAACAATATAAAACGGAAGCTCAGAGTCACTCAGATCCGTAGTAGAACCAGAGTCACCGACATAGTCCTGCGAATCGCGAACCTGAAGTGGCAATGGGCGGGGCACATAGTCCGAAGGACTGATGGACATTGGGGGCCGAAAGTGCTGGAGTGACGACCCCGTGCTGGACGGCGCAGTGTAGGGAGACCCCCCACAAGGTGGACCGGACATAAAGAGGGTCGCCGGCAGCCGCTGGAGCCAGGCCGCGCAAGACCGGACCTTGTGGACGTCATTACGTGAGACCTATGTCCAGTAAAGGACGTCCATCGGTTGAAGCGACGACGACGACGACGATGTGGCATTTTTGTTTACAATATGTCATTTGATATTTCAATCAATTATTTTCGATACTTAATAATTTAATAAAGGACTTTTTTTTTCCGCTGGGAAATGATTTTATGCATCCCAACCACGAGGACAAGGGGTACTCGCAAGCTAAGAACCCCCACTAAAACGACACCCTCATCAACTTGAATTGGAAGTGTCAGAGGCTACCTTACGCATTCGCGCTGACACTTCCGGTTGCAACCGGCAAAGATTGGTTTAAGGAGGAAGCGAAAGGCGGGATTTAGATTCTAATATACGTCTGATGATAGTACTAAAGAACGGCTTAAAATCTAAAGTTACGAGGGTTCCTTCGCGACCGGATCCGAGAAGAACCCACAACAAACTCAGTCGGGTATTTTTTTTTTGTTTCCATCATCATTACAATAACATATTAGTTAACTATATTTTAATTAAAATTAGAGCAATTCGTTCACTCCCAGGCGTTTCTATCGTCTAAGTACTCCTGCAACTTATAATACGATTTTTCTATCAACTTTCTTTTAACAAAGAATTTATTAATTGACATCTTTAGAACGTCTTGTGGGAGTTTATTATATCAAATCAAATCAAAACATATACAGTGCTTACGTGTGTACACAATATTTATATATATTTATAGTGATTGAAGCGTCATAATACAGGTCTTCTTAAAATAGTTTCGCAATGAGTTACGCAGTATTTTACCAAAAACTGCTCTAACTGCTCTTTTTTGTAGAATAAAAATTTTCTTTGCCTCCGCTGCTGGTTCCCATAATAATATTCCATATTTTTTTTATTGCTGACAGATTAGCGCTTGACTGTGATCTCACCTGATGGTAAGTGACGATACAGTCTAGTCTCTTTGTTTGGCGGTACGTTTTTGCTGGTAGGGTGGTAACTAGCCCCGGCCGAAGCCTCCCACCACTCCATACTCAGATAAATTAGAAAATACAATTTCCTAAATTCGTCCTACCGGGAATCGAACCCGGGACCTCCGCTAGGAAAGCGAATACTCGCACCACTGCGCCAGCGAGGCCGTCAAAATGTCATGAGACTGTGGAATTGAGTATACTAATTTAGCTGTTGCTGTGTTTGTCAATTGTTTTATTTTTCTTATGGGAAATATAGCAGAATTTAATTTTTTTAAACTATAGCTTCAGATTGCCTGAGGTTTTCGCGTATTTTGCCATGGATGTGGGCTTTTATGTATATTCTTTACGAAGTCACCAGCTAATCTACGCTTTTCTCGCGAAGGTGAAAACGCAATTACCACACTTTCGCTGCCGGCGGATAGATCAATATGGAAAAATATCCGTTATTACTTCAAGTGGCTGCGGTTTGCTGGGAGTTGTGTGCTCGTTTGTAACTTTACAAAGGGGTCAATGAGCCTGCCATCATCTAATAATACTCCTAATACCATTTATAAAGATAAAGATCATGTCATAACAATGTGTTCGCGACTTTTTGTTTAATATTATTGCATTTATTTATTGATGTTTGTAAATATAAATAGTTTTATGGTTCGTAGTAATTGGCGTAAGTTAGGCTTATTTTATGTTAGAATCCCTTTGTTAGTAAGTATATATTGTAATAGGATTATGTTTAATTTCGTTATAGTTTTGTAAATACAAGTTTTGGTAATAAAGATAAGAAGGGTACAGAGTGCGGTCCCAGTGAAGTCGTGTGTAACATCTGGCGGCAGCGACCATAGATCTGTGCGGGGCCACCCTACCAGGGATAGATGTTTGTATAGATAACCTCGATTCTGCATGGTCACGCTGTCACCATTCGCAGCTAAGACGCCACACACGACAGTCACAGGAAACAAGTCTAGTATTGAATATTAGAAGGCGTTTCAATTATAACCATTCTTTACATTTTGACTGAACTGGTATAGTTTATGTGGTGCAAAGAATATTGTACAATTTAATCCAACAAAGACTCAAGTGTGCGCTTTTACAGCCAAAAAAACTCCCTTCAGCCACGCACCACGTTTCCAGAACATTTCCCTCACCACCTCTAAACACATCGGGATCCTCGGTGTCGACATTTCGAGTGAAGTCCAATTCCGTGCTCACTTGGAAGGCAAAGCCAAATTGGCTTCAAAAAAACTTGGGGTGCTCAATAGGGCCAAGCGGTAATTTGTGCCCGAGCATAGGATGCTTTTATATAAAGCCCAAATTCGACCGCACCTCGAGTACTGCTCTCATCTGTGGGCGTGAGCACCCCAATACCAACTCCTTCCATTTGACCGAATACAGAGACGAACCATTCGAATTGTTGACAATTCCCAGTTATCAAGTCAGCTGGAAACGTTAGAACACCGTAGAAACGTTGGTTCTCTATGTGTGTTCTATCGTATCTATCACGGGGAATGTTCTGAGGAGCTATTTAACTTGGTGCCACCATCTCGCTTCTATGACCGGACAACTCGACGAAAGAATAAATTTCATCCGCACAACCTGGATGCGTGGCCTTCAAGCACGGTTCGATTTCGTCGATCCTTTTTCCCGCGTACGTGCAAGATGTGGAACGAACTCCCGCCAACGGTGTTCCCGCAAGGCTATGACCTAGATACTTTTAAGAGGCTGATAAATTCCTATCTCTTAGGTCGGCAACGCATCGGCGGTCCCTATGGTGCTACAGGTGCCTATGGGCGGCGGTGATCACTCAACATCGGGTGACCCGTAAGCTCGTGTGCCTGTCAAGGCTATAAAAAAAAAACTGTCTACCAAAGAACAAGAGCGAAGCCAAAAGTTAGCGGACAACCTTAAAATTAAAGAGGCATTTTCAGAAGAAGATTATTCAATGCATTTCGATCGAAACCGGATATAACGACATTGAAGGTATATTACGGACGGTATGTCCGAAAGTTGCTATCAGCAATATACAATAGTCATATGTAAGTTTGTAGTTTTCGTAATGTGGAAGATGGAAATAAATAAATAAAAATTTTAACAATAAAAGAATTATTTCTTACTTTTTATAGCATATTATTGTATTTGTAAAGTTTGTTTTGAAGGCGGTTCTTTTATTGTTAAAATTTTTATTTCTTTTTTGATTTTTAGTGAATCTGAAGTAAACGTGTTGCAATGCAGCAACAAACGTAAGCTCATTGCTATTTGATTACAGACACTTATATTTTTTTGCCATAAACCGCACCCTTACTGTAAGCCGTTGAGGAGATCCATCGATCTTCATATTTAACTACGACTAGCACTTTTTTTTACGCTGGGAAATACATTTACGCACTAACCCCGACCCGTAGCTTGGGAGTGTGAGACTCTGCGAGTGAGGAGACTCGCAATACCCACTAAAACTCAGCGGAACCCTCTCCATCCGCGAGTGAGACACCAGAGGATCAGCTTGCGCATTCCTACCTGGTTTCTCGGATGAGCCCGACTGAGGATTCACGGAAGCGGGAGCAGGTGCGCAAACATGCGCCGCCTAGAATCCCGCCTTCTTCGGCGGTGAGAGGGGGCATCTATTGCATTGTTCCTCTCTCGTTCGCGGGCCTCCTTTAGCGAGACTACGGTCTCACAGAAGAAGGCCATTCCCGCCCAACATGTCTCACTGGTGAGCATCGCGCCTATAACACTCCGCAGCGAGAGATCTGCGCCAATCAGTGCCACCAAGAGGTGACGCTGAGGTCCCCACGCTGCGCATTCTGCCACTGTGTGGTGTGCTGAGTCAATAGCTGCACCACACTCATGGCAGTTGGGCGTCTCCTCTCGGCCAATTTGGTGCAAGAACTTTCCGAGACAAACATGCCCGGTCAGAATCTGCAGCAGTCTGTAAGAAAGCGTCCCGTGCCTCCTGGAGAGCCATTGGTCCAGGTAAGGACGAATCGCTTCCACTGTGGTCACACCCGCCGCTGGGGACCATATCGAAGTTACAGTAGGCGACTCAAATGTCTGGATAGCTTATAGAAGATTCTGTTGGGTATCGTTCATTTGCTCCTAAGAATTGAAGAGTTCCGTCACTTTGTCATGGATTCCATCATCAGAACCTAACCAAACAATCACAAAACAACCCTTGACGTATAGCCTTTCCAGTACAAACAGAATCATCAAGATCGGTTCACCCAGTCGGGAGATATGAGGTAACAAACGAAAAAATACAGATGAATTGATAACCTCCTCCTTTTTTTGAAGTCGATTGAAAAGTATATTATAAGAACAAATAAAGGATCTACAGTACAGTTCGTGAACTACACTCATTCAATCCGTCATTTTTAAAGCCTTAAATAATTTGTAAAAAATTTAAAGTGCGTGCGTACAAAGTACACATAACAGAAGTGAAACTTCTTTGACAAACTGATTTATAAGTTTGTTTATATTTATACAAATCTAAAACTCTAGATTTCCGAGATTTGGAGGGAGGGAAAAAGTGTCATTACTACTATCGTCTATCCTCGTCGTCTAAGACCATGTATATCTTTCGCATTTTTTGAAGTAAAACTTCTTGAGGCGCATATGGGTAATTTTTTACGAATAAAACGCGTGATTACCGTCACGAACACTTGCAACGTTTTTATGCTAATTCGTTTGAAGGTCAGGTAGTTTTAATATTTACAAATAACATGTGGCATTTTAATTTGCCACTTCTCATTTACTCTGTCATAAAATATAAAATAAAAATATTTCATAAATTGTCTTTTCTAAATATTAAATTCAAAAACGAAATTTAATTAATATTTTAATGTCAATTAAATTCTTCTTTTTCCCTCTCTATAAGTCTCGGAAATCTATAGTTTTACATTTGTATAAATATAGACAAGACTTAAAAATTACTTTGCCAAAGAAGTTTCACTTCTGATATGTGTACTTTCTACGCACGCACTTTTAAGTTTTTTTTTAAAATTCGATATACAAAGGTAGGGTTAGGAGCAGCCCATTAACGTCCCATTGGTGGGCACAGGCCTCCTCACACATATGAGAGAGGGTTTTTAGAGCATAGATCCACCACGCTGCTCCACTGCGAATTGGCAGGAATAGTACACTCACACAAGGGTACTCTCTATTCCTTCACTCTCATAGTCTGACGTGACGGCAATTCGACACGATCAGAGAAAGATCAGGCGCAGGACCGACGGCTTAACGTGCTCACCGAGGGGGTAGAGCACACCGACAATTTCCCAACTTCGGGCAAATATTGAAAAAATCGTAATAGAAAACTCAATATCGATTTCGAAATGGCCCAACCCAGGACCTCATATCTGTAGTCGAACATGCTAACCACTAGCCCAATGAAGCAGTTTCATCATCACTTACCATCAGCTAAAAAAATGAATAAAGGGTTATATTTTCCGTAATTCTAATGAACTGTTCGGAGTCGACGTATCGATTATTATAACCCTGAATGTCTGAACACCTCATACAAGCTTCACTGGAATCGGTTCAAAGAACTTTGAGGAGTACCGGGTTTAACTAAAGCGGTATACTTCCGTTAACCTCATGTCTGTAGTCGAACATGCTAACCACTAGACCAATGACCAGAAGTTACTTTTTAACATAAAACAAAGTCCACCCCCGCTTCTGTCTATTTTGTTAGTAATCTTCTAAAGCGTCGAATTCTGAACAATTTTAACCACTACATTTCACCCTGTTACCTTACGAATAAGCTATAGGAATAATAAAATAAAATTAGGATAAGTTTTTCACTATAGTATTAAGGTTACCTGTAAGGCTATTGAATAAATAAATATTGTAATAAAGAAGTACCCATTACATTCGCTAAAACGTTAGTCGTTAAAACGTAGCATACAGATAAACAAAGTTACTTTCGCGTTTATAATTCATAAGTATCTTAAATACGCGGTAATTACGCAACCAGAACTGACAATTTCCAAGAAAAGGAGAGAATTTTCTACACTCTTTTCCGGATACATTGTATTTCAAGTCGGCTTGTCGAGTGCTATATGATTTATGTGGCACAAGTTACAGACGAAGCGTTATATATATATATATATATATATATATATGAGCGGCGTGAATTTACAAATGGCTATTGAGTTTTACGATAAGAAATTCCCAGTATTTGCCCTGTGTTGTGTAGTTGTCGGTGTGCTCCACCCCCGTGCCTCAGAGAGCACGTTAAGCCTCTGGGAAAAGCTTTTACGCACCCCGGAAGAAGAATTCTTTCAAACGGGGTGGGACTCACTGAAACCAGAATACCAACTAAAACCGAGCGCATCCCTCGTCATCCTTGGATGAGATCACTAGAGGGTCTCATTCCGCATTGCACTCTAGTAACCTGGATGATGCCGACTATAACAGTCTACAGTTTACTGATGGGAATAGTGGAGCGCATATCTGCGCCTATTGCCACCCAGCCTCCTTCGACGGAGAGGGAGTGCATCAGCAGCATCCTCCTTTTGTCTCTCATTTGCCTTTCTGTCCTTTAGCGAGATGAAGGTCTCGCAAAAGAAGGCAACCACCCTCCATCCAAACCCGCTGGTGAGCATCAGCGCCTGATCTCTCTCCGGTTGAGTGAGGAGGCTTGTGCAGCAGCAACTATTGCAACCAATCTAGGTTTCACACAAGTTGTAGAACATATGTCGTGATTCGATATTTATTTAAGGAAGAAATTTAATGAAATACCTTTTTGACTTACCTTTCTGCTACGTTCATCGCTTTAGTTTTACGATTGGAAAGTATTTAAATTGATCATTATAATTTATAAGACGATCTTAAGACCTGTCATCCTGTATGGATCAGAGTGCTGGGCCACCAAAGGGGAGAATGAAAGGAAATTGCATGCAGCGGAGATGCGAATGTTGAGATGGATGTGTGGAGTGACAAAATTGGATAAGATTAAGAATGAGTATATTAGAGGAAGTGTGAAAGTAGCACCAGTGACCGAGAAGTTAAGGAGTGGAAGGTTAGCCTGGTATGGACATGTAATGAGAAGGGAGGATAGCCATGTATGTAAGAGGGTTCTAAATATGATGGTAAGCGGCAGGGCCGGGAGAGGGCGACCAAAAAAAGTGTGGATGAATTGTGTGAAAGAGGATATGTGTATTAAGGGTGTGAATGTAGAAATGACAGCGGATAGAGTGAAGTGGCGAAAGGAAACATGCTATGCCGAACCCACCTAGTGGGATAAGGGCAAGAAAACAAACAAACATAATTTATTTATCACAATCGTCAATACAAGTACAATAAAGTTGATTAAGCAAGATCTTAACTAAATAATAAATATTCTGTGGTTAAATATTTGATTAAGTGGGTTAATAGAACATATAACGAGTTAAAATATGTCTGCGTCATGATATTAGTTTTTGTATTGACTAAGTTAAGCGGCGCGAATGATGACGCGCTTTGGCAGGCGAAACTTGTTCGTAGAGTACGACAGTTGTAGTTTTGATATTATTAATGTATTGAGTTTAATGTGTAATAGAAATTGGTGTATAAATAAGGAATAATAGAATTATACTTATGAATGAACGAGTATATGTTTTTAATCTCTACACATATTTCGTCTGTCGTATGATCACATTAACTTGATTTATCGCGTTACATGTCTCTGTGCTACTGTCTTTACTAAATTCTTTGATCCTTTAGTTAACCAGTGATGTCATTTTTTTAAAATAATTTATTATTTTCAAAAAATAGATTATTTCGTTAATTTCAGCGCTATAACATATAAAAAGTTGGAGCCTTCTTTTAAGGATGGAAATTACCCCTGTGGCAGAAGACTCCACTCTTCCTTAACATTAACAAAAACAGTTTAAGAAATAAACAAAGACAATAAAGAAAAATATCAAGGCAAAGGAACATAATGAAGAACTTAACACAAAATCTTTTACAGTATATAATAATTCAATTGTCCAGAGTAAATGTGTCAGAGTTTGTATGTACTGTGTCATGTAAGTGTTATAGATCTTATTCAATAAATAAAATTACATAAGCCAAATTTAAAATATAATATTAAAGTAGGTATCCCAGTTTATATTTTATACTAAACCTAATTGAATTTGAGACGGAGGTGATAGATATGTAGCTACAACGCCAAACTATATCCACGGATTTTATATTTTTCGTTTTGAATTGCCTTCATATAGATACGATTTTAAAGAGGTATTCACGTCATATATTATAAGACTAACTATAAGACTGCTCGAAATAATAGATTGGCATCTATTCAAGTCAGTTGTTCCGTTTCACGCAACCGACCGGATTAGCCATCGACGCATGTCCTACACGCGGGACGTGATTACGACAGATGACACACATGATATCTCATACGAGTTGACTTTAATGTGTGTTTTACTAGTTAACCGGTGCAACTTTGACTATTTTTAATTTGAGCATAAGGCTAGGTCTTGGAGGAGTTCTAATTGCTGTAGAAGCATTGTAATGTTTTGATTGCAATCTGTTGACAATAAAACGTTTACAACAGCAGCAAAAGAATACGCTGCATGGTCACTATAACAATTACTCATACGATTTTTGCAAGCAATCAATACACAAAACAAGCATCGCTTCTCTACAAAAAAATTATGAAACGTTAAAAATACTCGGACTGAAATTTTATAGCTGTTAAAAGCCTTAATTGCTTGGTTGAATCTCTTTTGCTCCTATTTATCTAATGCAAATAGAATATCAATAATAAATTAAATCCATGTTCCAAGCTCATTTATATATAGAATTACATTTTATATATACGTGATAATATTTATTTATACAGCAAAAGGAGCGAAACACATAATTTTAATGCAAGAAATAAAAACAGCGGCTAGCTAGCGGCTAGCCGCTGGAGCCAGGCGGCACAAGATCGGGTCTTGTGGGCATCATTTCGTGAGACCTATGTCCAGCAGTGGACGTCCATCGGTTGAAGCGACGACGACGAAATAAAAACAAACTTGTAATGCTATATTTTAGACTGAAGAAGATTCAGAAATCATTTATCAGGTTGAGCATACGCATTTTTTTATAAGATACCCGAATTACTTTTGGGTTTTCCTACACATAGTTCAACAAAAAGTTAAAAACGTCTTATTATAAAAAGCATATCATAATATTGAAGATTATTTAAATGACAAAGATGTTTGGACTTGATTCCAATTGCACATGAAAGCTAAACACATTGTAACTTACCAAAACTATGTTTAAAGGAGTAACCGTTGAGTTTCTTGCCGATTTCTTCTCAGCGGAATCAACTTTCCGAACCGGTGGTAGATTTATTACCAGCGGACAGACTACTGACGATTCTAAAGCTTTTTGTGTCTACTTAAATAAAGAATATTTTGATTTTGAAGACTATGACTATATTTAATTGTTTATTACTTATGATACAAAATAAGTCATTATACCGGATGTTATCAATCTCAAGATATTGTTAGATTTATTTACATTTTCATGATACTAGAAACTTAAATAAATGGTCGTTAATGACTACGATCATTGGAATTTTTACACTCGTTAGTAACACTAAAGCTATATGTGACAGATGCATAGTTTACATGTTAATTGTTAGAGAAAGTAGAAACGCTTAAAACGCACAATAAATATTGAGGTACACTTTAACAAGACGCATAGAAAACCTTTAAATGGAGTCTAATGTAAACACGGACCTTTGTAATTAACACAACTCATTTATCTTCTACCAGCGGTCTTTTGCGTAGTTCCAGATACCTCGGGTATATGAGAATATAATCAAAATCAATATATTCTTTGTTAAAATGGGCTTTACAAGCGCTTTTGAAAGCTAGTCTAACTGATGGTTATACAGGGTGGGGCAAAAGTCCCGCTACCATTTCGATTGCCTGTAACTTTTTTCAAAGAAAAAATAAGTAGGCTTGGTTTTCATAAAACGTTTATTTGGGTTTTACATTGATTTTCGTATATAATCATTATATCGGCTAAGATTCTTCAATTTCGTGATGAATTATGTCTTTAATATATTAAATTATCTGGGGCTTATTCATATCAAATTTTAATTTTAAAAACAATAAGAAAAAGTCTGGTGCTGTTAAATCCGGAGATCTGGCTGGCCATGCTAAGTTGCCAAGAAAATTTCGAATCAGTCTTGGTACCAGTAACTTCAACACCTTGGTCATTTAAAAAAAAAATAGGGACCAATGATGTTTCTAGCATGAATACCATACCACACAATTGTTTTTAGTGGATGCAATGATGTTTCATTACACGTAAAGACCAAATGAACTTTTTATGAAAACCAAACGTGTGCTACTTCCGGACTAGCATTCAACCGGATTTTCTATCTTATCTTATATATGCTTAGACCGGAAAATGATTTCTGGCGCTCATTCAGTATGACTAGATTATTTCAGCCACAGAATGGGAGGAAATACAACACCGGTTTACCAACTTTAAAGTAGTTTGATACAAGTTTATTAACAACACGTGCAAAAGAATGGATATTTGGTTTGTCTGTCTGTATATCGGTGTCATTTGTCACATTGTGTAAAGGAAGTATTAGGTTTTGCTTATAGTTTCGTATGGCAGTAGTTCTTACGATTACAGTCTTATTGTATACAGATTATTTTTTATTTTTAATTCCCCTTTGCTCGTTTTGTAGTAACTACCCTCGATCGAAGCCTACAACAAGATCCTTTGCACTATGAGATGATTTATTGCTATCCCGCTTTGATTATGATCTCATCTAATTAAGGTACAGTCTAAGATAGTAGTGCACTAAACGAGAATGAGATAATTTATCACATCTTTGCTGGTAGGGTGGTAACTTAGCCAAAAACAAAGCCTTCCACCACTCCACATCCCACACAAATAATAAAATACAATTTTCTAAATTTGTTGTACCGAGAATCGAAATTGAGAGCTTTGTGTTGAGATTAATAACACATAATCTTGTATTATTACTATTAGTTCTAATTTATATAAAAAATTCTATTAAACATTAAAATCAATATATTAACACTTTCTTAACGCTTCACTAATAGAATTAATATCAATACTACAAGTGTCGTAGTCAGCAAACATACGTCATCGTTCGCGCCGCTTAAATTAGTCAATACAATAACTAATATCATGACGCAAACCTATTTTAACTTGTACATTTATTATTTTAGATCTTGCTAAATCAACTTTTTTGTACTTGTATCGACGGTTATGATAAATAAATTATAATGTTCAACTTAAATACTCTCCAATTGTATCACGAAAGTTGCAAACGTTAAGTCAAAAATATATTTAAATGATTTTTTAAAATTTATTTCATTTAACTCTTTAAATAAACATCGAATCGCAACATTTTTTAGCGAAGCGAGGCTTCCAAACTGAACTATATTTAACTTTAAACAGGTAGTTATCAAGGTTGTATCATCACCTTTCATTTCATTAGCGATGATAATAAAATCATTGCGCGAACTACCCGCTGAATATTAATATTAGAAAAACTCAATTAGTAGTTCACTGACCGGAATCGAACCTGTACATTCGGGTTATTAAACCGTTGTTATTGCGTCAATATCAATACGGTCATCCGTTTCAGTCATTGAGCATATAGGTATGCATTAGAAAATTAATGGACGTTAAATAATATGTATAAGCTAGCTGCTGATTTTCTTTACATAATATATATAACGGGCTCCTTGGTCTACTGTCTTATTGGTCAGCTTGTTTCGCTAAACGCGACCTTTACGCCTAGATTCCCGCCAAAATTAAATAATTCTTCTTCTTCTTTGTATAATGGCTTTCAGGTGTGCCAATTGGACACAGATTATCTCGCCAGTGTCAAGTTAATTGGAGAAGACACGAAAGAAACTGTTCGGCTTATAAAGACATCTGTAGTTTAATTTTGTTTGCCTACAAATTGTTTAAACAATTACCAAATAAAACGAACAACACTAAATGAATAAATTTTACATAAATGATAAATAATAAACAATTATTTTATAACTTAATTCTTTTACGTTTAATATATTTACAAGTACTACTTACACAAGACTTAATAAATATTTTACATTTATAGGACGAGGGATATGTGGGGGGAGATCATCGTAAATGGAGTGGGGAAAGTTTAGGACGATTAAGAAGGATGTGGGAAACAGAACCTTGGTCTAGGTTACATTAACACGTGTTGAGATCAGGAATTGTTGTTAGTCAATGGCAAATGTCAAAAACAAATGAAACAATGAAAGTATTCTTTTAAAGTTAATTGATTTCGGAACGACGGGACGAACATAAAACGTTTGACATTCAAAACAATAAAAAAGCTTCACTTTAATTTTATTTCTGAACGACTTTTCAATTCAATTGATTTTTAAACGACTGGATGAACGTCTAATGTTTGACAGGTAGGAATAATTTGTAATGAAAAGTGAAATACTTGTTTTTACTATATTCTCAGCATTTTTTTTTGTATTTACTCGCCTTAATTCGGATTATTTGTGAAGGTCCAGGGAAGGTTTAAAACCTTCCCTGGACCTTCACAAATAATCCAAATTAGCCATAGCAGTCCAGTCGTTCAGAGTTTTAGCGAGACGAAAAAACAGACATTGTTATATATATAGTCAGCTAGTATACACATAAATGTATGTATAAATCTAATATATATACATATAGAAGAAAGCGAGTTATATCATCATGCTGTCCAGCATATTCTCATAAAAGGTATATAAAATAATTGTAATATAAATGAGGGTTATTAAGTTATTGACGATGTGATATTTTAAATTATAATATATAGGCGAATATCTCTCGCATTTGTTTCCACATGCTAGACAATTATACGCGTACCAACGAATAAATACATAGATTTAAGTAAAATTGCCAGTATCCTATTAAAATTACACGTTTTTATTCATCCAACAATCTATATACGTTAACCTTAAAGAATATTTCAACTTGTTTCTTATAAAAAAGTTACTAGTTCAGTCAAATAACTCGTAGTGAGTTACACTAAAAAACGTTACTGCCTGAAACGAGTTTTGTATTGCACTTAAAGCCTATAAAAATAGCCTTTAATAACTGATTAAATAAAGGTTATTTTATCAGTATTCAAAGGTTTATGTTGTTAGTATTTCGTAAGGCAAGTTAAGTAAAAAAATAGTGAAATGACAGGAAGAGTGATCTGAGTAGGCGCAACCGGTTTGAACTGGTTTGGAGCGATTCGAAGCGGTCGTCTATAAAGGAGCTTTACTTTCGTTTCGGACTGTACTTAACAAGAAAGATGAAAGCTGGTGTTTATTAATAATGTTAATGAGATATTAAGATTGTATTTCCATTGATTTCTACCACTGTTCATTATAAAACGAGGTATTTTAACGAATTCATTCATTTTTTCACAGGTAAAATTACTTGTTTAGTATTTATCCAATATCTTATACATAGCATCACGCCTCATTCCCATAGGGGTAGGCAGAGACAACATCCTTCCACTTGCCACGATCCTTGCATATCTCCTTCGCTTCTTTCAATCTCATTAAACCTTTCATACAAGTTCGTCGGTTTAGAGTACTCTTGACCTGGCCGTTATTTAAAATGTCCTGGATTTGGTCCAGGAACGTTCGCCTCGGTCTTCCCCTTCCAACTTTCGCATTCACTCTTGACTCATAAATCCTTTTTGTCAGTCTCCTTTCATTCATTCTCTCTACATGCCCAAACCATCTAAGCATACCTTTCTCAATTTTAGTCACTACGTCTTCTTTTATACCACAACGTTCTCTTATCACACTATTTCTTACTCTGTCACTCAGTTTTAATCCACTCATGCTTCTCAACGCTCTCATCTCTACCGCATTTATTTTACTTTTGTGATTCTTCTGCCATACCCAACTTTCACTACCATACATAAGTGTTGGCACCAACACTCCAGCATGCACTGCCAGTCTAGCCCTTTGAGACACCATCTGGCTATTCATAAAAGCATGCAGAGCACCATTTACCATATTCCCTGCATTCACTCTCCTTTCGATATCACTTTCACATGTTCCATCTTTTGTAAATTTAGATCCCAAGTATACAAATTCTTTCACCTCTTCCACTTGTTCCCCATCTATCAAAATATTGCCATTCATCATAGATTCATCTCGTTCAAAAAGCATAACTTTCGTTTTGTTTACATTCACTTTCATTCCTTTCCCTTTCAAAGCTTCATTCATAATATTTAGCATCTCCTGAAGCTCGTTAGCGGATGACGCAAGTATTACTTGATCATCAGCGTAGAGTAAACATTTGATGAGTAATTCATTCATTCTTAACCCATACATACATTCTTTTAAATCTGTCAAACATTTATCCATGAAAAGGTTGAACAGCCATGGTGACGCAACACATCCCTGTCGAACACCTCTTTCGACAGGAAACCACTCCGTGTACGCTCCGTTTATTCTGACACAGGCACTAGAACCCTCATAGAGAGACTTCAATGCTTGGATCAGATCTTATAAAAGACACATTTAAGTTTTAAGGTGTAACAGATCAAATTAATGTACATGAGATACTTAATCTATAAATATAACCTATATTTAAGTCGATAATACAGCATTTGTTTGTATAACTTTTTAATTAACACATTGTACGTGTATTATTTTTTGAGAAAATTAAAATGGATATAGATATTTATCCTTAAAAGATAAATGCATACCTTTTTAAACTTTTTTGTAGATCTATAAAAGAGGAATCATCCTGTTGTACATTGTTTTGTTATATCTCTAAGGGCTTAGGCAGCGTTTTCGATAAACGCTCGTAGAAGGCTTGAATTTGTCAGACACTTCCAACAATTATCCTTATATTTCAAGTAATTTAAATAAAACTTTGACAAATTATATACTAAACCTTTCCTCAAGAATAATTTTATCTATTAGTTAAAACCGCATGAAAATCGGTAAAGTAGTTTTTTTGATATTAAACAATTTATAACGGAAAGCGCTCCGTACAATTTGGTCAATTGAAAGTCGATTGATTTATGGTTTGTTTTAATAATATGTGATAGTATTTCACGTTTATTTGACAAAACTGACAGAATATATAAATATATTACTATATTAATTCGTTTTCATTCATTAGTTTAAATTATTCAGCAGATTCCAGGCGGATATTTTATTAGTTTGTCGGAGATTTATATCCGCTTTTACCGGAAAAGCTGTTCCACAAAACTTTATAACTTCTTTACATTCAACGGATATCTCATTTGAATATATTAACATGGATAAATTTCGCTAATTGTGAACTTAAAATATATATATTCTATATCATATACTAGCTGTTATCTGAGTAGTTCCTGTGATTACATTGTTAGATTTCAATATCTTTTCTATCTTTTCATTATTTACACGTTTGACTGTGGGTTCACTTGATGGTAAGTGACGATATAGTCTAAAATAAAGCGTAGTAACCTGATTTACTTCTTATGGATTTGTTACAGTTTGCAAATAACGCTTTATTTTTGAAACAACAATTTCGCTTTCCCTTTGAAACTATTCCTACCTGTCAAACATTTGATGTACATCGCGTCGTTTAGAAATCAATTAAATTTGAAAGTCGTTCAGAAATCAAGTTAACTTTCTAAGAATATTTTTGAATCGAAACTTCTTTAGGCGCGTGAGGGTATAATTTTTACGGATGAAACAAAGGTGTGCAGCGTTTTAATGCTAATTCGTTTGAAGCTTAAAAAAAAAAGTAAGTAAGTAGCAGCCCATTAACGTCCCACTGCTGGGCACAGGCCTCCTCACTCCGAAGAGAGAGGGTTTTTAGAGCATAGACCCACCACGCTGCTCCACTGCGGATTGGCAGGCATAGTACACAAGTGCACTCTCTATTCCTTCACTCTCATAGTCCGATGTGACGGNTTAGTGTAAAATATTGAAGTTGCGTAACTGGATGTGACAAAATAATAATTAGTTGAGTTTTTAGTAAAAGCTATTTATTTAATAGGTAAAATTTTAATTTTTTTTTGAAATTTATTATACTTTTGGTTTCCTTAATAGCAATGGGTAGTTTATTATATATTTGAGCACTTTCAAACGTAATATTTTTCTTGCCATAATTGGTTCTCGATTGCCGTAGAGTTATATTGTTTGAACTTCTTAAACGTTTTAAAGACGGATTTGTATTTCTAGTCGTGAAGCTTATATTTGTATGAAGGTCTTTATTTATAATTTTTCGAATAAGCATGCATGTGTTGTATTTGTAGCTATCACTTATGTTCATTAGTTTGTTCCTTAACACTCATAACCTGCTCAATCCACTACAGTCTGGCTTCCGTCTCGGGCACAGTACGACTTAGGCGTTAACAAAAGTGACTGATCATATTAGGCGGGGAATGGACAATAAGCAACCTACAGTCCTGACTCTGTTAGATTTTAGTAATGCATTTAACTCGGTAGACTTTGATGTCCTTCTGTGAAAAACGAAACAATATATATCAAGAAAATTTGTAATACTTTATATGCAAATAAAGAAGGCTTATTTCACGCATACCTACGCTATTATGTGCTAGTAGTAATTCACCGCCTTCTTAAACTCTTCAATTAAATTGATTAACTCAATACATTTCACGGTTAACCTTTGTGTTGTCACTGACCTCGATTATGCCAACGGTGACTAACAAAATGATTAAATTTACGTAACACTAGCATCCGCCTGCTATTTTATCTGCATAGTGTTTATGTTTAACCGTGGGACTATTACGTAATGTTAATTAAATGTCCTTATCAAAATATCATTAACCTTTGTCGTTAATATCTGTGGACATATGTTTTTAAATTATGTTAACTAATGACTAATCCTTGCAACTTGATGACATCGTTTTGCTAGCAGGGTTCGATGCCCAGAAAATATATGAAAACACTTAACCTAATTTGCCTTAGTTACCACCCTACCAACAAAGACATACCGCCAAGCAAAGAGATTCTTGTTCCGATACGATGCTGAAGTAGAAACCATAAGTTAAGTTGCCTCTTACCAAATTAGAACACTTCCATCTCAAACTGTATCATCAGATCTGTTCACAATCAAGCGCTAACTTATCAGCAATTAAAATAAATCCGCAAAACCTCGGCTGGGTACTTGAATGTGGGAGTTAAAGTACCTCACCATCTAGTTGATGCTTATTTAACTTATTTTACAGCAGAACTCATTCTTAACGATTTTTAAGGATAAAATATCCTATGTATGTCCTAAGTCGGAATAAATCCAGCAAAATGACAAAGAAATCAATAAAATCTGTTGAGTTGTTTCAAAGCTCATCGTGATCATAAGGTGACGTAGAGAGAATGAATGAAAGGAGAATGACAAAAAGGATTTATGAGTCAAGAGTGAATGAGAAAGTTGGAAGGGGAAGACTAAGACGTCAGTTCCTGGATGAAATCCAGGGCATTTGAAATAAGGTCCAGGTCAAGAATACTCTAAACCGACGAATTTGTATGTAAGGTTTAATGAGAATGAAAGAAGAGAAGGAGATATGCAAGGATCGTGGCAAGTGGAAGGACGTGGTCTCTGCCTGGACTAAGTATAAAACTTAATCCACATCCATGTCTGTCTGTATCTACTGAACGGTTTATCATATGGTACTCTCCAATTAATAAAGTGATTCTTGAGGAAGGTTTATATGGTTAATTTATCTGGTTTTGTGCAAATTGATTGAAATATAACGATATTTGTTTGGTAAAACTCAAGCCGTCTGGGAGCTTTCATCGAAAACGCTGCCTAGATCCTTTAGAGATATAACAAAATAATGTAAGAGAGGATTATTACGTTTTTATAAATCTACAAAAAAGTCTTCGATGCCATACATCTATCTTTTAAGAATAACTATATATACCCATTTAAAAATAATACATGTTCACAAAATAAAGTATGGTGGAATAATTCCTCTATTGACACTTGGTATTAACGTTAAAAATGTGATATAAAATATCAGTTACTGTTATTGATATTTTTGTTATTGTAAAATGTACTCTAATCCAATTAAATAAGGTTTGATTCTGTTTCCAATCTGTTTTGTGATTACCTTTGCTATCTTTAACGTTAATACAGTTTTTTTCCAGTAATAACTTACAATGGTTTAAGTTTCTATGTAATATGATTGAATTATAATTTATGATACATTAATGGGACGGGAAAAATACTGATTATAAACTAAACCAGCTATGAAACAAAGACAAAAAGCAGCTGACGCTCGGGTCACTTAACGCACGCCGTCGGCACCGGTTTGCACTATGCGTGTAAAAAAAAGACTAAATTAAGCGAAAGTGCGAAAAACCGCTGCACCGCACGCGTTTTAATTGTTTCATTGATGGTCTTTTTAGTAAAGTAATGTATTTTTATGAAACTTACGTTTCATTGGGCTGTACTTACTTGATGGAGTGTAAATAATCCTAATAGCACCTTTTAAAAATATGTTTTTCTTAAATCGATCGATTTATTTCCGTCCCATTATCAAAGGCCTCTACGTATAAAACGTCAAGTATAAAATCCTAATTCTACTAATATTTCTTAAGTATCATGTTTTAAAATGCGAGCAGACTCTTTATACGTAGATACAGTCGGTATGTATGAAGTATCCACCTGTCTGTACCGACAATCTCATGGTGATTAAAGTGAAAGTGATCGTTTCGGAAGTATGCTATGATGTAACAGACACACACGGCCATGGCGTAATTTTTCACGGAATGCTGTTTGAATTCCTTTCAAATTACACATTCAAACTAACCCAAAACCTTTTAAGGATGTTAACAAGACCTGTATTTTTAGCATAAAAAGGACTTTAGTGTTAATATATTCGATTAAGTTTGCTAGTTTTTATATATTTCGAACCGTAAAAGTTTCTAGAAAATTCGTGAAGCAAATACTTTTATGCTTCTTTTACGTATAACAGAAAGCGAAATAGGGATCCCTATGAAATATGCCTTAATGTAACCCAAGGTGTGAAACAAAAAATCGGTTATCGAGCGTGCTGCGATAACTATTGAAGGTAGAACATAAAAATGTTTTACAATATTATAGAACGTAATAATATCTACAAAAAAACCCACAATACCATATGTCCAACTACTGTAGTTATGCCACTATAACTATTTTATTTCATTTCAAAAGTTAATAAATATGCCGACAACAATTAAACCATATTATTCACACCTCTGTATTAATCATTATTCTATTAAATGACCGTTTCAATACCCGTAAAACACTTTTTAAATTATTAAAATCGGACGTTCCATTCAAAAGATATAACGAATTTTAAAATCTCAATCTAAAGAAAGTAATATATCTCAAGTCGAATACCAGTGTCAAATATCGTGTATAAGGAAGTTCTGAGACAATAAAATATTATAAATAAATCTCTTCTTTAATATTATAGAAGATAGTTACAGTTTATATTAATCAAGCTAAAAATTACTAGATTTAAAAAAAACAAATTAAATACCTGTAGACTATTTCTAAATTTACTAATATCCGATATTCCTTGCATTGCTAGTAATTCACATAAAGGAGTGCAATGTTAACATATTATTTCAATTATGAAAAAAAAACATTCAATCAATAAAAAAACATTACACACACGCGCATATAGCGTAAATATACGTATCTGTCAATTTGACAAATATGTCAAACGTCATAAGGTTACATTAAAAAAGTTAGTGTTGTCAAAAGCACTAAGGAGGTTACATAAAAAAGTTTCTTTGGTGGTTAATTTTACTTAAAGACTTATTTTTTTTTATATTTAACAGAACAACAAAAGAATTATAGAAATTGGTCTAGTCATGGACGTGATGCCGTGATATAGGGAAATAGAGACTCATTTTTATATAAACAGATTATTGCAACAACTTTTATTGAATATAATCTTTGATAATAGAACATTAATGTTCAATTCTATTTAATTTACAGTATAGCGTGTCGTCCAAATAGATCCTGTGGGTTTTGTTATTTCAATAAACTTAAATTTTAAAGACGAAAGAAAGAGGATATTTGTAACTTTTAAGGATAATATAATATTATAAGTAAAATGATTATATTTATCGATCAATAGCTCATCGCCTCCGTGGCGCAATCGGCTAGCGCGTTCGGCTGTTAACCGAAAGGTTGGTGGTTCGAGCCCACCCGGGGGCGAAGTTTTTTGTGGCAAAAGTAAAAAAAAAAGATAACTAGTCTCCATATCAGTGTATAAAAAAGGGTCGTAATAAAAATTTTACCTTTACTGACGCTTTTTTTTGAAGAATTAAATTATATTAATTAGTTTACAAAAGGTAACAGTGCATCCGAACAAAGTATACATGTCAGAAGTGAAACTTTTTGCCATTTCACTGCGTATACATATTAGAAAACTTGTTGTACGTACACAAAAACATTGACTCCTTCAATAAAAAGAGTGAATGTATATCATATAACTTACGAAACAAAAACAAACTTGTTATAAATTCTAGTATATGCATAAGATTAACAACTCATTTAAGGGTAACTGCATAAGTTTCTATAATAAACTCCCACAAGACGTTTTAGGGATGTCAAGTAAGGAGGAAAATTTTTATGGATGATTAGCATCACGAAGATGTGCAGCGTTTTTATGATAAATCGTTTTAAGGTTAGGTAGTTTTAATGTTTACGAATAACTAGTGGCATTTTAACTTGCCATTCGTCATTTAATAATGTAGTATGTTATTCTCTTTTCTGAAATTTAAATTCAAAGATAAAATTTAATTAATAATTCCCAATATTTACAAAAACACGTGGCGTTGTTATTCATGCGTCATTTCAGATTTCAATAAATTATTTGTATTAATTTATCGATATATAAAATGGTAATATACCAATCTTGTAAAAGGTAAATTATCTCTTAGTAGCCAATTCCAAGTAGATCACAAAGTTAGACCATTATTTCACGCACAGACCGTATCATTTCATTTTGGTCGTTATAAGACGAGAAAACATGCCAAATAAAAGAAAACTACAATCAAAGTAAGAGGAAAGTGTCGTCTTAATAAAAATTACGGTAATGCACAATCTAACCTCAGACTTTCTCACGTATTTTGAATTTGTATACACGTATAACTTTATTTATGCAGCTTTCTTTTACCCCGTGAAATTAACCTTTAATAGACAAAGTAAAATAAAAAAGTAATAGCAAATAAATACAGTTCTTGGAACAAATAACAAATATAAAAAGGTTGAAGTTAATTGTTTGGGTAGATACATGTTATATCAATTTAAGAAGATGCTGTCACATTTAAATAAATATAAAGGTTAGATGTTAAGTGATAATACAGTCTAAGTTTATAACATTCTAATCTGACAAGAAATACATATTTTTATATTAATAGCACTGAAATTCTGTTAGGATTATAAAAAAATCGAGGATGTGGCTTTTTATATTTAAAAAATATAAGGACACTATTTCCTAAAAGTGTCTTGTCGTGGATTGGAAATGAGACAATTTATGTAAATTTAGAAAAATAGAATTAGTTAAAATTACTAAACCTTTTACATTTACATAGTGTTATAAATGCAAAAGATTTGTATGGATTTTTGGTTCCTTTTATATAAAACTACTTGACGGATTTAGTTCAAACTTCAATATTTAATAGCATGTATATTAGAATAATCTATCTAAATTATAAAAATCAATTGCTGTTCATCAGACTCGCTAAAACTCGACTACGGTTGAACTGACCTTGAATCCAAGGTTGGTTGAGAGGGTGAGTAAATATGAAATAAAATATAGACGAGGTGACATCCTCCTTTTTTGATGTCTGTTAAAATGCGTGAAATATAGTAAAAACAACAAGAAACTATTCCTATCTGTCAAACATATTATGTTAGTCCCATCGCTTATAAGTCAATTACAATTAAAAGTCGTTCAAAAATGTAATTAAATGTTAAAGAATACTTTATTATAGTTTGGTGTTATGGCTTTTTCCTGTGCCAGTCTAGCACAATTTAATTCGCCAGTATAATGTAGAAGTAGAAGACGCACATACGGTCTTTTTTTTCTTTACTTCTATTCTTGTATTTTTATTTGTATATTTGCCTTACCTTTAACTACCTAAACATAAGACACGGAATATTTTTTTTTTAAGAATATTCATTTGATTTTGACATTTGACATTGACAGCTAACAATTTCTGATCGCAACTTTAATATTTGATGGATTTTGGCGGGAATCTGGGCGTAACGGTCTCGTTTTTTTTTGATTATGAATTACTTTTGTTTCGGTTAAGTTTAAATCACAATTCTTACAAAAGTTGAAACATTCTATAATTATAATTTAATTCAAGTAAGTGTTTTAAATTGGCATGACTTCACATCTCCGATATGGTCTAGTGGCTAGGATACCTGGCTCTCACCCAGGAGGCTCGGGTTCGATTCCCGGTATCGGAATGCTATTTTATTTTTTTAATTATCATTAAATTCGACTACTTATCACTATTACGCCACTTTTGATATCGATGACTTAAAAAAAAACTATTTTAAAACAAATATTTCGTTATCAAATACAATTACTGACGTCATCCGCTTACGTTCTCAAATACCGATTCAATTTATTGTACAAAACAAATTAATAAAGCATAATTGGCCACGTTTAGAGCTAGAGCTGAATGTGATATTATAATATACGCTTAGAATTTCCCGTTCTCCTACATATAGGCTATGATAGTACGCATAATCAGATATCAGCTAAGGACATTTAAAATAGGTCAAATTGTATTGGATAAATATATATATTATTTGAGAACAAATCTTAGTATATTCGATCAAGCTGAATATGCTATTGCATTTTCGCTTAGAATTTCCTGTTCCCCTAGAATAACACAAACTATCATAACTATATCGGATATTTTCATATTTTCAAAATCCGACTTAAGGTACATCAAAAATAGAGATTTGCGTTTAAAATAATTTGTAAAAAACATTTCTTCTACAATCTAATAAAGCTATACTTCTTATCAGCCAATGATGCTATAACATTAACACTTAGATTTTTCCGTTTCCCTAGAACCGGATTATGATGCTCCTGTTTTTTAAAATGAATTAACGTACCCATTAATCGAATAAATAACTAAGTCCCTTTCGATATTTATCCAGTTATCTGGATAAATATGGCCAGGGCATCAGCTAGTGAAAAATTCCGTCAGCAAATGCTTCAGTATCATCATTACTGTTGTAAATAAAGTGCAATGATCTTTGGGTTACATAAACTGATCTGGCGTCATCCATTCACTGTCATTGTCACACGGAGCAACTATGACCTTTTAAACATTTCTTAGATTACACCAACGACTATTAAACTAACATACACAAATGAATTGTATATATTAGTTTAGTATCTGTGAGTTATTAGAAAACATGTGAATATTTAATTATATAAATATGAATGAGTCTTTATATCAGTGTGTCACGGATTCACACATGAACGGTTAGACTAAGTGCTCTTATTATTTTTGTTGTGTTTGTTATAGTTAGGGGAAGGTTTTCATGAAGGTAAAACTTAAGAAAGTTGCGTTGCAAATAAGAAATTATAAGAAAACTTAACCGCCATAGTAACTTTTCTAATGTAACCTCCTTAGTGACAATATAAACTTTTTTAATGTAACCTTGACAGAAAGCGCGCTGCACATAAATAATTAACAACATATTATTACACGTAATATGTACAATAATTCATTTTCTATCTTGATTTAATAATAGTAATGTCGTATTTATAATTATTTGTATTTATTTTATCTTAGATAATATAGTATCTGTTTTAGCGACCGTCATGCTGTTTTAGCGACCGTCGTGCTGTTTTAGCGACAGCGATACTGGCAGAGCTCAGTGCTGTTTTGGCGCTCATTAATGGCAAAATTTATTTATTACATATAATAATTTTTATTATAATAATAATTATTATATGTAATAAAATCTGTTCAGAACTGACTGAAAAGTCTTTTAATTTACACATAATATGTATATTGTTTTAGTTTTTTTAGTGACAATTACATAAACCATTGCAAAATGCCCGATAGAGCGGTATTTTGTACGAAACTTTTTATGGCAACGTCTAACTCTGGAGAAGTCGCGGGTAAAAACTAGTATAATATGATATTCCTTACATGTACATAATTATTTAAAACTAGGTGACTAGGCAAACACACCGTACCGCCTCAGAATCAATAAATAAAAACGTCGAATGATAATTGCAACTTTTTTTTACAAAATGTGGTCAAAATTTAAACTTAACCCATATTCCGGCTAAAGTTAGTTAAATCTTATAATTGCAATCAGAAACGTTGGTTGTCAATGTCAAATATCAAAAACAAATGATAAAAAAACAGAAGTATTCTTTTAAACATAATGTGATTTCTGAACGACGGGACGACCATCAAACATTTGACATCTGACAATAGTTGCTAAGGGAAAGCGAAATTGTTGTTTTTACTGTATTTTAAGCAATGTTTTTTATATTTACATACCTTTTAAACCTACTTTGGTCATTAACAAATAATTCTAAATCAAAACTAGCCAAATCAGTTCAGCCGTTCTCGAGTTTTAGGGAGACTAATGAACGGCAATTGATATTTTTATATATAGACATTGCATACATATAACCGAGTAATTTCCGAGAGCCTTGGACTGCAATATATACCTACATTTTGTTAAGAACGAAAGTATGTTTGACCCTAACCCGTTGTCGTAGACCAACAGGTCAGTGTATTGCAGAACCTGTTCTCACGCTACTTGTTTGAGGAAAGTGAAAAGTGACACACAAAAAAATATACTTTATAACTACAAAATGCAGTAAAACTTTCTATAAACACATGTTGAAAGAGGCCACTGAAATATTATGTGAGGAAGTGGCCGTGTCAGTGCACCGTGTTATATATATTGCGTGATGGATTAGTTGGGTAATGGATTGATTCTTCACACGCTATTCGTGCCAAATTATCGTGGCATAACTGGCTTAACCTGGACTGGTTTTATATAGATCTATTTTCTTTAAAATTTGCTATATATTTGTATATACAGATATTGCTTTTATTTATGTCGGTTCTAGACTTTGAAACAATCCAAACGATATGCCTCAAACTAGGCACGTTAGAAAGGTTTATATAAAATTGGTGTCCATGATTGCGACAAATAAACAGCCTTTCATTTAATACATATGAACTCATATATAGTACTTATATAAAAGAAAATCCGGTAGCTAATGTTATTAGGATTAACTTAGGTTTCTTTTATTTTAGAAAGAAAGGCAAATGTAATTAGGCAAATAACAGCTGGTTTATATTTATATGAAACATACATTTTTTGTAACTATGTAAGAGCTATAACAACAAAGTCAATAATGCGAATGGTTTTTGCCTATTAAACTCTTTAGGGCACTTTCAAATTTATTCGTCACTATCTGACCCGTCAAATTTCGTAACGCCTCAGAATCAATAAATAAAAAATCAAAATGTCACCACTTTAGTAGAAAATGTGATCAAAACTTAACTGGGACAACAAATATTTCTAATCTAAAAATAGCAACTTTTACGCCCAGTTTCGAGCCAAAGCACTTAAATATATATATAGTTGCGAGCACAAATTGTTGGTTGTCAATGTCTAAACAAATGAAGAAAGAAACAAAAGTATTCTTTTAAATATAATTTGATTTCTGAACGACTAGACGAACATCAAATGTTTGACTGGCAGGTAAAGTTTTGTAATGAAATGTAGCATAGTGACTACTTTCGCATTGTTGCCAGTAATTGAGTACGTATTTCCCCATAATCCCAAGAGATCGGGAAACATCGGGGAGACAACACGGGGAATAACCAGTATGAAAATGTAAATAAAGAATTTAATTCAAAGTCTTGCTTATACGTTTAATACATTAAAGCTCTTCAATAATTAAGTACTTCAAATCTAAAGTTTACCTCGGCTCCAGTTCGCAGTGTATTATAAACACGAATACTTGTTGAATGTTAGTGATTGATGAATCAATGATTCAAATTTATATATAAAAAGAGACCTATTGTTGTATCTTCATCTCGAGGTCATTTGTGTAAGGTCATTAAACTTGTAGATTACAAAGTCCGCCCAAAATGATCGGTGAAAGTAACCGCGACCGATACCGCGGATATGCTTGCGTTGCGAAATATAGAGAAAGCGAGGAAATGTATTTATTGCTTAATATTATTTATAGCCTTCCTAAAGGCCAGGTTTTACATTAAATATTTGATGTACGGTATACGCATTACCATTTTTTTTGTGTTGTAACAAAAATATCTATATAGCCTTTATGAACAGTCAGATGGTGTCTCAAAGGGCCGGACTGGCTGTTCATGGAAGAGTGTTGGTGCCAACACTTATGTATGTTAGTGAAAGTTGGGTATGGCAGAAGAATCACAAAAGTAAAATAAATGCGGTGGAGATGAAAGCGTTGAGAAGTATGAGTGGATTAAAACTGAGTGACAGAGTAAGAAGTAGTGTGATAAGAGAAGGTGGTGGTATAAAAGAAGAAGTAGTGACTAAAATTGAGAAAGGTATGCTTAGATGGTTTGGGCATGTAGAGAGAATGAATGAATGAAGACTGTCAAAAAGGATTTATGAGTCAAGAGTGAATGCGAAAGTTGAAAGGGGAGGACCAAGGCGAACGTCCCTGGACCAAATCCAGGACATTTCAAATGAGGGTCAGGTCAAGAGTACTCTAAACCGATGAACTTGTATGAAAGGTTTAATGAGAATGAAAGAAGCGAAGGAGATATGCAAGGATCGTAGCAAGTGGAAGAACGTTGTCTCTCCCTATCCCTATGGGAATGAGGCGTGGTGCTATAGTTCTTTGAAGTGATGGAAAGAATCATGCCACCTGGGAGCTTACATCGAAAATACTGCCTAAACACCTAAAGATATGACAAAACAATGCATGCTTACGAACTATTTGGTAATTAGAAAGATATACAGATGCGGATACAGTATTAATCCTTATCAACTTAAATACACTAGTTACCTTAAGCATTTCATACACATTATAGTAATCGTTTACACAATATTTATATTAAAGTCGTAGGAAAAATGTTTAAAATAAATTAGACTCGCTTACCTCCTCCAGCCTTAATCACAATAAAATTACACGTGATCTCAGCAAGGGTACCAAAAGTACTCCAGTGTTTGCATTTTCGACAATAAAACGGAAAAGACTTCTTTATATTCATTTTATGATAATAAACTAAATATGAGTTAAGGCGATGATCCAATTGTACAATACTATATAACTATTATAGTTACAAAACGTAACAATAACACAACCTTGAATGCGGTACGAATTCAATTTAAAAAACTCTCACGCACTCCACGCAACGCTTTTCGTAAGCCCAATTAGTATATATCACTTACATCATTCTCATGTACCTTACACACGTATGTTGATGAAGCGAATTATTCAAAAAAGGTCAAATGTGCAATTTATAATACCCCTGATATGTTTATTACTGAATATTGGCATTCAAGGCTTGAAGACTATTACAAATGTATCGTCTTCGTATTGGGCTAAGGGCAGAACGTGACAGTGACAGATAATGTAGACTTCCGGACTGACATTTATGTAACACTCAATGTTGCCAGTTTATAAACATTTCCCCTATTTATAGATAATTATAAGTTAATTGTTTTTTTTGTATTTTAAAATGAAACTGACAGAGCCCATGGCTAGTATTATCTGTTTCATTTGCATCGAGTGTTGATTAAACATGGCAATTTTTTTATTTTTATTGCCGTCAGATTAGGACTAGGGAGTAATGTAACCAAATTAAATCAAAATCAAATCAAAATATCTTTATTCAAGTAGGCATATTACAGCACTTTTGAAACGTCAAATATTTGTTTTTTCTTTTCCTTTCCACACTCTAATTCTAATGTACGNCGTTTCTATCGTCTAAGTACTCCTGCAACTTATAATACGATTTTTCTATCTACTTTCTTTTAACAAAGACTTTGAATTTATTAATTGACATTTCTAAAACGACTTGATTATAAGTGGTGATATGGTTTAAAATGGTTTTAAAGGGGCTAACCTGGCAACAGTGGGAGTAAGAGAAATATATTTCCTATGGTTTTTTAAAAATATAGTTTACATTAATTTCACCACGATCTTCTTATTACTAGACGAGCGATTGGCGCTTCCTAGCAAAGAAAACATACCCTCGAATGTATTAGTAAGGCAATCACTCAGATTTTTAGTTTATATTGAACATATTTTCTTATTAGACCGTGGCGTAATGACAACTGCTTTTACTAGACATATATAAAATATTTTTTGTCATACCGAAACTCGAGTTTAAAGCCTTGATAGCGAAGTAACATTAATGACCATTTCTTCGTGATTCTTAACGTGCACATTATTATTTACTTTGTCATTACTGGGATCGAATCTGGTAACTTATTTGCTAAGCGTATATTTCTACTATTAGCCTTTCAACGCCCGGTACCAGTGTCATCTTACGATATCGTGTGAGCTGCACCATCTTTTGACTGCGATAAAGCTTATTTTCGATTGAGAATGGGGTGCCTATGGATTCTTAGTGAAATTTGATACAAAATTAGCTGAAAAACAATGTTGCCACAGTCGAAAAAAATTGCACACTCGGAAAGTTCTGTTAGCCGCGAATTACGTACGCAATAAAATGAAATTTCTTAGTGTTTTTAGTAGTACATATGTATTTTATAGTTTTATCGTGTAGTAAATATATTTTAGATACTAGGACAATACAAATTAATCAATATTATGGCGCAGGAAGCATTTATACAAAAAGTAAACTCTCTTGTACTCAAACTGCTGCGAATATTATTACTAAAACATAAAGCTTATTATTTATACATCATTGTGAAGCGTATTCTACTAGCTTCTCAAAAATGTAACTTTGATTGTTCTAAGTCTAAAAATTCCTCTTAAAAAGTCATAAAACAATTAGTTTACATTTTTCGCTTCGGTCTTGTACTACTAGCGAAAAATTGCTTTCACTAGGTACTGTTCTACAGGGAATCGAATCTAAGACCTTCCTAATGAAGACAATATTACTAAGACGGTCAGTCACATTCCAGTTTAGTTAGTATACATTAATGAACATTTCGCCACGGTCTTGTAGCATAATAGCGGACAACCGCTTTCACCGCATTCATTATTATAATAACGTAAATTAACGCATTGCTGTATTTTAGACCGATTCTACAGTGTATCCGTTTCCCTTACAACTTACAAGTGGCTAATTATGAATTATATAATATAAAAATGAAACTTTTATCACATAAACCTAATGTATTTCAACCTATTTTCGTCCCGTTTCTTGAAGTAAAGTAGTTAGAAATTTGCGGGTTATGCGGCAAGTATTAAGAATAACTGCTTTCTGAATTAATTTGTATGTGAATTTAGCCATTTGTATCTGTAGATTAGTCTGAAGCGTTTTGGAAATGACACCTGTGGTAGAAATAACTATTGGTAGTATTTTAACGGTTTCTTCTGCCTACTGTGTTTTTATTTCTGCAGCTAAGTCTATGTATTTTGTTGTTTTTTCAGCAGGGGTACTAAGAAGATTGTGTGTGTTACATACCGCTATATCTATAATAAAAACGGTTTTTTAAATCTTATCTAAAACTGTAATATCTGGTCTATTGAAATGTATGGTTTTGTCTGTTATAATAGTTCTGTCGTAATAAATTTTGTAGTCGTCATTTTCTTAAACGGTGTTTGGTTTGTATTTATAGTAGGCAATTTTACTTGTAACGAATTTGTAACGGTGGGACAGATTTTCATGAATTATTGCTGCTACTTGGTCGTGTCAATGCTTATAGTCAGTTTGGGCAATCGATTTACATGCACCGGTGATGTGCTGTATCGTTTCTGAACTACTGAGACAGCCTCTACAGAGATCAGTAAGCACTGTATTATTATTATTATTATTATTGAGAAATAATGAATAATACTTCATTTTAAATAAACTATCAGTTAAGAAATTTAGTGTAAAGTGTTATCCCTTACTTACGCACACAAATTTCAAAGTTTTGAAGTGTCACTTCTTTAGGCGCATGAGGGTAAAATATTTACGGATGAAACGTGTGATTAGCGTCACGCAGATGTTCAGCGTTTTTTTATGCCAATTCCTTTGAAGATTAGGTAGTTTTAATATTTACGCATAAAATGTGGCATTTTTACTTACAATTAGTCATTTGAGATTTCAATAAAGTATTTCTATTAATTTTTTACTTTTAATATTCCAATGACAATTAAATTCATTAAATTCCTAACATATCTCTCTCTAAGTGTCAGAAATTTAAAGATTTGCATTTGTATAAATATAAAGAAGGGTTAAAAATTACTTCGCCAAAGAAGTTACATTTCTGACATGTGAACTTTGTACGTATTTTTAATTTGGAATTTATATTGCAACTATATTTATTTCAAATAAAAGAATTAATTCAAAGAAACATCAATTCTGACAGCAAGATATATTGAATAATATCTTATATATCCGTAATAATATTTACTTATACTGCAAAAAAGTGAATAACACAATTTTAATATACGAAATAAAATCAAACTTTTCATACCATAGAGTAAAATCAAAATCAAAATCAAAATATCTTTATTCAAGTAGCCATATTACAGCACTTTTGAATCGTCAAATTATATTTTTTTTTCCACACTCTGATTCTAATATACGGCTTAAAATCTAACGTTACGAGGGTTCCTTCGCGCCCTGATCCGAGAAGAACCCACAACAAACTCAGTCGGGTATTTTTTTTACCATCATCATTACAATAACATATTAGTTTACTATATTTTAATTAAAATTAGAGCAATTCGTTCACTCCCAGGCGTTTCTATCGTCTAGGTAATCTTGCAACTTATAATACGATTTTTCTATCAACTTTCTTTTAACAAAGACTTTGAATTTATTAATTGACATCTTTAGAACGTCTTGTGGGAGTTTATTATAGAAACGTATACAGTTACCCTTAAATGAGTTATTAATCTTATGTAGCCTACTAGAATTTATAACAAGTTTGTTAACATAGTTAACATGTTAACATAGATTACCAAAGAGTACCATGTCATTTTAGAGTGAACAAGGTTCAGAAATCATTTGTCGGTTTGAGCAATCACTTTTAGATTTGCCTCCACATAATTTCAAGAGATATGTTAAAAACATCCTTTTACAAAAGGCACATTATAATGTTGAAGATTACTTAAGCGATAGAAATGTTTGGACTTGATTCCAGTTGCTCACAGAAGTGATATATTACACATTGTAACATAAAAAACCATCTTTAAAAGAGTAATCGTTGAGTTTCCTGCCGGTTTCTTCTCTGCGGATTCAACTTTCCTAACGGGTGGTAGATTTGTTGCAAACGGACAGACTATAGACGATTCAGAAATGCTATTTGCGAGTAGTAAGTAAGTCAGTAGCAACCCATTAACGTCCCACTGCTGGGCACAGGCCTCCTCGCATGAGAGAGGGTTTTTAGAGCATAGACCCACCACGCTGCTCCACTGAGGATTGGCAGGCATAGTACACAAGTGCACTCTCTATTCCTTCACTTTCATAGTCCGATGTGATGGTAATCCGACACAACCAGAGAGAGATCGGGCGCAGGACCGACGGCTTAACGTGATCACCGAGGCACGGGGCTGGATTACACCGCCAACTTTTCAACTTCGAGCAAATATTGAGAAAATCTTAATAGAAAACTCAATATCCATTTTTGAATCGGCCCGATCCGGGACTCAAACCCAGAACCTCATGTCTGTAGTCGAACATGCTAACCACTAGACCAATGAGGCAATTGACATTTTAAGAGGCAATTGGCATGTTTAAGAGTGCTTTGAATCAAATATTAACTACTCTATGGACCGTAGTGCAACAACACTGTAAAAATATATGAAAAATTACAATATATTTACTGTGTTTACACATATTTTCCTTCATCGTTTTAATTATATGATAGACATTAATTTATTCATTCTATCGTAAAGATAATTAATATCTCTTTGGGAAATTATGGCATTTCAATTGTTACTGTATTGATATCAGAATATGTGCTTGTTGTAAAAATTAACTGAAATATTTATCGACTTATCTCATCTCCTTTTTATTTTTAGTCTTCTATGTTAATGGAAAAACATTTTTTCCTATTTAAAACTACTTTATAAGATTGCGCCATTTTTGTACAGAGTAGTGAGTTATCGTAGTTTTTACAACTTCAAATAGTTTGGCGTTGATGTGGAATATTTATGAGATATTTACGTTTAGATCTATGATTAAAAATATAATTTAAATTCATATCTGTACTGTCTATCGATTTATAAAATACTTTCACAAAAAATTACTTTGGTGATCACTTTTTGTTTCTATTACATAGAAATGGAGAGAGTCATTCCATGTGAGAATTTTCAAGGTGCCTCCAAAAGTACTCTATTCGTTAGGATGTATAATTTAATATTATTTTTTTACACTGAGATTTATACCGCAAAAGAAAACTCTGAAAATATAAATAATAGCACATTGAGCCATTGCGAAGAGTTGTTGAGTCTGCTAGTACAATATTTGATTATGCGGTTTACCTTGCTCCCACTTGCGAATGTTTGCTAGCACTTTCAAATAGAAGGTTATGGTCTACCTCTATAACCATTATCGGATATATACAATAGACCGGTACAGTAGCACGTGAAATATGTAATTGTTAATGCAATCACAATTTCTTGTTTTACAAGAAATTTTGGAGAACTTAGAGTTAATATAGTACGCATTATAATGTTATATGATTATCTTACGATGGCTAGATGTCTACCACTCGTGACCTAAAACTTAATTTCATACCACATAAAACCAGATTTTTTGCTGACTCTTTTGCGGTTCGAGCTATAACATTATGGAACGAGTTACCTCTGCAGGTAAGAGAGGCTAAATCATTGGATCTGTTCAAGAAACAGGTAAAAAATTATTATCTTTCTTTATGCTCCTTATGACGACATTTATTTGATCTATTTATTCTTAGTTCTTATGTATCACGTACATATTACATATAAGTATATTATTATGTATCTATTTATTATATTTAGTTAATTATTTGTAAGTAGGTTAAAGTGTATGTATTAGTATGTAGGAATATTTGTATGTATGTATTTATATAGTAGGGGACACCACCTACCCTATTTACCTCACATTGTCTCTTTAACCCTAAGGTTGCCTGGCAGAAATCGCTAATAAACGATAAGGTCGCCTAATTGTACTATTGTCTTGGTTTTGTTTCTTTGTTACTTGTTTCATGTTTGTGGTGTACAATAAAGAGTATTCTATCTATCTATCTATCATATAGGAGTTTTAGAATAATCTCTCAAACACCGAGCCCCTTTAGTGACTAATCAGAATACACAGATTAAAAAGAATATACAGAGTAAATACAAAATATACAGAGCACAGAATAAAAAGTGTAAATAGCACGTACGCAGTAAACAGAAAATAGAAAGTAGAAAAGACTATACAAAGTAAATGCAAAATATCACTCTATATTTTGTATGTACTTTGTATAGTCTTTTTTACAGAATATACATAAAAAACAGGATATACAGGGTTAATAGGTCACACGCAGCAAACAGAGAATGCAGAGTAAAAAGAATATACAGAGTAGATAGAATTTATAGGGTAAATAGGAAATACGCAATTAAAATACAGGTAAACGAAAAATTTAGAGTAAACAGAATATACAGGGTAAGTAAGTAACAGCCCATTAATGTCCCACTACTGGGCACAGGCTTCCTCACTCATATGAGAGAGGGTTTTAGAGCATATACCAACCACGCTGCTCCACTACGGATTGTGAACAGCATATACAGAGTAAATGTAAAATACAGAGTAAATAAAATATACAGAGTAATAAAATATAGAGCATGTTCAGGTGCAATTAGTATCTGAAGGCCTCACAGGTACAATACTTTAGCAGAGGACCTGGATTCGAAATTTGTCTTCGTCTGGGCTGGGAGGCTTCGGCCATGCATTCGTCAAGCAATAGATTTGTGTTCCGGTACGATACTGTGTAGAAACCATTAGAGGTAAATTACCTCTTACCAGATTACCATGCTTCTAACTTAGCATAAAGACAAACAAGCACTGTAATTTTATTTATTGTATTCTTCTTTATTTCTACTGTAATATGACAATGAAAAAGTATTCTAAAAATTTCCATGAATAAAGAATTATATTACCATTTGATATTATATATAACTACCCGTAAATAGACCGCGTTCCTTAAATTGCATATTCAAAATACTTTCGTTTAAAATATGTTGAAAAGGAAACAGCGACCTTTAAATTATTGCGATTTATAACTCGTATTTATAGTTAAAGCCGCAAATAATTTATCACTCGATATAGTAAAATTGGAATCGGATAATCCGTTACAGTTTAAACTAATTTGGGTGTTGAGGCCTTAAAAGGTAGAGATGATTTGAGTATTTGAGGTCGGAAGTTGTACCTTTTATGGTAACCCTGTATATATTTAAGAAAAGTATTCAGTGCACTCTTTTAAATGATTTCTAATTCTAATTTGATTATCATGAGGTATTGAAAATTAAATAAACAAAAAAATGTACATCGGAAACGATAAAATGTAATGATGTAAATATTGTAACCGCTACTACCGATCACATTTAACAAATAAATCTAACTGGGCATAGTGAATCTACCTTAAAAGATAGACATATGCTATCTTGGACGATTTTTTACCATATTTCAAGAGAAACAATCTTACATCAGCACACGCAACGGAAGCTCACAAAAGGAATAATTTTTTCTAACTTTTGTACCATCTTTCATTGATACTTAGTTTCTATTAGGCGTAAATATGATGTTGTATAACTTATAACCTTCCTTTATAAGTAAGTAGCAGCCCATTAACGTCCCACTTGCTGGGCACAGGCCTCCTCACTCCGAGGAGCGAGGGTTTTTCTTTAGAGCATAGACCCACCACGCTGCTGTTCGATGTGACGGGAATCCGACACGACCGGATGGAGATCAGGCGCAGGACCGCCAACTTCCAAACTTCGGGTAAATATTGAGAAAATCCTAATAGAAAATTCAATATTGATTTTTGAATTGGCCCCACCTGGGGGACTCGAACCCAGGACCTCATGTCTGTAGTCGAACATGCTAACTACTAGACCAATGAGGCAGTTGACTTTCCTTTATAAATGAGACTATACCGACTTCTCGAAGGCATTTGATAAAGTGAACCACAGTTTGTTGGTTGCAAAATTGTCTTCTTTCGGCTTGGGAGGATCGCTTCTTACATGGCTCTGTTCCTACTTAACCGATAGAAGTTCGTATGTAGCAGCTAAAGGACATACATCCCAAACATATAAAGTCACTTCTGGAGTTCCCCAGGGTTCAATACTGGGACCACTTTTATTCAACATTTTCATAAATGACATTACAAATTGTTTCCAAAATTCAAAGTTTTTTATTTTTGCAGATGATCTAAAATTTGTAAGACAGATAACTGATACCAGTGATATTTCATTATTACAAGATGACATTGGTAGAGTTGCAGTTTGGTGTAAACGAAATGGTATGGAACTAAACCCTTCAAAATGCTCGTTTATAAGCTTCACGCGAAAACACGTCATACTCGATGCCAGATATACAGTTAATGGTAGTTACCTGCAAAGAGTAGATCATGTGCGTGATCTAGGAATAACTCTGGATACTAAACTACGTTTTACGTGCCATATTGACAACATCTGCAGATCTGCGCGCAAAATTCTCGGATTTGTTTTTAGAAATTCCAAACCCTTTAAAAAACTCCAAACTAAAAAGCTTCTGTTTACCAATCTCGTCAGAAGTAAACTCGAGTATGGTACCCCAATCTGGAATCCATCTTATAAAACCAATATAGACCGTATAGAAAGCATTCAGAGACGATTTACACAATTGCTATCTGGATCAAATAAAAGAGTATCATACTCTACCCGTCTCACAAAATTTGAATTAATCTCATTATCGGACAGGCGTAAGCTGCATGACATTATGTTCTTATACAAGCTTATTAATGGAATTGTAGATGACCCAGAACTACTAAGTCAGGTATCCCTTAAAGTGCCCAATCGCATTCCACGATACCCAATTCATGTCTTTGCCCATAAATTTTGTAGAACCAACCTTGGTAACCATTCGATAATACCCCGGCTATGTAGACTATACAGGGATTTAATCTCCAAAAATAACTCCATTGACATATTCGGTGATAAATTATATACCTTCAAAAATAAAATTATAAAAACATTTAGAAACACCAATCAATAAGTCGCACTAACTTAATGTTGAATTACGTATTTTCCTTATTTTTTTGCTTTTTTCATTACTTTTTTTATTTTACTTTATTTTTCTTTACTTACTACATTTTGTTTAAATAAATGTTTGTACGATCTATTGTTATTGCATGATGTGGCTACCTATAAGTGAAATTACATGTTTTGCGCTACCTTTATGTATTTTATAGTTTAAGTTTCTGTACATGTAATTTTGTTGGTGGTCCAAATAAATAAATAAATAAATAAATGAGATTTCAAATACACAACAATGAATTCGAAACATTTACTAGTTCCTGAGATAAGCGAGTTCAAACAAATTTTTTAGTCATGTAATATTACTATAGATACGAATCAGTATGCTTAATGTCATATTTAAAAAGGAAACATTATTCAAAAAAACTGGCTTAATGGATATTTGTATTCATAAATTTAATTTATCATTACCTTGAGAAGGAAGTGTCATATTTGTTTAGATAAAAAATACCATGTGTGTTTCAGGATACTTAGAATATAGGGTTCCGCGGTTGCCTACTATATACTCGTATATTTATTTATGGATTTCCAATAGACAGGGACAGAAAATATACAAAAATTTTGTGTATTTCAAATTATTAGAAAAAATTAAAAACATATTAATTTTTACTGGTTATTTTACGAACTTCATGTCAAAATTAAAAAAATATCAGAAATATAACGGCATAAACGAACACACCTTTGTGTAATCAAACTTACTTTTTAATATACTAGAATTAATTTTAAATTATAATTTAATCAAAATCAATTTCTGTGATATTTGAACGAAACTTTGTTAATATATATACAATTTATTAATCCATAACTGTTATTTATCGTCCAGCAAATTAACTAAGTCTCCTATAAGGTTGTCTGGAAGAAATCGCTTTAAAGTGATAAGACCACCTTTTATATAGATATAGTCTTAGTCTCCTTTCTAATTTTTTTATGTGGTGTAAATAAAAGCATTTTTTCACATATCCAAGTTTAAGACTTGAAGATACAGTCATTCATTGCAAAACAGTAAGGGTTTCTTATTTATTAGATTAGATTATCAAGTAGAGTAGATTATCAAGATTTTAATCTCTTTCGTACCTTCACCAATATCACACGACACTGGCGAAGTTGTGTGTGACGCAACTTTCACACCTGAAAGCTAATAATTGAATGAACAAGGTTTTCTTATCGCCAACGGATCCCTAAAAAGGACTTTGTAACACACCCAATTACATTTAACCCAATTCAGAAGTAATTCAACGTGAAGGTCGTATAAAGGTACAATGTGGGTGTAATATACACATTGTTTATTCACCTACGTAAGTTTTTTTGTTTCTAACCATTTGTTACTATAAAAGATTAGATTAACTAATTGTAGATAGATTTAGTCATTTGTTAGTTCTTTTTATTGCTTTGATTAGAAGAGCTTCGGGGAGATATCAAGCTCCCCCGAAGCTCTTTACTGCGGCGTTGGAGGACCTGTTTAACCTTATGGAGAGGAACGGACTGGGCATCAACATCAACGGCGAGTACATCATTCATCTACGGTTTGCCGAAGACGTGGTCATTATGGCAGAGACTCTGGAAGATCTCAATGCAATGCTCGATGACCTCAGCAGAGCTTCTCGACAGGTGGGCCTAAAAATGAACATGGATAAGACGAAAGTTATGTCCAATATCCATGTTCCGCTCCACCCAGTCATCGTTGAGAACTCTACACTCGAAATTGTTGACGAGTATACATACCTGGGACACATAGTCCAGCTAGGTAGGTCCAATTTCGAGAAAGAGGTCAACCGCCGAATCCAACTCGGTTGGGCAGCGTTCGGGAAGTTCCGGAAGACGTTTTCGTCCAATATCCCTCAGTGCCTGAAGACTAAAGTCTTCGAACAGTGCGTGTTGCCAGTGCTTACCTACGGATCGGAAACGTGGTCGCTGACTATGGGCCTCATTCGGAAGCTCAGAGTCACTCAGCGTGCGATGGAGAGGGCTATGCTCGGAGTTTCTCTACGCGATCAAATCAGAAATGAGGAGATCCGTAGCAGAACCAAAGTCACCGACATAGCCCTACGAATCGCGAACCTGAAGTGGCAATGGGCGGGGCACATAGTCCGACGAACCGATGGACGTTGGGGTCGGAAAGTGCTGGAATGGCGACCCCGCACTGGACGACGCAGTGTAGGAAGACCCCCCACAAGGTGGACCGACGATAGAAGGAGGATCGCCGGTAGCCGCTGGAGCCAGGCGGCACAAGATCGGGCCTTGTGGGCATCATTTCGTGAGACCTATGTCCAGCAGTGGACGTCTATAGGTTGAAGCGACGACGACGACGACGATGACGACGATTGGCAGTGATCTCTCACTCCTCAGCATAGTGGACGATATGCTTTGTAATGAGTCAGGTTGGAGAACAGTGACCTGTTCCTGCGAGGCTGTGCTACAGAAGAAGGCACTACAAAGGCAAAGGGAGATTACAAAGAACACGATTCCCTCTCGCCGGAGAAAGGGAAAGCACCATTTGTAATGGTTCATTAGCTTCTTTATGCAAGGCTGTTATCCTGCAGAAGAAGGCACTGGAGAAGCAAAGGGAGATTACGACGAACACAACTCCCTCTCGCCGGAGAAGGAGGAGGTGACATTTGTAACGGTTCAATTGCCTTCTTCTGCGAGGCTGACATCTTGCAGTACTAGAGAAGTCAAGATGGATGTGACTCATTAGGAGGGGGAGAGCGACAATAGGTGCAATTTTGCTCGTCTGCTTTCCTGAACTAAATCGGATTCATCCGAAGCCGAAGAGTTGAATGCTTCAGCGAACTTCTGGAACCCAAAAATCGGATAAAGCCAGCCAGCGACTCCCATGCTCCCGTATAGAGGTTTTTACTTCAATTTTTTGTCATAAAAGAGTTTCACTTCAGTTTCAACTTTGAAAGATGGATTGATATGTTCAAAAGGAATACATATTTCCTGTTTTGTCAACATTTTTCATCGATGTTTCGCTTCTAGTGGCAGTTATTTGATGTTTCTTGATAAATAGGCTATGCAACGAGTACATACTTGTAATTCCTCAATTTCGGTCAGTAGTTAGATAAGCTCGTTCTAACAAAAAAAGAGAGAAACAAACTTATTAGCCAAAGCTTTTTAGTAATTTCTAGTTAATATTGTTAGTTCGGAACTGGACTGGTTACTCGCGTGTTACCATCTCATATTGCATTACCATTTACCATTAGGTGAGATCTCAGTCAAGCTTTTTTAATAAACTGATTGATTATTATTAAACAAAACCCAGCGCGTTGATGTCTTTCACACCCTAGTGTATTTTTATAGATCCTTGGGCATATTTTTCAAAGAAAAACACACAAAAAATCTCACTCAAGTATACTTTTAACCGATTTCATTATAATAGTAATTGAATTTCTGTTAAAAAGTTCAAGTTAAAAATTCTTCAAAATAAAATATAATTGTTCAAGTAGCTTTCTTTTTATAATAAGGTTTTAAATTTATTGGGTAACATGAGTAGTAAGTAAGTAAGTAGCAGCCCTTTAACGTCCCACTGCTGGGCACAGGCCTCCTCACTCCGAGGAGCGAGGGTTTTTAGAGCACCACGCTGCTCCACTGCGGATTGGCAGGTATAGTACACAAGTGCACTCTCTATTCCTTCACTCTCATATTCCGATGTGACGGGAATCCGACACAACCGGAGAGATCAGGCGCAGGACCGACGGCTTAACGTGCTCTCCGAGGCACGGGGGTGGATCACACCGCCAACTTCCCAACTTCGGGCAAATATTGAGAAAATCTTAATAGAAAACTCAATATTGATTTTTGAATTGGCCCGACCCGGGACTCGAACCCAGGACCTCATGTCTGTAGTCGAACATGCTAACCACTAGACCAATGAGGGTAACATGAGTAATCGAATGAATATGGTAAAGGGAAAGCATATTTATTTAAATGAGCAGTAAAGTACGCCTTCAAATAAATAATTTAACATAATAAGTTGTTACGGATGTCATAATAGGAGTTATAAAGATTAAAATGCCTAAATTTTTATACAAATAAATAAAGCAACCCGGAAACACTAACTTAATGTAATCTATAAGCTAATTAACAGCTAAACTGATTTGTTTATATTGTATAATTGCATAAATATATGATTTATTAACATGTTGATTGTTGAAGCCTAGTTAATTGACATATTATAATTCTTGAAATGTGTCAAGTAACCTTTATAGAGCTTCCATTGAAGGACATATAATTATGTATATCCTGTATGACATGTGATGAGGGTATTAAAAACTGTGGGAATCCACTATTTTTGATGTAAATACGCCTTTATATAGACTATAGACTGCCTCATTGGTCTAGTGGTTAGCATGTTCGACTACAGACATGAGGTCCTGGGTTCGAGTCCCGGGTCGGGCCATTTCGAAATCGATATTGAGTTTTCTATTAAGATTTTCTCAATATTTGCCCGAAGTTGGGAAGTTGGCGGTGTGATTCACCCCCGTGCCTCGGAGAGCTCGTTAAGCCGTCGGTCCTGCGCCCGATCTCTCTCTCCGGTTGTGTCGAATTACCGTCACATCGGACTATGAGAGTGAAGGAATAGAGAGTGCACTTGTGTACTATGCCTGCCAATTCGCAGTGGAGCAGCGTGGTGGGTCTATGCTCTAAAAACCCTCTCTCATATGAGCGAGGAGGCCTGTGCCCAGCAGTGGGACGTTAATGGGCTGCTACTTACCTTACCTTACCTTACGCCTTTATATCATCCATAGGTAAAAAAAACCACTGATAAAATCGAGGGATACAGTTCGGTGTTGTAGCTACATATCTATCACCTCCATTCGAAATTCATTTACGCCACTGGACAGTTAAAAGATCAAAGAATTGTTATCTCTACGCTTGTCCCAAAAAATACATCTTTTTTTGGTTTTCCAAGTAAAATATCTCAAAAAAGGAAAAAGAATGAGTAATCTGCCCGATGTAAATCCGAGTTAAATACAGTCGCTTAATAAGTGGCTCTTGGGACTGAAATTTTCATGAAAAGCTACCATTTTTTTTATAGATTTTTAGATTTTTATGTTTGCTAATAGTTGAACAATACAATTTTATCTTTTTTATTTATTAAATGAATACTCTGGTGAAGCGTCATATCGCGCTAAACTTTGAGATAGTGAAAAAATTCCGATGGGCTCATATCTAAAAAATTAAAGCTAACCTCAAGGGTTTTGGTTGTTATTCACATCACTTATATAATCAAAAACACAAATAATTACTAATAAACACTAACAATTTCTAAAATACCATAGAAAACCTCAATGACCTTCGACGCAACACACGAACCGGTAGTAACGGTCACTTTGTAACTGATTTATTGTCTGGTGTTATCTCTACACATATTTTGTTACGATATTTAACGAGAAGCGAATTAGATAATACACCTTATGACAAAAGAAAGAAATGCTAATATATCTGATTGACCGAGTTGAGGCAAATTTATCTTTTTATGTCAACTAGTAGTTGACACCGGCATGTGATATTAAAAATTAAAGTATTGTAAACAACAGAGCTAAAAAAATCTCTTATGCTCTTTCACAATTTAGTAATTTTTTATTGGTTTATGGATAGTGTAGATTAATTTTCCTTCTATTAGTTGTTAAGTGGTTTTAGCGACCTCGCTGGTACAGTAGCGCGTCTACATGCTTTGCTTGCAGAGGTCCCGGGTTCGATCCTCGTTAGGGAACATTTAGAAAACTGCAGAAGTCAGCAAAGACGTTGCGTCAAGCAAAATATTTGTGTTCCGGTATAATGTTGTATAGAAACCATAAGAGGTAAATTGCCTCTTACCAGATTAACGCGGTTCAATCTTAGACTGTATCATCTTTCAGCAATAAAAAACTGGTATAAGGTAAGTAGTAAGTTCTTTCACATCCGTACAAAATATTACGTAAGCCAAGCCAAGGCTATCCTCGGACTCGGTGAAAAGCCATCCGGTTTCAAGCGAAAGTCGTAGTAAAACAAAAAAAGTTATTTTGTAATAACAAAAATGCCGTTTCGTGTTGCAAAATGTCTCCTCACATTATCTGATGTAACACACTTTGTTAAATTGTCAACTTAGTCAATGAAAATTGTGTACTAAAGTATAGTTATGTCACCTTTAACAAGACATAATTATTCAAGAGAAATATACATGCAAATTTTTCTGTTATTGTGTACAGGTCAATGGATGATTGTGATTTAACGGTAAGTGATAATGACATGGAAGCTTAATTCTTCACAATTTCTATACGCAATGAACCAATTGGAAAAGTGTTACGACCCAGGCTGCTGACTGGCGACGGGTAGAAGTCACACAGAACAAATGTCTTCATTCTAGAAGAGCTGAAGGTTACACAAAGACTTTCCGCGATATTCTTAAAGTTGATTCCACAGCACTTTGGAAATATCGTTCGAAGACCCGCATGTAAACTAGAAAAACTAATTCTCACGGGGAAAATGGAAGGCAAGACACTCAGAAGTCGAAGCCCCCACGACTCAGGCAGGCCTTAGCATTACCAAGCTGACCAGAAGGTGAGGATACAACATTGTACACGTTAATTTTTTGTGTCTTACCATGTTCTGCTAGTAGAATAGTTAAAAAAAGGCACATCAATTTGGAATAGAGCTAGAATTTATAGAAAATTAACAAATACAATTTCCTAAATTTGTTTTCTCTGGAATCGAACTTGGGATCCCCTTAACCACCAATTAAGCAGCGAGGTTAAGGTCTGAACTGTTGGGAGGCTGTTGTACATAGCTGATTCTCATTTTATAGAAACTTAAACTGTATCGTCACCATAGGATAAAGTCAAGCCTTAATCTGTTAAAAAGGTTATTATTATGATATTATTTACATACGATTCTATTTGTTATAATGTAGAATATATAAGAGAATTGTCGGTGGGGCCATAATTGCGGCACTCCGCCCTCACTTGGAGCAATGGCTGGGTAGAAGACAAGGAGTGCTTTCCTACAGTTTGGTGCAGGTGCTAACCGGTCACGGCTGCATTAGAAAATACCTGCACCAAATCGTTAGCTGTGAGCCGTCGGCTATCTGCCACGAGTGTGGTGCTCCTGTGTCCACAGCGCACCACACGGTGGCCGAATGTCCTGCTTGGGGACCTCAGCGTCATCTTCTGACGTCGCAGATCGGTGCAGACCTCTTGCTTGCAAGTATTATAGGTGCAATGCTTGTCAACGAGCGGGGCTGGAATGCTGTTGCCACCTTCTCCGAAATTGTCATTTCGCTAAAGGAGGCACGGCAAAGAGAGAGGGCGAATGCAGCTGAAGCACAGTACCCCGGACGGAGGGGAATAGGAAACAGGAGACGGAGGTTTATCCAACTCCTCCCCCTGTAGTGCACTTTTGAGCCGGCTTCATTCGGAGGGGCCAGAGTGGAATGCCACAACGAACCTCTGGTCCTTCCATTCTCGAATGACGAGGGCTCCGCTGGGTTTTAGTGGGTATTTTGGTACTACCGGCGAGTCCCACACTCCCGTCTGTCTCACAGGCGGGGTGCGTAAATGCATTTCCCAGCGAAAAAAAAGATATAAGAGAATTGTTATTCTTCTTCTATAGTAGTCTTCTTCTTTTGTTGATTAATGTCTATTAGATATGCCAATTGGGCTAAGATTATATCGCCGGTGTCACGTTGGTTGGAAGAGACACGAAGCATATTATAAATAAATTTAATATTGTTTACATACAAATATAAATAAAATAGAAAGGATTTTCTTTATAAATAAAATGTAGATTAATAAACTACCTGAAGTCAAATGGAGCAGTAGAAAATCAAAGTAGAGATACATTTGAGTGTGAAAATGCATATTGCCGGTGAAATACGTCTGCTCCAGATATGGTTGGCGGAAAGTCGACGTTCGCTAGGAATTTCTTTGTGTCCATTGTACTCTGCCGTCTTTTTACCATGCAAATTAAGCTACTGTGGTTTTGAGCTTACGAAACATTGACGTTGTCATTAAAATTATCCTTATATAATCTATAGTTAGATAGATAGATAGTATACTTTATTGAACACCACAAAAAACATAATACAATGACTTAACTTAAAATAATTCTAGTGTACAATGGGCGGTCTTATCGCTATTTAGCGATCTCTTCCAGACAACCCCACATATAAGGAAACCGTCAAAGAAAGGAGAGAGAAGGTAGGCGGCGTTTATAGGTTAAAAGGGAAACATATATTACTTGAAATAAATACACACATATAAATACTTGTACATACATACTAATACGAATACATATATAGTTTTATATAATAAGAACGTATTTCATTTAAATTTTGTGATTGTGAATAAATTCTTTATTAACGTCAAATACCATAACTTTTTTTAAATTCTCAATTTAAAATGCTGAGAATTAGAAACTCACTTATTCCTTCTATGATAAAAAAAAATTATATACATTATGAATCTTACTGAAATTTACGCGCTATTAAATACTTTTTTAATATATTTCAGATTGACTCGGATCTCACTAGTTCATTTCCATGTTAATTTCTTACTTTAAACATACTAGGTCTACTCGGTATTAAGACACCTGTGTCAAAAAAACTAGCCCACCCCAAACTATTAGTCACAACAGTTATAAAAAATAAAAGATTTAAACTAAACTTCATAATTAAAAAAACAATATTTGTCTGTCTGTGTGTATGTGTGTGTGTATGTGTGTGTGTGTGTGTGTGTGTGAGTGTGTGTGTGTGTGTGTGTGTGTGTGTGTGTGAGCGCGCGTGTGTATAAGTGTGTGTGTCTGTGTGTGATGGTAACTGACGATACAGTCTAAAATTGTGGTTATGGTTTCTACACAGCATCATACCGGAGCGCAATGTTTTTGTTAACCATGACCGAAGACTCCCATTCCAGTTACATTAAACAATGCTATCGGGAATCGATCCGAGGCCGTCAAAGTACTTAACAGACATCAAAAGTGCATTCATAATTAAAATATCTAATATTGTGACTATCTATTAATTTACGTAAAAAAACGTAAAAAAGGCAAGAATAGAATACAAAAATGTGAAAGTAATCGTGAAAGAAGCTGTAAGAAAGAAAAAAGAAGAATACAGTGATATGTATGATAGGAGACTTTCTGATGATTTTCAGTCAAACAAAAAGTTTTTCTGGAAATCAATACAATTTGCCCGAGGGAGATCTACTTCCTCGGAGCTTTGTAAAATCAGAAGTTTAGATGGAAGTTTAATAAAAGGAGAAGAATGGATATTGAAGAGATGGAAGGATCATTTTGAAAGTTTGTTTGAAAGAAATGAAGCAGAGGTAAATATGGCCTCTGCGGATAGCAATGAATGTAAGACAAGTGATAGCGAGATTAGTATGGATGACATCATGAAAGCGATAAAAGGTATGAAATCAGGTAAGGCTGCTGGGTATGACAGAGTGTCAGTCGAGATGCTGAAGGCTGGCCGCGGGATTGTGGTAGCTCAGCTGTACTGCCTTTTCAATATATGCTGGGAGAAAGGTCAAGTCCCAAGAGATTGGAGCAAGGCCGTAATTGTCCCTCTATATAAAGGAAAAGGGTCACAGCAGGAGTGCAAAAATTACCGCGGTATCAGCCTTCTTAGTGTCGTCGGCAAATTGTATGCAAAGATATTAATTGAAAGGGTGATTAATGAAACTGATGGGAAAATATGGGACGTGCAAGCGGGATTTAGAAGAGGAATGGGATGTACGGATCAGGTCTTTTCTTTACGGTGCATAACTGAAAAATGTTTGGCTAAACACCAAAAAGTTTATTGCGCGTTCGTAGATTTAGAAAAGGCCTATGATCGAGTGGTGAGGAATGAGCTGTGGTCAACGTTATCTACGTATGGGGTGAGCGGTTGTCTGATCCAAGCATTGAAGTCTCTCTATGAGGGTTCTAGTGCCTGTGTCAGAATAAACGGAGCGTACACGGAGTGGTTTCCTGTCGAAAGAGGTGTTCGACAGGGATGTGTTGCGTCACCATGGCTGTTCAACCTTTTCATGGATAAATGTTTGACAGATTTAAAAGAAAGTATGTATGGGTTAAGAATGAATGAATTACTCATCAAATGTTTACTCTACGCTGATGATCAAGTAATACTTGCGTCATCCGCTAACGAGCTACAGGAGATGCTAAATATTATGAATGAAGCTTTGAAAGGGAAAGGAATGAAAGTGAATGTAAACAAAACGAAAGTTATGCTTTTTGAACGAGATGAATCTATGATGAATGGCAATATTTTGATAGATGGGGAACAAGTGGAAGAGGTGAAAGAATTTGTATACTTGGGATCTAAATTTACAAAAGATGGAACATGTGAAAGTGATATCGAAAGGAGAGTGAATGCAGGGAATATGGTAAATGGTGCTCTGCATGCTTTTATGAATAGCCAGATGGTGTCTCAAAGGGCTAGACTGGCAGTGCATGCTGGAGTGTTGGTGCCAACACTTATGTATGGTAGTGAAAGTTGGGTATGGCAGAAGAATCACAAAAGTAAAATAAATGCGGTAGAGATGAGAGCGTTGAGAAGCATGAGTGGATTAAAACTGAGTGACAGAGTAAGAAATAGTGTGATAAGAGAACGTTGTGGTATAAAAGAAGACGTAGTGACTAAAATTGAGAAAGGTATGCTTAGATGGTTTGGGCATGTAGAGAGAATGAATGAAAGGAGACTGACAAAAAGGATTTATGAGTCAAGAGTGAATGCGAAAGTTGGAAGGGGAAGACCAAGGCGAACGTTCCTGGACCAAATCCAGGACATTTTAAATAACGGCCAGGTCAAGAGTACTCTAAACCGACGAACTTGTATGAAAGGTTTAATGAGATTGAAAGAAGCGAAGGAGATATGCAAGGATCGTGGCAAGTGGAAGGATGTTGTCTCTGCCTACCCCTATGGGAATAAGGCGTGATGCTATGTATGTATGTATGTATGTATTAATTTAGGCAAATCAAATTTATATTTACATATTTCTCTCAAAATGTGGTCAAGGTGAGAATGAATTTATTTATACATTACTCGCCTTAATTACTTTAGCAGACATTTACATACATTTTGGGGCACGATGATTCATATAAGTATTTAGGTACGGCAACGTAAGCCTTTTTTTTTTTTTTTTTAACGCTGGGAAATGCCTTTATGCACGCCGATCAGAGTAAAATCTTATCGGCAGTGTGGGACTCGCTGGTCCGTGGCAAACGCCAGAACAAGACTGACGGCAACGTAAGCCTGCAAATATAGTTTATAAGTATACAGTTTTGCGTTATTAAATTTTAAAGCACTGACATTTAGCAAAGTCTAAAGAGAGAGGTTTTCTCAAACTATTATTGAAATAAGTATAATATACCCGTTTTGCATAAACATATCTGTGCATATTTATGAATTTACTGAGAATGCCAGCTTGAAACATAGTAGTTAAGTTTTTAACGACTACTATCACTTTGAGAACGTTTTAACTTATTTTATAGAACTATATCAAGTTAAAGCACTTCGTCGCTTCAACCGATGGACGTCCACTGCTGGACATAGGTCTCACGAAATGATGCCCACAAGACCCGATCTTGTGCCGCCTGGCTCCAGCGGCTACCGGCGATCCTCCTTATATCGTCGGTCCACCTTGTGGGGGGTCTTCCTACACTGCGTCTTCCAGTGCGGGGTCGCCATTCCAGCACTTTCCGACCCCAACGTCCATCGGTTCGTCGGACTATGTGCCCCACCCATTGCCACTTCAGGTTCGCGATTCGTAGGGCTATGTCGGTGACTTTGGTTCTGCTACGGTTCTCCTCATTTCTGATTTGATCGCGATTCTGAGTTAAAGCACTTACGCCATTGAATTCACTCTCAACTGAAACTTTTTATTTCCACATAAGCGCTAATTTTTTAAATTTAGTTTAAGTTTCTATTTTGGTTTCAGTGTTTTTTTACGATCTATGAGTGGCAAAGGTATAAGGTGTGAAGGTAAGATACATAAATATCCGCATTTACATGTGATATGCTAAACACAAGAATCTGTTTAGGAGTCATTTGACTTTATTCTATATTCTATTAAATTTTTTATTGTGCTACCCGTTTAATAATACATGAAAAAGAAACAAATTAATTAAATAGTGTCATACAATAGGCGGTCTTATCGGCTTAAAATGAAAAAAAAGTCAAGGCTGGTAGTTATAGGTAGGTGGTGCGAAAGACAGAAGTGTGATACTTTACGTATAGATTTATTGGAAAAAAAAAAATTGTATGTGTTAGTTATTAATGAAAATCCTTAAGTACATTGTTGATTCTCCAAATAAAAAGAAATAAATATAAAAAAAATACTAATAGAACGCTATCTTTATAAAGATAGAATATATATATGTCGGAGAATAAGAGAGAACGCAGAAGCATAAAGCACAGGGGAGTAGAGTTCTCCGCCGACATCGTTATTAATTTCTTATACTGTGGGCGTTCGTGGGTAATATTGGTGCAATCAAACGCTTTATTAATTAACTCGAATTATAATGTTCAATCACCTAATGGTCCCAATATCAATTTACACAAACTCATCAACAATAATAACTTCCGAGAAACTCTCGTCCGACTCCGGGGTTCTTCACAACCAAGTTGTGGGGTACGGGCCTCGAGGCAATGCCTCATTACCCGAGCTTATTTTCTCATCTTATCTTATCTTATCTCAGCTTATCTTCGTCCGACTGCCACTATTGATTCTGTCCCATGCCGAAAGATGGCGCCAGCGTTCCACAGACATCTCCGACAGCCCTCGGACATATATGTATAACTGCCTCATTAGTCTAGAGGTTAGCGTGTTCGGCTACATACATGAGGTCCTGGATTCGAGTCCCGGGTCGGGCCAATTCGAAATACATATTGAGTCTTCTATTAAGATTTTCTCAATATTTGCTCGAAGTTGGGAAGTTATCGATGTGCTCTACCCAGTGGAATTCGCAGTGGAGCAGCGTGGAGGGTCTATGCTCTAAAAACTCCCTCTACTATGAATGAAGAGGCCTGTGCCCAGCAGTGTGACGTTAATGGGCTGCTACTTGCCTTTTTACCTACATACATATACGTTATATGGTCTAGATAGACAAAAATCTTTTTATATAGACATTATTCTTAGCAATTTGCATGAGTGTAAATTGTATTACTGTTATTTGGTTGCAATTCTCATTCACAACATTATCTGTACATACACACTCAAACATAGTCTGTGGAAACGTTAGACAAATTCAACAATATTCATTGGCATTAAAAACGAACAACCCTAAATTGACCCGTTTTCTGACCACCAAGAAGAGAAATATTGCTGTTAAATGCTAAAATTAAAGATTTTATCGTTTGTCGTTAGTCAATGGACACGTACGTCCCAGTGCACCACAAAACCGCTCAGCGCGTCGATCCACGCACGGCATCCATTTATTTATAGCTATTTACATCTATATACCGCGGAAGCATTCTTTGCTGATGAAAGGAAATCACAATACACTCATTCATGATCTGCAACACTGCTGCGTTTTCTCAAATTGTTGCAAATGTTATGACACGACTAAGTTTTAACGGAGTTATATCGTTACTAACCTCTAGTTTTGGTTCCACATTCTATAAAGTTAGTGTGACTTTTGCTTTTTGAAGTGAAACTTCTTTAGGCGCATTAGAGTAAAAGGTAGCGTCACGAAGATGTGCAGCGATTTTCATATTTACAAACAACATGTGGCAATTGATATTTTAATAAATTGTTTGTATTAATCTCCGCATTTTTAACGTTTAATGACAATTTAAAGTTAGTAAGTAAGTAGCAGCCCATTAACGTCCCACTGCTGGGCACAGGCCTCCTCACTCATATGAGAGAAGGTTTTTAGAGCATAGACCCACCACGCTGCTCTACTGCGTATTGGCAGGCATAGTACACAAGAGCACTCTCTATTCCTTCACTCTCATAGTGCGATGTGACGGGAGGGAGATCCAGCGCAGGACCGACGGCTTAACGTCCTCTCCGAGGCACGAGGGTGGGACACACCGCCAACTTCTTAAGTTCGGGCAAATATTAAGAAAATCGTCACAGAAAACTCAATATCGATTTCAAATTGGTCCAACCCGTGACTCAAACCCAGGACCTCATGTCTGTAGTCGAACATGCTAACCATTAAACAAATGACAATTTTATGAAATTAATTCGTAACATACATCCCTTTTTCCCACCCGCTAACTCTCGGAAATCTAAAGTTTTACATTTGTATAAATATAAACAAGACTTAAAAAATATTTTGCCAAAGAAGTTTTACTTCTGACTCGTGTATTTTGTACGCACGCACTTTTTTCTTTGAAGTTCTCTTAGCTGTTAGGCCTCCTGTCTTTTACAGCGTAATCGCGTAATGGGTATGGGGGACGAGCTCTTAGGGTTTTAGGGAACCTCCCCACGATACTGCTCCAAGAGCGTCTCCTCCGAGACCGAGCCTTAACTTGGAGCAACGTTAACATTAAAACACATATAGGACGTATTAATTCAACGCAATACAAGTAAATCGCCGACATTAAGAAAGTCGGATCTACAAAAATGCAACTGTTCAGCAAAGCGGTTAGTTTCATTGATAAAAACTTTAAAATTGATTGTCTATTAAGTTAATATACATGATATGAATCCCTGTGTCTAAACTGACAGTAAAGTGCTTTGATAACTTTCCTCGTGAAAGTTTTATTAGGTTTAATAGTAAGGTCGTCGACCGTTGATAATGACCATCGGCTTCTATGGAAGAGGTCAAGTATAATTTTGCCATGATGTTTGAATGGCTTACAAAAATTATTTATTTTCTAAACAATCATTTAAAAATACGAGCACAGGCATTGATAGTTTTAATTAAACTTAATTTCTACTTGTAAAAGCGGCGTTAATTTTTAATATTTATAATGTAATCTAATTTAACGTCCCAACGTCTCCACAAAAAAACACCAAAATATAACTAGAACTAAGCTAACTAAATGGTTTAATTTGTAATGGTTATTAACCGTAACTTATTAATTCACTGTCCTTAAAGGTTGCCTCATTGGTCTAGTAGTTAGCATGTTTGACTACAGACATGAGGTCCTGGGTTCGAGTCCCAGGTCGGGCCAATTCAAAAACCAATATTAAGTTTTCTATTAAGATTTTCTCAACATTTGCCCGAAGTTAGTAAGTTGGCGGTGTGATCCACCCCCGTGCCTCGGAGAGCACGTTAAGCCGTCGGCCCTGCGCCTGATCTCTCTCCGGTCGTGTCGGATTCCTGTCACAGCGGACTATGAGAGTGAAGGAATAGAGAGTACACTTGTTGTGTACTATGCCTGCCAATCCGCAGTGGAGCAGCGTGCTGGGTCTATGCTCTAAAAACCCTCGCTCCTTGGAGTGAGGAGGCCTGTGCCCAGCAGTGGGACGTTAATGGGCTGCTACTTACTTACTTAAAGATTACCCTAAAACAATAGAAAAAGAAAAGGAAAGTAGGATACTTTACTGTTAGCGATCATTATTATTTTTATTTGTAGATTGCTATTACATTTCTATATTTATTTATTTTGCTGAGGTCTTTGTAATTATATCAGTGAAACGTTTACATGCACTATATCCAGTTTAACGCTTTCAAACATTTCTGTTTAGTCGTCGTTTTCACGACGACTGNCGGGCCAGTTCGAAATCGATATTGAGTTTTCTATTAAGATTTTCTCAATATTTGCCCGAAGTTGGGAAGTTGGCGGTGTGATTCACCCCCGTGCCTCGGAGAGCACGTTAAGCCGTCGGTCCTGCGTCTGATCTCTCTCTCCGGTCGTGTCGGATTGCCGTCATGTCGGACTATGAGAGTGAAGGAATAGAGAGTGCACTTGTGTTCTATGCCTGCCAATCTGCAGTGGAGCAGCGTGGTGGGTCTATACTCTAAAAACCCTCTCTCATATGAGCGAGGAGGCCTGTGCCCAGCAGTGGGACGTTAATGGGCTGCTACTTACTTACCTTTTAAAGAGACTTTAAATATAGATCACTAGTTATTTAATTCAAAATCATTATGAATTGATAAGTGTACCAAGCGATTCACTTTCTATTATCAAACATAAGTTATAGTGAAACAGGTTCTCAGGTGTACGTCAAGTACAACAGATATATCTCGATTCTTGTTTGAGACGATATGCATAAGGGAAGTTCCACACTTTGGACAGTTAGTGATAGAACTATTGTAATATTAAACACTAACTTCTTCACTAAGTTTGCAATTACTACAGGTCTTTCTAGAACACATAGTTTTGTTTATATTGACATTTTTTAACTCGTCATATCTTTTGAATGCAATATCCGATTAAGATAATTTAAAAAGTATTTTACAGGTAAAAAAACGGATTTCAATAAAATATTAATAAATAGGAAAATTATTAATACAAAGGTATGAATAATATGGTTTGATTATTGGCGGCGCTTTCATTAACTTTTAGAATCTAATAAAGTAGTTATAGTGTCATAATTACAGTAGTTGGATGAATGGTATTCAGGACTTTTTTGTAGATGTTAATATGTTCTATAATACTGTAGAACATTTCTTTATTCTATCTCCAATAGTTTCCACAGAAAACGCGATAATAAATTTTTTGTGACACATTTTTTTTACTATTGGGTTACATTAATGCATTTTTATTAGAGATCCCTAGCTTTTTTGAGAAAGTAATATAGCCTACGTCGCTCAGTACAAATACAGGTTTCTAATGGTTATAAAATTTTTGAAATTGATGCAGTAGTTTTTGTGTGAAAACATTAGAAACTATAAGATATGTACGATATACGATGGCAGCTTAATAAACCTCGTATATGTGAATTTAAATGTAATAATGTTAACACTAACTGAAGTAATTCAATGTAGAACTGATATAATACTATATAACATTGATAACTGAAGTGTTAATACTTTATTTGTCTATATAAATTTCCAATTATATGCAAACATTTTGTATATCCATACTAAGGACAGGGTTTTTAATAAAAGCTCGTAGGGGGTTTAATTTACACAAAACCTTGACAAATTATATAAATAATCCTTCCTAAAGAATCGCTCTGTATATTGATTAAAACTGCACGAGAATACGTTAAGTAGTTTCCGAGTTTACTGAGAATAAACTTTGTTTATAATACGTAACTATGAATGATGATGTTTTAAAAGACATGACCTGTGTAGAGACGTTCTTGTGCCCTTGAACTGTAGTGAAAGTCTTGAGACTCACAAAACACGATGTTTACACGATCAGTGTTTACAAGAGAATTGTGATAGAGCCCATAATAGCATTGTTTGACGCTTTCCAATATTGCTGCGGTGAATGCCGTAGAATGTCAGTTTTTATACACCATTCATAAGCCTTCCAACGTAACGGATACAGAATTTATACAAGATTTGATCAATTCACATTCAAAAGTTCTTTATTTATGAAGGCTTTTGCAGCTCTTTTCCTAATTCAGTAGTTCTTTAATCGAGAAAGCCTTTACAACACTTTTCCTTATTCAAAAGTGCTTTAATTGAGAAAGCTTTTACAGCTTTTTTCCTAATTCGGTAGTTCTTTAATCGGGAAAGCATTTACAGTACTTTTCCTAATTCAAAACTGCTTTAATCGAGAAGGCTTTTACAGCACTTGTCCTAATTCAAAAGTTCTTTAATCGAGAAGGCTCTACAGCAATTCTCTTAATTCAAAAGTTCTTTAATCGAGAAGGCTTTACAGCAATTCTCCTAATTGAAAAATTCCTTAATCGAGAAGGCTTTTACAGCACTTATCCTAATTCAAAAGTTCTTTAATCGAGAAGGCTTTTACAGCACTTTTCCTAATTAAAAAGTTCTTTAATCGAGAAGGCTTTTACATCACTTTTCCTATTTCAAAACTGCTTTAATCGAGAAGGCTTTTACTGCACTTGTCCTAATTCAAAACTGCTTTAATCGAGAAGGCTTTACAGCAATTCTCGTTATTCAAAAGTTCTTTGATCGAGAATGCTTTTACATCACTTTGCCTAACTCAAAAGTTCTTTAATCGAGGAGGCTTTTACATCACTTTTCCTATTTCAAATCTGCTTTAATCGAGAAGGCTTTTACTGCACTTGTCCTAATTCAAAAATTCTTTAACCTAGAAGACTTTTACAGCACTTTTTCTATTTAAAAAGTTCTTTAATCGAGCAAGCTTTTACAGCACTTGTCCTAATTCAAAAATTCTGTAATCTAGAAGGCTTTTACAGTACTTTTTCTAATTCAAAAGTTCTTTAATCGAGAAAGCGTATAGCGCTTTTCCCAATTTAAAAGGTCTTTAAAAGCACTTTTCCTAATTAAAAAGTTCTTTAATCGAGAAGGCTTTTACAGCACTTGTCCTAATTTAAAATTCTTTACCCTAGAAGGCTTTAAGAGCACTTTTTCTAATTCAAAAGTTCTTTATTCAAGAAGCTTCTATAACACTGTTCCAATTATTATTTCGGATGTACTGACTGATGAGGATATTAAAGAACAACTTAAAATCTAAAGTGACGAGAATTCCTTCACGTCGTGTTCTGAGCAGAACCCATTAAAACTGATTAGGGTGTAATTTTTTCTCCATTATCATTACAAACTAAATTTTAAATTATATTATGATGTCAAAGAACAAAATCTAAAGTTACATAGATTCCTTTACGCCATGTTTTGAAAAGAAACCATTACAAACTGAGTAGGGTGTCCTTTTTTCTCCATCGTCATTAAAAACGAAATTTTCATTTATATAATTATGTCAAAGAACAAAATCTAAAGTTACGAGGGTTACTTCACGGCATGTTCTGAGACAACAAACTAAGTAGGGTGTCTTTTTTTCTCCATCATCACTACAAACTAAATTTTAATTTATATAATGACATTATAGAATAAAATTTAAACTTGCGAAAGTTCCCTTCACGCTCTGTTTACAGAAGAACCTTTGACAATCTGAGTAGGGTGTCCTTTTTTCTCCATCATCATTACAAACTAAATTTTCAATTATATTATGATGTTAAAGAACAAAATCTAAAGTTACGACGATTCCTTTAAGCCATGTTCTGAGAAGAACCCATTACAAACTGAGTAGGGTGTCCTTTTTTCTCCATCATCATCACAAAATAGGTTTATTTTGTTTTTTACAATCGGCATCTCGTGAGACGTAAGTTCTTTTTTTCATTTAGGTCAGGTTTAAAAGGGCAGTTGCTTTATTATAAAGCTTTAAAACTTCGTACGAATGGAATAATATTTTTGGGTAACATTTTTAATAATTTACGCTAATTATTTTACAAATAAGACACATACGTAGAGCTTCTTTCACTGTAAAGAGCACCAAATTTCATTGAAACCGTTTCAGTAGTTTTGACGTGAAAGTGCTACAGACAGACAAAATTACTTTGCTATTATAATATTAGTCAAGACTGCTAATTTACACTCTTAATGATGACTCTTTTACAAACTTTGTACGTCGTGTTTATTTATATTAAATCAATTGTCTAAAAAGTAAGATTCAAGCTTCTAGCTCTAAAAATGACGATAAATCATCAGATAAAAGCATTTTTTTTGCATTAAAAACTAGCCTATGCTCTTTATGGGGTTCTAGACTATCTGTGTACCGAATTTCATTTAAATTGGTTCAGTAGTTTTGACGTGAAAGCACGAAAGACAGACAGACACACATAGACTTTGAGATGTGAATAAGAATCCTCAAATATTCATGCCAGATTTTATAATACAATTTCTACGTTCCAGTTTACTTTATTAAGTTATGTATTAAGTTATGTATAACATATTTAATTACTCATTACCAACAAACACTTTCGCGACCGATCTAATAATTACTTTCTGTTATATAACATCTATTTTTAATACATATGTAAATCAACAAGCTTTCCTTGATACTGGTGACGTAAGAGTCCGGATCTTGTATATTATATAGATGTAGTTAAAGGTAAGACTTTTGAAGTGAAAACTTCTTTGGACACTCTTTATTTAATGTACAATTTTTCAATTTCCATCATTACCACAGTTTCTCTATAGAAGGTAAGTAGCAGCCCATTAACGTCCCATTCTGCTGGGCACAGGCCTCCTAACTCCGTGGAGGGAGGGTTTTTAGAGCATAGACCCACCACGCTGCTCCATTGAGGGTTGGCAGGCATAGTACACAAGTATACTATTTATTCTTTCACTCTCATAGTCCGGACGGGAATCCGACATTAGCGGAGAGAGATCAGGCCTAGGACCGACGGCTTAACGTGCTCTCCGAGGCACATTAATAATAAAATTTGATAAAAATTACATTTTGGTGTATATATCTAGATATATCATCTCTATAAGATTTATCTGTTACCTTATTAGACAGTATTTTGTATGTCCATAAAAATAATAATAAATTCTTAAACGGAGCCTCTTAAACCCTATAAATAGATAAAAAAACCTTTATATATTTTATTTATTTAATATTCTATTATAGAAGTATTCTATTTATTATCTATATATGACAATAAATATATTTTATTGATACAAATCGTGTTACAAAATCGACTCTTAAAGTAGGAATACCCGTGGCTTAGAATTCAAAGGATATCCGTCTTTTTTTAATTAAATATTACTGTATATTTAAAAAAAACTATATTAACATGAAGTAACATTCACTAGAATTAAATAAAATGTATTTTTAAGTAGTTTTGACGAATAAAATAATACTTTATAAACGATTGAAAATTTTAACAAGATGCGCAACATTTACAAAGATTGCGAGCTAATAGTACCATTTTAATTATATAAATTATTGGTTATTATTAACTAAAAGATTTTGTACGTATAAAAGGTTATGTAAACCAATATAAATAAAGTAGTTTGTTGTAAAAGTACATCGATTTCACCGTGAAATAGTTGCAAGAAACACCGTCTTCATTTATAGCGCATTATATTTAACAAGCTCTTTGGATTTCCATATTAAATACCTTTAATTACGTACTACGATACAACGCGATACTTTCACATGATTTTAATGTTTAAAAAGCCGGCTATTTTACATAAGAGTGCTCAGAGATTACACCAGATCACGTCGGAATATGTAAATTTTTATCTTAGCGAATTCTAAAGGTATTTAGGTTCAGAAAAGTCACGATAAGTCAGTAAGTTATTGGTGTAAAAAGTAAAAAAAGTAAGTAACAGCCCATTAAGTCCCACTGCTGGGCACAGGCCTCCTCACTCATAGGAGAGAGGGTTTTTAGAGCATAGACCCACCACGCTGCTCCACTGCGGATTGGCAGGCATAGTAAACAAGTGCACTCTCTATTCCTTCACTCTCATAGTCCGACACGACCGGAGAGAGATCAGGCGCAGGACCGACGGCTTAACGTGCTCTCCGAGGCACGGGGGTGGATCACATCGCCAAATTTTTCCCACCTTCGGGCAAATATTGAGAAAATCTTAATAGAAACCTCAATATCGATTTAGAATTGGCCCGACCCGGGACTCGAACCCAGGACCTCCTGCCTGTAGTCGAACATACTAACCACTAGACCAATGAGGCAGTTTATTATTATTAAGTTATTGGTGTATTAAATCAAAAATTAATCTATTTTTGGTATCAAAAAAAGAAAGATTTTGACGTCATCTAAATTAAGAAATTGATACAAATTAAGTTATAGAAGCCCATATATATTGACATTAGTTTTAACTTACGAAATATAAAAAAAAATATATAAATTTTCAATTTATTTATCGGTTCTACGCCGACAAGTTCCTTTCTTAATCTTTAGTCATTGATTTATATTATAAATAACATATTTCATTAATTAAAAGTATTGTTTAACGATATAAAGTATTTTTTTTAAAGGTGATTCTATTTTTCTATAAAAAAGTTATTAATTAAGGTAAAATTCTTAGGATTTATTATGGTTTTTCTTATTTATATTATTAAGTTATATTTTATATTTAATATAATTGTTTAATTGTTAAATGGCTATTAGAATTTATAATAAATTACCTAAAGCTCTAAAAGAAATTAGCAAAACTAATATATATCATCAGAAACTTAAAAACAGGCTTATATCTAAAAGTTATTACTTAAAGTCAATATAAATAAAATAATTCGTACGAGACACAGTTTTTAAGCTCACTTATACTATTAAAGTGACTTATTTAATGATAATATAATATTTTATTATAGATGTACAATTGTATGGTAGATCGTATCGATCTTGCAATAAATAAATATCTAAATCTGTATAGTTAATGAATATATTAAAATACATAAACATTTGAGAAAGTGAAATATAACTCACCTTTGAAAATTTTTAAACACAAACTATCCACTATAAAATGTCACATAAAAGTCCAGGAAAAGTAAAAAATCAGTGCATATGACTGAATCACATTTTCCATCTAATAAAAATGGTTCATCACAACATATGAAATGGGAATATGTATATAGAATGTGTGTTGTCCGCGTGCACACCTGCACGTAGTTAAAGCTTGACTGAAGCCTACTAGAAACGTGGGAGAGAGGCTGCCCACTGTCACCGCCACTGACTCGTGCAAATAACGATGGCCTCGATGGCGCAGTGGTGAGAGTACTCGCTTTTCAAATTCAAAATATTTTATTCATCAATTTTTTCTTCAAAATATAGTTCAAAAGGTATTCGTGAACGATGTTGAGTTGTTAGGACCTGTTTTTGGAGTGTCGGGTCTCGGCGATGGTAGGTTTCGTAATACCCACTAAAATTCAGGGGAACCCGCTTCATCCTTCAGCGAGGCACCAGGGGTTCGGCTTTCGCATTCTGCCTTGGTGTCCCAGATGAGTCCGACGGAGGATTTACGAAGACGGGGGGAAGTGCGCAAATATGCGCCGCCTTGTATTCCGCCACCTTCGGCGGTGAGGGGTAGCAGCGATTCGTGGGCTTCCCCGTGGCCCACCATCTGTCACTGGAGAGCATCGTGCTTACAATGCTCCCCAAAGAAAGTTCGCCGTCGATCAAAACCACCAGGACGTGACGCTGAGGTCCCCAGGCCTCACAAACTGCCACAGCGTGATGCGCTGAATCGAAAGCCACACCGATGACAGTAAAAATGGGTGTACCACAAGGTATCGTTTTTTTTATCGCTGGCAAATGCTTTTACGCGCCCCACTCACTCGGAATGTGGAAAACACGCACACCGACTAGTCAGGGGTGTGGGACTCACTGTCAAGCAGAATACCCATTAAAACCCAGCGGGCCTTCGTGATCCTAAAGTGGAACACCAGCGCCTCGCTTGCGCAAGCCAATATGGTGTGGCAGCCAGCGCCTCGCTTGCGCAAATTGGTGGCAGAAGCCAGCTTTCTGAGACGGATAGCAGGGGCATCAGAAGCCAACGCCCCTTCCGTTTCACGAGCCTCCTTTAGCGAGATAATAGTCACGCAAAAAGAGGGTACGGCTCTCCACACCGCTACGCTAGCATGGCGACCATCGCACTTACTATGCAGGCCAGCGATAGGTCAATCAAATCAGTGACAGCAGAAGATGCCGTTGAGGGCCCCTTGAACCTTGCGGGACACCTTGTGGGGAACCTATTGATACTTGGCCCCTTTTTGTTCTTAATATATATAAGTGATCACATAGCCTGCTCCATCCTGAGTAATATGGATTTAGAAAATGTCGTAATACTTCTGACGCGGGCGTGTCTCTTTCGAGTCAAATTCTTGACGTTTGGGATAAGTCCCAAAATGCAGTCTGTGACCTTTCTAAGGCTTTTGATTGTGTATAACATAGCACTCTTATACTTAAGCTAAGTTACTATGGTGTGAGGTATGGAGCTCTTAATTTGTTGAGCTCTGATCTTCAAAATAGAGTCTAAAAAATGTTCATAAACGGGGTTAGGTTGTTAGGATACCGATCTCGTGGCAGTGGAAAGTCTACTAAGTCGGACTATACATTTCTTTTCGTTAATATAAAAGTTTTTAATTACTTCCTTTCAGATTATTAGATATATACTTACATTAATTATCTAATCAATATACAGATTTTATTTTACAACGATTATATATGTAACTAATACATTTTGTAATTAATAACATTATTTACGTAAAGTGTCCGACATTAGCACATTTAAAAACATTCTACAGGTATTGTAAAATGCAAAACTTTCTTCTATAACATTTGAGAAGAGAGATAGATTTTTTATTTCACACCTTGGGTTACGTTAATGCATTTTTCTTAAAGATCCCTATTTTTTTGGGAAAGTAATATAGCCTATGTCGTTCAGTGAAAATGCAGCTATCTAATAGTGTAAAAATTTTTGAAATCGGTCCAGTAGTTTTTGTGTGAAAACGTTACAAACATACATACAAAAACACAAATGCTTCCTCTACATAATATTGGTTAAGTCACACTAATGCGGCGGATGTCACACTTGTCCCTTTTTTACGAGGTTTAATCAACTTTTTTATATTTCCTTCTTAAGGGACTTGTTGTCTCACGTCCCACGGTTTTTTAACATCCCTTATTCCATGTACCGTTACAATGTTAGAAGGTTTACCTTTGTCAACTAATATTTTGACGTGAATACGTCTTTAAATCGTATCATAGGGTAATTCAAAACGAATGATAACAAAATTGGGGGATACAGTTTGGTGTTGTAGCTACTTATCTATCACAATCATACGAAATACAATGATACCACTGAATAGCTGAAGGATTAAAGAATTTATTACGATAAGTAAGGTCTGTAACACATCGCACGGGACGGAGTGGTAGGCCTTGTGACGAAAAGTGTTCACGTACAACAAATGGCCGTGTTCATAACACAGCCACACCCTATTTTTTTTCAGTACTCTTCTGTTTAACACTAAGAATTTAAAGAGAGGCTTCTATATGATACTGTACAAGAAGTAAAGATAAATTACCTTTTATTACTTACGCGTAAGTCAATCTTAAACTGTATCATCACATAACCCCAGGTGAGATCATCATGACAGTAGAAAATTTAGTTTTCAACCTAACATGCTCTGTCTAATAATAAATCGCAGATTACTTTCTATTAATTTCTATTTAACTAATACAATTTTTAGCATATTTTAATATCCTTATCATACATTAAGTTTTGCCATATATTTACATGAGAAATCACATAATTACATATCCATATGTGAAATTTAGACATATATACTAGTTTATGAATCTGGAGAAACATTTTACGCCTCACTGGTATCAATTTAACTATTTTTACTGCTTTCTCTCTGTCAGTATATCCCATTATAGCTCAAGAACGTCTGGAGAGATTTTAAATGGACAAGGCCGTTTATTGTACGTAAATATCCTTCAGTCCTTAGTTATCATAATAAATTCTTTCATTCTTTAGCTATCTAGTGTTGTAATTGAATTTCTGATGAAGGTGATAGATGTAAAGCTACAACACCAAACTGTATCCCCCGATTTTGTTATCATTCAATATGAATTGACTTCTTAGGAATGCTATTTTAAAACGTATTCCAAAAAAGGTTTAAGGTAAAGCTTCTTTATTAGCTATATTAAATAAAAAGTGCGTCCGTACAAAATAAGTCTTGTTTATATTTATACAAATGCAAAACTTTAGATTTCCGACACTCAGAGGGATGATAATAAAAATGCTACATGTTTTTTTGTAAATATTAATACTACCTAACCTTCAAACATCTTCAAGACGCTAATCACGCGTTTCATCCGTAAAAAAATACCCTCATGCGAACAAAGAAGTTTCAATTCTTATTCTATCAAAGCAGTAAAAACGAGATAACAATTTGTCTAGCGGTAAAAATATTTTACAACACTGCCGGAGAAAGCGGAAGGCTTTCACGCGAGACAGAATTAGGAGGCTATAACTAATATATTATGCTAATCAATGACAAACACTGATATAAGTTACGAGTGTTACATAAGGGGTGTGGTGAAGAAAGCTGACAACCGGACGCGCTTGCCCGCTGCAAGACACCAATACAACCGCGTAGCTATTGTATCAACACAAGCTTCAATAACGCACACATATAACAGGTTGAGTCATAAATAACTTCCGCCTAAGTATGTACCTTTTATTGTTGTATTAAAGTCAGTTTTAGAAGAAAATCCACGTCAGTTCACTAGAGAGTTAGCAGATAGGGTCCAATACATCCTAATCAACTGTCTGCCGCCACTTGGAGAAAGTCAGCAAATTGGGAATAGGGGTACCTCAAAATTTGAATGTAACAAGACGGATAAGATGTCGATTCCCACTAGTCTCCTCTATTACTGGTGATGAAAAATGGATAACATAAACATCATAACTAAAGGACAGTGGCTGGATAAAGATCTATCTCCTCTTCCAGATCCTAAAGAAAAATCCAAGGCAAGAAAAAATTGTTTTGTGTATGGTGACTGGAGACGTGTATGTTGAGCAGCTAGCTACAAAGAGTCCAGGAAAAACTGCTGGATAAGCGCCCTGCACTTGTTAACCCCAAGAACGTCATTCATCTACAACAGAGTTCCCCAAACTTTTTTTGTGTCGTAAACCCCTTGCCATGTTTTTCCGTGTTAGGTAGACCCCTACTTACCTGATATTGATTTGCTGTAAATTTCTAACTGTATTAAAGTTTAGTGTTAAAAACTTAAAGTAAAAACACATATTAATTTATACATTTATTAATTGAATTTAAATTAAACACACATTAAATAAACATAAAATAAACTAGAAATAAAATAACATAAGCAATAAGCTAACATTTTTAGTGAGAAGGATGAACCTGATGCTTTAATAATAACATTGGCGTTAATTTTGTAAGGGTTAATCTTAAATCTCCTCGACTAATGATGTCCAGTCTCGTCCAGTCCAGTATCGTGGACCCCCATTATGATTTCATGGATCCCCAAACATTTTTTCTGACGTAGACCCCTTGCATAGACCCCAAGGGGTCCATACAGACCACTTTGGGAATCACTCATCTACACGATAATGCCAGACCACATACAGCAAGGGTGACTCAATTGTCGAACTTGGCTGGACTGTTTTGCCGCATCCTCCATACTCTCCAGACTTCCTGCTCCAACGGATTACCTTCTTTCTGTTCCTTGCAGTATTTTATGAAAAACATTCACTTCAGAACAGAGGGGTAAATGAGGCTCTGCTTGATTTTTTTCAGTCAAAACCAGCCAAATTTTATGAAGAGGGCATCGACAAGCTAAAAACGAGATGGCAGCCGTCGTCGTCTCAACCGACGGACGTCCAGTGCTGGACAAAGGTCTTTCTTAATGAATTCCAATGGGACCGACTTTGCGGTGCGAGGCCGCCACTCTAACACCTTCGGGCCCCAACGTCCATCTGTTCTGCGAACTATGTGGCCTGCTCATTGCCACTTCAGCTTTGCAATTCGGTAGGCTACGTCCTCCTACGGATCTCCTCATTTTTGATTTGATCACGTAGGGAAACCCCGAGCATAGCCCTCTCCATCACCCGCTGAGTGACTCTGAGTCTCCTTACGAGCCCCATAGTCAGCGGCCATGTCTCGGAACCATATGTAATCGCTTTATTTATGACTCGACCTGATATATATGCTTTATTAGGCAAACGGTAGTTGTGAGAGAAGATATATGTTAGCAAAGATAGAAATAGAGAGAATACACACATTCATAACATACTAAATTTGAATATTTATTCAAAATTATGTATATTTATTTTCTAATGTCCAGGTTTGCTTTGTCTAAACGTTCGTGTTTTTGTATGTAAGTATGTATGTTTGTAATGTTTTCACACTAAAACTACTGAACAGATTTCAAATTTTTTTGCGCCATTAGAAAGCTGTATTTATACTAAAAAACGTAGGCTATATTGCTTTCTCAAAAAAAATAGGGTTCCCTAAGAAAAATGCATTAATGTAACCCAAGGAGGAAAAAAAATTGGTCACAAAAAATCTTTCATCGCGTGTCCTGGTTAAACTATTGATGATAGAATAAAAAAATGTTCTACGATATTATATAAGGTTTTTATATCTACAAAAAAAACTATAATACTATATGTCCAACTGCTGTAGTTGTGTTACTATAACTACTTTTATGCATTTTAAACGTTGATAAAAGTGTCGACATTTCAAACCGTATTATTGATAACTCTGTATCAGGTATTATTATATTAAATAATATTTTATAAAAGACCGTTTAACTACCTGTAAAAAACTTACTAAATTATTAAAATCGGACAATCCATTTAAAAGATATAACGAATTGAAAACTGGGCCTGCAACTGGTGAGTTAGCTCATATTCCAAGGATACAATGAAATCAAGTATGTTTCAATACCTTTGAAATATTTTTAAATTGACTAATGTTGGGTATTCTACGTAAATGATGTTACGAGTTTAAAAATGTATTAGTTAAATATATATTCGTTGTAAAATAAAACCTGTGTATTGATTAGATCATGAATGTAAGTGTGTATCTAATAATCGGAAAGGAAACGATCTCTTTTTACGGATATAATCAATCAATCAAATCAAAATATTCTTTATTCAAGTAGGCTCGAAAAGCACTTTTGTATCGTCAGTAGTCTGTCCGTTGGTGACAAATCTACCACCGGTTCGGAAAGTTGATTTCGTTGAAAAGAAACCGGCAAGAAACTCAACGGTTACTCCTTTTAACATAGCTTTTTTGTAGGTTACAATTTGTTTAGCTTTCATATGCAACTGGAATCATTTCCAAACATCTTTGTCGCTTAAATAATCTTCCACATTATAATATGCCTTTTTTATTAGGACATTTTTAACATACTTCTTAAAACTATGTGGAGGCAAACCCAGAAGTGATTCAGGTATCTTATTAAATATGCGTATGCTCAACCCGACAAATGACTTCTGAACCTTTTTCACTATAAAATATGGCATTACAAGTTTGTGTTTATTTCTTGTATTAAAATTATGTGTTTCGCTCCTTTTGCTGTATAAATGAATATTATCACGGATGTATTTAATATATATTGCAACGGTATTGTGAGAATAGATATTTCTTTGAATTTACCTCTTAATGAAAGGTTATTCGATATAATTAGCGATTTTACTGTTTAGTATTTAAATAATTAGTATTAAAATATAGATTTAAAGGTGTATTGTGTACACGCAGTGCGTTACAACCGCCTGAAGCAAAGAAAGCCTCCACCTGCGTGAAATGCCTGTGAATGTACTCTTACGTAAGTAAATACGCACCGAGACGTATATTTATACGATACGTTAATTACTTTTGGTTGTTACACTTTTCGAATTAACATTATTACATATTTTATACAATTATTTAAAGAAAAACAATCACGTAATCTCTCACATCGCTTTTAATTGTAACCACAATCGTAATTTGATTGTTATATAAGGTTTACTGGGACTATAAATATCGTGCAAGCAAGCACTTGCTAATGGATAGGTTTTATTTATCGTTGTTCGTCGTTGAAGGCATATCTGTGAAAAGATTTGTCAGTTTAAGGGCTGGCGAATCATGTTGACTCACTGCATTCTTAACGCGGACGAACTATAGACTTTCTGCTTACAAGTATATAGATTTTATTGAACAAACAACAATTGTGCACTCAGCAAAGTAATTTATGTAATCTAAAGCTTATTATTGAACTGTAAATATAATAATAGTTGTATAAAGCACTTGAAAATGTATTTATTTATCCCGAAAATGAAGACAGACGATGGTACATCATATCAGTACATTTAGATGTGTACGACTATTAAATCATATATGTATGTATGTATTGATGTAGTTTATGTAATTATTTGAATAGATATATGTGTATGTATGTATAACTGCCTCATTGGTCTAGTGGTTAGCATGTTGGACTACAATCATGAGGTCCTGAAAAATCAATATTGAGTTTTCTATTAAGATTTTCTCAATATTTGCCCGAAGTTGGGAAGTTGGCGGTGTGATCCACCCCCGTGCCTCGGAGAGCACGTTAAGCCGTCGGTCCTGCGCCTGATCTCTCTCCGGTCGTGTCGGATTCCCGTCACATCGGACTATGAGAGTGAAGGAATAGAGAGTGCACTTGTGTACTATGCCTGCCAATCCGCAGTGGAGCAGCGTGGTGGGTCTAAGCTCTAAAAACCCTCGCTCCCCCGGAGTGAGGAGGCCTGTGCCCAGCAGTGGGATGTTAATGGGCTGCTACTTACTTACTTATGTGTATGTATATGTATGTGTGTATTGTATATATTCATTTTGCATGTACCTGCATTTCTAGTAGTCGAAATTATAGTAGGATGTCCTATTGCACTTACCCAGTTATTTCATGGGCTACTAACTCCAAGGTTGTCTGGAGGAGATCGCTTCAAGCGATAAGACCGCCTTTGTACACTCGTCGTCGTCGTCGCTTCAACCGATGGACGTCCACTGCTGGACATAGGTCTCACGAAATGATGCCCACAAGACCCGCAAGATCTTCAAGATCCGCAGACAAGATCTTGTGCCGCCTGGCTCCAGCGGCTACCGGCGATCCTCCTTATATCCTCGGCCCACCTTGTGGGTGGTCTTCCTACATTGCGTCGTCCAGTGCGGGGTCGCCATTCCAGCACTTTCCGACCCCAACGTCCATCGGTTCGTCGGACTATGTGCCCCGCCCATTGCCACTTCAGGTTCGCGATTCGTAGAGCTATGTCGGTGACTTTGGTTCTGCTACGGATCTCCTCATTTCTGATTTGATCGCGTAGAGAAACTCCGAGCATAGCCCTCTCCATCGCACGCTGAGTGACTCTGAGCTTCCGCATGAGGCCCATAGTCAGCGACCACGTCTCAGAACCGTAGGTCATCACTGGCAACACGCACTGTTCGAAGACTTTGGTCTTCAGGCACTGAGGGATATTGGACGAAAAAGTCTTCCGGAACTTCCCGAACGCTGCCCAACCGAGTTGGATTCGGCGGTTGACCTCTTTCTCGAAATTGGACCTACCTAGCTGGACTATGTGTCCCAGGTATGTATACTCGTCAACAATTTCGAGTGTAGAGTTCTCAACGATGACTGGGTGGAGCGGAACATGGATATTGGACATAACTTTCGTCTTATCCATGTTCATTTTTAGGCCCACCTGTCGAGAAGCTCTGCTGAGGTCATCGAGCATTGCATTGAGATCTTCCAGAGTCTCTGCCATAATGACCACGTCGTCGGCAAACCGTAGATGAGTGATGTACTCGCCGTTGATGTTGATGCCCAGTCCGTTCCACTCCATAAGCTTAAACAGGTCCTCCAACGCCGCAGTAAAGAGCTTCGGGGAGATAACATCTCCCTGTCGCACTCCACGCTGCAGTTGGATAGACTCTGTGCTTTGGTCCTGTATACGGACTGACATAGTGGCGTTTTCGTACAAACACTTCAACACGTGTATGTACCGGTGGTCAATTCGGCATCTCTGCAAAGATCTCTCTTTGTACACTCTTATCTATAATTTTGTTAGTGTTTTCTTTCAAAACCTGTATGTTTGTGTGCAATAAGAATAAATAAATAAAATTACTTTAAAAAAACAGATGACGTATAGCCCGGGCCAACGACCTATCTCCTGTCGCTGGTTGCGAGCGTGCGCAGGCATCTAGAGGTCGTTGACCCGGGCTATAGGTCAGCTGTTTTTTTTTTAGTAATGTATTTCGTTCTATTTAGCTGTACTAACATGATGATTTATTTATTTATCTTTATTAAAAGGCACTTGTCCCAGTTTACATTTTGAACCCACAAGTAAATCAGAATTAAATCTAATAATAATAAAAATAGTTTTAAATCTTATGGTATAAGGCTTCCTCGTCATTTTCCTAATTGTACAAATTTATAATATGTTATTTACTTTACTTTAAATAATGCGAATAAAACATTTAAAAATATGATATTCGTTTATCAGAATCGATTTTGACGTCGTATCATCTGTTCGCGACTTTTTTTCCCTTTTAATTTGTAAATCTACTTTTCCCTTTAATTTAACTAATATTGTTAAATGATATTGTTAAACATCGTTCGTTGTATAATATATTTTGCTGTAACTTAGAGTCCGATATTTATAAGTATGTATATAATGTTTGTAGCTATAGCGTATACACATATGTGTCATCTCTAAAAATAGAATTATTTTTGTAATTAATGTAGTCCCTGTGATTGGTAATAAATAAAACGCCAATCATAGGAATCAGATTTTATCCAATAAATCGATAACCATCGTCGTTTGCTTGTCACAATAGTGCACGTTTGTCAGTCGTAAAAAACATACATTAGATAGCCACTTTCGGCGAACCATATTTCTGTTCCTGTTTCCGGGTTTCCTGCAAACAACAGTTAGTAAATTGGTGACAAGTAGACGGCGGAGCGTTGGAGTGAAGAATCTGGTGGCATTTTCATTTATCCTGAACCGGCAAGTCTTCGCAAGAGTGAGCTTACGAAGGGGCTCACATCATCAAAAGTGCCATTGGTACTATCGTCTGTCTTCGTTTTCGGGTGCGATCTCCTAACACCTTGTATATATATGACGCAAGTTCTCTATAATAAAGTAATAACATATAAAATAACGAAATAAGTCTTGAAATAGACTGTGTGGTTATAATAAATTACTAAAAACTTGCAAAATTAAATGCCTCAGTTAAAATTATAATGCTGAAATTGGTGTCAATTGTAATGGGTTTATTTAAATTTAAATTAGCTTAATTTATACTTTTATTGTCGTTATTTGTAATATTTTCTTTGTAGGAAATTTAAATCTTAAATTTATGTTGTCTCGGAAAAATCCGCCTAATTGTATAGTCCGCTAACACCTAATACTAAGTAATTGTACTCGTATATCTATTTTTAGCACGGTATTCGATAAAGCATCAAAACTATCTATCTATCTATCTATATTTATGATCAGGACAACTCTCTCCGCACCTCATATGTGAGGCAGAAAAGGAGCGAATTTACTTAGCATAAATAAGGTTATAGTGAGTGTACCTTAAAAGTTAGACATATGGTGTCCTGGAATTTTTTTTAGAACTTTTAAAAAGGAACAATTCTTTCATACATGACTTTTGTAAAACTTTAACTGTTTACACAGAACATCCAACAGAAGCTTGCAAAAGGAATACAACATTCTTCACTGCTGCACCACTTCTATCTGTCTTACATACATACATAGCATCACGCCTCATTCCCTTTGGGGTAGGCAGAGTACACCTCTTCCACTTGCCACGATCCTTGCATATCTCCTTCGCTTCTTTCATTCTCATTAAACCTTTCATAAAAGTTCGTCGGTTTAGAATACTCTTGACCTGGCCTTTATTTAAAATGTCCCAGATTTGGTCCATGAACGGTCGCCTTGGTCTTCCCCTTCCAAGTTTCGCATTCACTCTTGACTCATAAATCCTTTTTGTCAGTCTCCTTTCATTCATTTTATCTACGTGTCCGAACCATCAAAGCACACGTTTTTCAATTTTAGTCTCTACATCTTCTTTTAAACCACAACGTTCTCTTATAACACAGTTTCTTACTTTGTCACGCAGTTTCAAGCCACTCATACTGCTCTCGTCTCCACCGCATTAATTTTACTTATGTGATTCTTCTGCTATACCCAACTTCACTACCATGCATAAGCGTTGGCACCAACACTCCTGCATACACAGCCAGTCTGGCCCTTCGAGACACCATCTAGCTATTCATAAAAGCGTGCAGAGCACCATATACCATATTCCCTGTCCTTTCAATATCACTTTCACATGTTCCATCTTTTGTAAATTTAGATCCCAAGTTCACAAATTCTTTCACGTCTTCCACTTGTTCCCCATCTATCAAAATATTGCCATTCATCATAGATTCATTTCGGTCAAAAAGCATAACTTTCGTTTTGTTTACATTCACTTTCATTCCTTTCCCTTTCAAAGCTTCATTCATAATATTTAGCATCTCCTGTAGCTCATTAGCGGATGACGCAAGTATTACTTGATCATTAATTCATTCATTCTTAACCCATACATACTTTCTTTTAAATCTGTCAAACATTTATCCATGAATAGGTTGAACAGACATGGTGACGCAACACATCCCTGTTGTACCGTTTATTCTGACACAAGCACTAGAACCCTCATAGGGAGACTTCAATGCTTGGATCAGATTACCGCTGACCCCATACGTAGGTAACGTTGACCACAGCTCATTCCTCACCACTCGATCATAGGCCTTTTCTAAATCTATAAAGGCGCAATAAACTTTTTGGTGTTTGGCCATTATGTGTTTATTATTAGTATAGATATAAAAGTTCGTTGTCAAATATTCGACTGTAAGGAACTACAAAGTGAAACTTCTTTAGGCGCATAAGGGTAAAATATTTACGGATGAAACGCGAGATTAACATCACGAAGATGTGCAGCGTTTTTATGCTAATTCGTTAGAAGGTTTTAAAATTTACAAATAACATGTGGCATTATAATATGCCACTCGTCATTTAATCATTGAATATACTATTTTTCACAAAATATATAACCTCTTTTCTAAATTCTTATTTCTTACTTTTCAGAGCATATTAATATATAAGTATATAATATAAGTTTGTTTTGAAGACGGTTCTTTTTTTAGTTAAAATTTCTATTTATTCAATGTAACTTTCACATCACATCAGTATAATTTACTACTCCCATTTTTACATTGTTTATTTGTTTTATATGTAAACTTGCAACGCCATGTGCAATTAAAAAAGCATGCTGGTTTGTGTGTAATAGGAATTACACCATAAATATACTTATTTGTTAAACTTTTAAGCTCAGTATAGTGTAACCTGTTGGTACATACATACATAGCATCACGCCTCATTCCCTTCAGGGTAGGCAGAGACAACATCCTTCCACTTGCCACGATCCTTGCATATCTCCTTCGCTTCTTTCAATCTCATTAAACCTTTCATACAAGTTCGTCGGTTTAGAGTACTCTTGACCTGGCCGTTATTTAAAATGTCCTGGATTTGGTCCAGGAACGTTCGCCTCGGTCTTCCCCTTCCAAATTTCGCATTCACTCTTGACTCATAAATCCTTTTTGTCAGTCTCCTTTCATTCATTCTCTCTACATGCCCAAACCATCTAAGCATACCTTTTTTTTGAAAAAGGTATGCCTGTTGGTAACCCCAATAAATGTATAAATAAATTGATTATTAATGTCAAATCAAATTATATCAGAATTCATTATACTATAATAGCATTTGCCTACTAAAAAATTCCGCAATGCTTTTCAATACTGTAAATTCTATAATGTTTTTAATATTTTTATTCATTAGACTGGATTTAATCGGTGGTGCTTTTATTCTGGTAGGATTTCGCTTATCTTGACCTCTTTTTGCAAATAGAGTTGGTTTTTGCGTTACAAATATAATATCTCATAAATATAATTTTGATAAACATAAAAGTATACTATGATCATAACCGAAGGTATAACGCCATCTCTTCAAAATTACTACAAGCTTTTAATGATACCTAGTAGTTTCATGTATTGTAACTAGATGGCATTAGTAACTAATCGTGTCTGAATGATTAAAACAGTTACCCTATTTATAATTCCTATAGTTTCCTGTTCCTGTTGTATAAAGAACTTGATTTGAATACTTTTTAAACATTTAAATGGTACATTATACTTACACTAGGTAACGCGGACGTTACATTTACTTATAAAAAATTAAGTATGTTTTATAAGTAAATGTTGTAACGTCGTCGTAATGTATAAGTTTACTTATAAAAAATTATATAATATGAATAAGTTTAAAATGAAATTGTACAATAAAATCAAGTTTACAACTGAATAGTAATAATTTGTTAAAAGTGCCATCTATAAAATTTTTACGGAACTGTGTGAATGTACTAGTTTATATTTTCATCAGATCATAACCGAAGGTTTAACGCCATCTCTTTAAAATTACCGTCATAAGTTTTCAATGATACCTAGTAGATTCATGTATTGTAACTAGATGGCATTAGTAAGTGTCTAAATGATTAAAACAGTTACCCTATTTATAATTCCTATAGTTTCCTGTTCCTGTTGTTTAATGTAGTCAAATTAATAACATTAATATTTATTATAAACTATACATAACCCATACCAATAATACAGCACTGCAAAACAATATTTCAATCGTATCTATATTCTAATGCAATTGTACCTTGATAATAATTTACAGGTTATTTCAACTTACAACCTATAAGTGTTATGAATTTTATGTCAAATTGTGTAATATAGAGAATTTATTTCTCAATTTGATTTAAAACTGTGTTAGTTAGTAATTACAACAGAAATGTTACATTAAGTTCTAAGTCCCTCAATCAGAGGCCTGAGGCATCTGCTTAATATATATGAAGAGTTTGCACGTGATCACGGTCTCAAATATAAAGTAGAAAAAACAAAATTCATGATATTCCAAGCGGGTAAAGGTCCGGAGAAAATACCACCTATTTTCTTAAATGGAACGTGTATAGAAAAAATGGAAAGCTTCAAGTACTTAAGACACATTTTGACGGAGGATCTGCGGGATGACGAAGGTGTTAAACGAGAAAAGAGGGCTCTGGCTGTTTGGTCCAACATGCTCGCACTTCGATTCGCCCGTTGGAGTGCTGAAGCAAAGTTGACACTGTTTAGAGCATACTGTCAGTGTTTCTACAAGTGTCAACTTTGCCAATTGCACGAACAACTCACGTAGTGGCATCAGAGTGATGTATTATAATGCATACCGCATTTTGATGAGAATACCGAGATACTGCAGTGCTTCGGGTATGTTTGCCGACGCCAGAGTTCCGGACTACTTCGCGATTATAAGATTTCGAATCGCATTTTGGAGTCGCATTCGTGACTCTCAGAATACTATCCTCAAGATGTGTTCGGAGTGCCCGAGGAATTCATCATGACAAAAATTAAAAATAAAAAAGTAAATAACATATTATAACTTTGTATAAATATATATACCCTTAGATTTATGTACTATTTTTATTATCATTAGATTGAATTTTGATTGTGTTCTAATTTAAAATTTATTTATTATTATCATTAATTTTAATTTAAGTTTTGCTTTATGTTACTAAACTGTAAACTGGGACAAGTGCCTTTTAATAAAGATAAATAAATAAATAAATTAAACTTTTATATTATCGTCATCTCTTTAAAAATACTGTCATTAAGATGTCAAGTAGTTCAAATTAACTTAACTAGATGACGCTGTTAACAATTCATTTTAATATTACAACTTAACGAAATATATTTATAAATACTTCTTATTAAAACGAAAAATAGAAATTGAAGAGCTTAATTGTTCTATTTTATGAACTGCCATCTGATTTGAATACTTTTTAAACATTTAAATAGTGCACTATACTTACACTAGGTAACGCGGACGTTACAATATTTACTTATACAAAATTAAGTATGTTTTATAAGTAAAGTATGTTTTATAAGTAAAAGTTAACTTATACATTACGACGACGTTAGACGTCGTCGTAATGTATAAGTTAACTTATAAAAAATTATATAATATGAATAAGTTTAAAATGAAATTGTAGAATAAAATCAAATTTACAACTGAATAATAATAATTTGTTAAAAGTGCCATCTATAAAATTTTTACGGAACTTTGTGAATGTACTAGTTTATATTTTATTCGAGATAAAATGAGAGTAATGAATGAAGTCCGACATTTGCAAAGTATACGATATTTAAATACATTCGTTGTTCTTTTTAAAGATATTTTTTTTAAAAGATATTTTGTTAAAAGTTAAAAATTTCTTAAGACTAGTTAAGTTTCGTGTAAAGTGCCATCTATATAATACCTACACAACTGTATAAATAGGCTAAAGCAGTGATTCCCAACCTTTTCTTTGCCAGGGACCAGTTTAACTTTTTTGTTGTACGTAGGGATACCAGGATATACAAGAAAAATAAAATGAATCTATTCGGATATTTTGCATAATATTTTTTTATTAATTGTTTAACTAATTTCAATCAATAGAAAACAAATACTTTCTAGAAAAACCATTTTATTAAAAATAAAAAAAAAACTGCCGCATTGGTCTAATAGGACTACAGATATGAGGTCCTGGGTTCGAGTCGGGTTCGGTCTTTCTCCGATAATGTCAGATTTCCTTCACATCAAACTATGAGAGTGAAGGAATAGAAAGTGCACTTATGTACTATGCCTATCAATCAGCAGTGGAGCAGCGTGGTGGGTCTATGCTCTAAAAACCTTAATAGGCTGCAACTTACCTTTTTTAATGTGATTTTTGACCTTGCATCCTCTGCATAGTAATCCTCGGACTGATATTATTACACAAAGCTACATGCAAATCATGACTTATTCTCTAACGATTCCTGGTCTTGTTTTAATTACCAACTAAGCAGAAAACCCTTGTTCACAATAATATGAGGTTTATAAAAAGCAAGGAGATTTTTCGCGTTTTGGTGCAAGAAATTGCTTTTTCACACCAAAGCTCCTTAAGCGAATAAGATTCAAACCCCAAATCTTTTTCGACATCTTTGATCAAACACCGGTTTCTAAGATTGTGGTATATTTTTAAAAATCTCAAACGGCAAACATCAGGCTTTTCTGTGCGAAAATACAATGAAAACATAAACAAATTCCTTTCCTCCGGCGGATCTTGCATCACCCGTGCAATCGCCAGGTGGTAATGTTCCAGCAGTTAAATTTTTAAAATCGTTTGGGGACAATATTTTGACTCATGTGGACCACCCGTGGTCCGGAACCACTGGTTGGGAACCAATGTTCTAAAGACTATATAATAATTTCGTTGAAAGTGCCATCTATAAAATACCGATTGAACTTTAAAGACTTTAGCTTTGAGTTTATAGTTTAAACTAGATGGCGTGGTCAACACAAAACCTTGAGGTACTTTTTATTGTTATCACGCAATACAAATATTATGTGGGTATAAAGTGAATTAGATTGCATGTTTTATTGCTACCTATTGATATACCTTGGTTGGTAACTAGCCAGGGCGAAGTATAGCATCACGCCTCATTCCCATAGGGGTAGGCAGAGACCACGTCCTTCCACTTGCCAAGATCCTTGCATATCTCCTTCGCTTCTTTCATTCTCATTAAACCTTTCATACAAGTTCGTCGGTTTAGAGTTCTCTTGACTTGGCCCGTAATTAAAATGTCCTGGATTTGATCCAAGAATATTCACCTTGGTCTTCCCCTTTCAACTTTCCCATTTACTCTTGACTCATAAATCCTTTTTGTCAGTCTCCTTTCATTCATTCTCTCTACGTACCCAAACCATCTAAGCATACCTTTCACTATTTTAGTCACTACATCTTCTTTTAAACCACAACGTTCTTTTATCACATTTATTACTTTGTCACTCAGTTTCAATCCACTCATACTTCTCAACGCTCTCACATCTACTGCCATTATTTTACTTATGTGCTTCTTCTACCATACCCAACTTTCACTACCAAACATGAGTGTTGGCCCCAACACTCCAGCATGTACAGCCAGTCTAGCCCTTTGAGACACCATCTGGCTATTCATAAAGGCGTGCAGAGCACCATTTACCATATTCCCTGCATTCACTCTCCTTTTAATATCACTTTCACATGTTCCATCTCTTGTAAATTTAGATCCCAAGTATACAAACTCTTTCACCTCTTCCACTTGTTCCCCATCTATCAAAATATTGACATTCATCATGGATTCATCTCTTTCAAAAAGCATAACTTTCTTTTTGTTTACATTTATTTTTATTTCTTTTCCTTTTCAAAACTTCAATCATAATATTTAGCATCTCCTGTAGCTCATTAGTAGATGATGCAAGTATTACTTGATCATCAGCGTAGAGTAAACATTTTGATGAATATTCATTCGTTATTAATTATTCCACAATTATTCGTATTGCACACTCGTATAAGTAAACTAAATTTCTTTGACCGTTGTTCTTGTATGTAGTACTATATCCTCTATTCAGTACAAACCCTCCATAACGCTATATACTTCGCTAAGAGCAATATGATTTTTTCCCATTAAAGAATGAAAAGTGGTGCTTGTCGTAGGGTCCCATTTTTATTTGGTCCAGGTCTGATGATGGCATCCATGAGAAAACCGTATAAGTCTTAAATTTGCATTAGGCATTTGCGCGTCAAATGGACGAATAACTCAAGGTTATGGCAACCGATTTCGATGATTCGTTTTTTATCGGAAAGGATATGCTTCAAGGGTTGTTTGATGATAATTTGAATAGGTTATGATCATGGGATCCAGGACAAAGTAACGGAACTCTTCAATTCTTAGGAGCATATTAACGATACTCGGCAGAATCGTTTATGGACTATCCGGATATTTGACTCCCCTACCGTAATGTCGGCCTGGTCAAGTGATTGTCATAGTCAAATATGATGATCAATGGAACTCCTCAACGGCTAACAGTAAGTGTGCGAGTTGTGAAGAATATCTAACTGTCTGTAATCAAATTGCAAAGGTCTATTATGTGTGAAGAAAGGGGGAACTTTTGCGAATTAGTGATGAGCTCGATTAACATATAAAAGAATTGTGATAGCGGGGTACCAATGTAAATTTCATTTAGTGAAGTTGTTTCATTTAAACGGTGCTGTCTCATATGATTAACTCAGTTTTTTATTTACAATTCGTCATTATATTTGTAACATTTTCCTTTATCCCCCCCCTCTAAGTCTCGGAAATCTAAAGTTTTAGATTTGTATTAATATAAACAAGACTTAATAATTTGTTTGCCAAAGAAGTTTTACTTCTGTGTGTACTTTGTAGGCAGGTATTTTTTTTATTCAAAGCTGCAGTGATAACCTCTACAGTCCACATCAAAGAGTAGGTAAAAGGGGATAGGGGAACAGGGTAAAGTTGTGTAGGTACGTCCCGTCGCCTTGCTCCCTGGAGACAGCGCGTCATTTGTCTCTGTCTTCGCTTTCCGCGGGAACACGGAAAATTCATTAAAGCTAGACAACAGCGAAATGGGCCGTCATTGTATATCCCTTATTCACTTGTATTTATTATAGATTAAACCGTAATCGATATAACTGTATAGCCTATGACCTTGTTATAACTAAATGTGTTAGTTTAATCACTATAACTTTAAGGAATTTGTCAAGAACAATCTTATTTTATGAAGTGAAAACTTCTTTGGTATATTTGTTCACATTTCATTCTGGACGAATGGAACTCGTCAACGAGTCGTTTTGGACGATCTTTTTTTACCGCGTACCTTCAAAATGTGGAATCAACTTCCAGCAGCAGTGTTCCCCCAAGACTTCCATATGCAAACGTTTAAGAGGCAAATGAATTTCCACCTCCTCGGCCGGCAACGCATCGGTAGCTCCCCCAGTGCTGCAGGTGTCCATGGGCGGCGGTGATCATTACTATCAGGTGACCCGCCATGTGATTTTAAAGTCGATGAAACGAATATGCGACAGATAGCTGTAAAATGTTGGGAGTTATAGCCTAATATTAACTGACTTCACAATTTTTTTTATAATAAGATATAAATACTTTTAAGGTCTTTGAGTCTCTTATGAGACTACGTCAGATCCATCGTATCCTAACAAAGTATTTCTATCTTTAAAACACTTCCAACTTTCAAAGCTTTTAGAATTAATTTATGCAAGATATTTCCCTGAGAAGATTTTGGTGACAAAATACTTTGAAATGCACCAACATCCTCTAGATTAATACAAAGTTCTACTATCATTATTCCACTCCGGGCAGAATCCGTCAAAATATGGTATGTATCTTCTACTCTGCCCTAAATTGGACAGAATAGATTTCTTCATCAAAAAATTTAAGTAATGCAACGGAATATGTTCGGACCGAAACCTGTGGGCCAACACAATCATCTCCTGAAAGTTGGTTATGGCAGAGAGTATGAGTGGATTAAAACTAAGTGACAGAGTAAGAAATAGTGTGATAAGAGAACGTTGTGGTATAAAAGAAGTAGTGACTAAAATTGGGAAAGGTATGCTTAGATGATTTGGACACGAAGAGTGAATGGGAAAGTTGGAAGGGGAAGACAAAGGCGAACGTTCCTGGACCAAATCCAGGACATTTAAAATAAGGACCAGGTCAAGAGTACTCTAGATCGACGAACTTGTATGAAAGGTTTAATGAGAATGAAAGAAGCGAAGAAAACATGCAAGGATCGTGGCAAGTGAAAGGGCGTGGTCTCTGCCTACCCCAAAGGGAATGAGGCGTGATGCTATTTTTTATACTATTTAATTTAAATTAATTTATTTCTGGTGTTTAACCTCAAGTAATTTAATTAGGGGACCGAAAAGTATTTCAAAAAAACCTATCACAACAACTAGCTATAGACAAGTGACCGCACCAAATGTGAAACGTCCAATTATCACCTACAACTGTGACAACACAGTGTTTTAACGCCTCCGTACCTTGTTTACTCTTTGTTAGATATCAGATATCATATACTTAGATATTGCTAAAGGAATGTTTTCCCCCTAACACTTTTCAGCGGCTACCTAAAGAACAAACAACGTTTTTTGGCCACGTTTCAAAAACCGTGGTAAACTGGCTCACTGTGGTAACACAGGAGTCGGAAACGTGCGGCCTGTTAGTCAGTCCAGTGCGACCAGCAGGCATACAAATGATGAAGTATCCTCATTAAATTTGTGGCCTGCGCAAAAATCTTTATAAAATTTGTGGACTGCGCCAGTATCTTAATAAATTAATGATCTGTGCCAATATCCTTATGAAATTTGTAGCCTGCGCCAATAACTTAATATTTGTAGCCAGCGTCAATATCTTCATAAATTTTGTGGCCTGCGCCAATATATTCATAAAATTCGTGGCTTGCGCCAATATCTTCATAAAATATGTGGCCTGCGCCAATATATTCATAAAATTTATGGCCTGCGCCGGTAACCGATTAAAATTTGTGGCCTGTGTCAATATCTTCATAAAACTTGTGGCCTGCGCCATTATCTTTATGAAATTTCAACGCAGAAAATACTGACAATTGCTTTTTGAAATTACTTGAATAAAGAATATTTTATTAAATTGGAGCCACCTTTAAACGCTATGAAAAAATGATGGACTTCTTTTTAATATACTGTTACGTCAAAATCATCAAATAAATTCAAATTAAAAAAAATATTATAGCACTTTTAAGTAGTTAACTGTAGGTTTTTCCTCTCATTAGTTCCAATTTACGACTGATGAAGAACGATTTCCAGTCTATACTAGAGTAACCAGAGAAGATCCCAATGTAAACTCAGTAGGGTATGTTGTTTTTTTTTAACTATCATCATATAGTATTATCTTTAAGCAATATTTATGAATTAATTTTCTTTGAAGAAAGAATTTCAATAACTAGACACATTTGATGCATCGAGTGTTGCAAGAACGTCCTGGGCCCGTAGACAAGTTACTTTCGAAGATTGCTAACGCTCAATAAATGTATGGGAATGACGTTTAATTTTTCGATTAGAAACGTCAGTCCCATACATTTTTTGAGCGTTAGCAATCTTCGAAAGTGACTTGTCTACGTGCCCTAGGATATATTTGTTTGTTTCTAATTTAATGTAATTGCTTCACCAGGGAGTCAAAGCATTAATATTGGTATTGAGTGAGTAATATACAGAATGTGGCTTCACAAAGCTGCTCCGGTTTCAATATACAGTGTTTGAGCTTCGTATTTGAGCTTCCTCTTCGCACCGCGAGGCGTGATCGAACGCACGGGTGTTAAGAGCTCCGTGCACGAATTGTTTGAAATTTCAAACAGATGCTATTTTCTATCTAAATACATACTGTATTTCTTATATAAATAATTGCGACACGTGTGGCGTTGTCTCCTATTTGCTGGTTAGTGTGTGTTTTGAAATATTCAGACGCAGTTACTTTACAAATATCTAGTTTACAACTGTGTATTTTAAAGGCAAAAGTTTTTGTGAAAAAAGCGAATGCACCTCATATAACTCAAGAAATAAGAATAAAATTGCTGTAAATTGTATCAGCTGATGACTGTTCCGCCTTGATTTTTCTAAACCCAGTAATTTATCTGCTCTTGGTTAACGGAAATAATAGTAGTTTGCCCCGCCCCTGATGCTAAAGTCGCTCTTGGGGCTTTGTTCACGAAAGACCACCAAATATTATGAGTTTTATGTTACCTAATAGTTAAACTATACAAAGTTATCTTTAGTTTATTAAGTTAAGACTCTGGTGTAGCGCCATGTTGCCCGAAACTTTGAGATAGCGAAAAAAGTCCGTCTTGTATTTATGGGCTCATATCTTAAAAATTAAAACTTACCTCAATGGTTTTCATTGTTATTTACATGACTTATATTATCAAAAACACAAATAGTCACCAATAATTACTCACAGTTTATAAAATACCACAAAAAAGTAATGATCTTTGACGCGACGTACGGGCTGTTACTAACGGTCACTTTGCAACTGATTTACTTTTGTCTGTGCTATAGTATGATCTTATCTGTACGCATATTTTGTTACGGCAATTAGGAGAAGCGAAATAAAAAATACACATTGTGATTTAAAAAGAAAGAGATTCTTATATTACCCGATTGCCTTAGTTGAGATAGTACTATGATAACTAGTAGTTGACACGGACAACTGAACGGGTAGACTGCATAATATTGTTAATTCATTAAAGTACAACTGTATATGTTTCTATAACATACTACTAAAAGAAGTTACATGGATCTCACTTAATAAATTTAAGTCTTTTATTTAAAATTTTATTATTTAAAGGACTACTTAGAAGATAAAAAAGCTTGGGAGTGTATTAATTGCTCTAATCGATGTCGAGTAAATTAAAAACATATACCCGACTGAGTTTGTTATGGGCTCTTCTCAGATCAGGGCGTGAAGGAACCTTCGTAACTTTAGATTGTAAGTCGTTCTTTAATACCTTCGTAATTTATGAAGAAACAATTCAAAAGTACTGTAAAGGCTTACTTGAATAAAGATATTTTGAATTTGAATATCCCCCTTAAACGTTAAACAAATTAAGATGATTTTTGTTTTTTTTTATTGCTGAGTTACTAGGTAAGCGTGCGTCCATGTTAGACTGTATTATAACTGTATAAGGGCTAACACGTCACTGCCAATATTTAAATTTAAGTAACAAATAAAATCGAAATCAAAATATTCTTTGTTTTAAGTGGTCTCAAAAAGCACTTTTGAATCGTAAGTAAACTGTTTGTTGATAACAAATCTACCACCAGTTCGTAAAATTGCTTTCACTGCGTAGAAACCGGCAAGTAACTCAGCAGTTACCGAATGTTATACTGTAAATTATTAGGTGGCAACACTGATAGCTCTAAAATATAGTGCAATATAGTGGCAACGCTTAAAAATGCTAGAAAAACTTTTCAATATTACGAAATGTTATGCAATACGAGCTAACTTTAGCGAGAAGAACAACTGCATGAGCATAAGTCTTTCTGTGCTGTGTGCAAGTAGTGCTAAATTGTATAAAATTCAAATAGTGAAGAAGCAAAGTGCAAGTTTAAGTTAATTTAAATAAAAACTTACAAGTCAAGATTTGATTGTCTTTACTTAGAAATTATATATCTTATTACTCCTATATTTGTAGACATAAAAGAAATGGCCATAGAAAACAAATTATTAGCTATAAAAGAATGAAATTAAACGTATATAAATAAAATAAAGAGATGATAGTAGTAAAAATTCCCTGCAAGACACAATATCGCGGCGGATGGCTTACGACGTCTTATTAGCAATAAACAAAACTGGGGCCTACCGAACCATGCACCTGTCTAATTTATAAGCGGTGGCGATTTGTCACTGATAGTTTCTTGTTAGACTATAGCTATTTGGGTGACAACGCTGATAGCTCTGAAATGGTGGGTTATCGAGTAATATAGTGGCAACACTTAAAACTACCAAAGAACTTTTGAATATTACGAAATGTTATGCAATAGGACGTAACGTTAACGAGCAGAACAACTGTATGAGCAGAAGTCGTTCGAGCTGCCTCGTGGTGTATTAGTTTTAAGAGAAGTAGTGTTAAATTGTACAAAATTAAAATAGTGAAGTCATTATTAGTATAATAATAAAGATCTTTATTCGCAAAAAATGTAGCGTTTACATTAAATAGGACAAAATTTAAATATATTTATACATTTCTGCGAAAAGGCGTAAAACTCAGCTCGAAGCTGCTTTTCAGTTCGGAGTAAAAACATATTATAACTAGACTATAAAAGAGAGAGCAAAAAATAATAATAATAAAAAATCTAAAACTATACAAAGAAGAAGTATAGTGCAAGTTGTGTATATTTGAATAGTGGAGAGAATAAAAGTTATTAGTTAACGTGAGTTGGTGTTTTCATAAAATACATTATACCATGAAACCAAGATAAGGGTGTACTGGATATGTAAGACACCTTTATTAATCGGAATTTACAAACCTTTGTAACTGAGACTTGATTTCTCAGATTTTTTTCCATTCTCACCTCTATAGACTTTGTAGTTTAATAGCCCGAATTAGTGAGACGATTTATCAAGTTAGACAAGGTTTTTTACATTCTATAATATTTTAGATATGTAAGTAGTAATTTATTTAAGAGTTCGTACGATACACATTTCTCTTAGAGATCTCTATCTGGGTTTTGCTTTAAAAACCTTTGCTCTTATGAATGAGAAGACCTGTGCCTAGCATTGGGACGCAATGGGCTCCCATATACCTATCTATCTTGTAGTGGGACTCTCTATATACAAGACAACTGAGAAATCAAATCAAATAAAATCATTTATTCGCTGAATATGGTATACATATTCCTCATATTCTACTTAATTAAGTTTGCGAAATTACAGGTTTTTCAATTAAAGTACTAGTATTAAATTATGGTATTAACATGAACTTCTATATAACATTATATTACCTCTTATTGGTCTTTGTTACATTATATAACCTCTTATTAACTGCCTTATTGTTCTAGGGATTAGCATGTTCGACTACAGACATAAGGTGGGTTCGAGTTCCAGTTCGGGCCAATTTAAAAATCAATATTGAGTTTTCTATTGAGATTTTCTCAATATTTGCCCGAAGTTGGGAAGTTGGCGGTGTGATCCACCCCCGTGCCTCGGAGAGCACGTTAAGCCGTCGGTTCTGCGCCTGATCTCTCTTCTATGGGGTCTATGCTCTAAAAACCCTCGCTCCTCGGAGTGAGGAGCCCTGTGCCCAGCAGTGGAACGTTAATGGGCTGATACTTACTTACCTCTTATTAAATATAGTTACCTATTATCATGATAACCTTTCGATTTAGGAAATTTACAAAAAAACAACTCTTTACTTGTATTAGTCCGATGTTGTTAAAAATCTTGTTATAAATATGGGCAACACATTATCTTGGGCAACACATCTAAGAGATTTGAGCAGGAAAACCTTTGCAGCTATGGGATCCTTGCGACGTCTGCGTTCTTCACTTCCCATTCCTACCAAAATTAGGCTTGCACAGTCTCTACTTATCTCTATTTTCGATTACGCTGATGCAAGCTATCCTAATTTGACCGAGGACCAATTGAATAAACTTGAGCGGCTACAGAATCTCTCTATTCGGTTCATATTTGGATTACGAAAATATGACCACATACTAGAATTTCGTGCAAAGCTCAAGTGGTTGTCTATTCGTTTTCGCCGAAACTTTTGTGTCTCTTCTGTGCTGTGTGCTATTCAATCCTCGTGGCCCTGCGTATTTGTGTCAGAAGTTTGAGTTTCACCATTATGACGGAAGGTGTTTACGGCCTTCTCGTGAACTAAACCTCAAAGTCATACCCCATAACACTAAATTCTACCTCTGACAATAAGAGAAGCTAAATCATTGGATATATTCAAGAAGCGGGTAAAGAATTATTACCTCTCTTTATGTACTTAATGACGATGTTATCTATTTGTTATACGTCTTATTTATTTAATATTATTAGATTATTGTGTTTAGTATGTATCTATTTAGAATATGTATTCAAATATTTGTATGTATGTCTATATTAGGGAATCCACCTACCCTATTTACCTCAAATAATCTCCCTAACCCTAAGCCTTGCCTGGAAGTAATTGCTAATGAGCGATAACGTCGTCTAATTTGTTACTATTTATTAAGTTTGTTTCTGTGTTACTTGTTTCATGTTTGTGGTGTACAATAAAGAGTTTTCTATCTATCTATCTAGTCCAGTCGAATTAGAATTAATTTGTTAACTCTAAGTCTCGGCAATGTAAAGTTTTAGATTTGTATAAATACAAACGAGACTTAATAACTGGTTTGCCAAAGAAGTTTCACTTCTGAGATGTGTACCATGTTCGCACGCACGTAGGTAGAACTGCGTCAGCTCGTAACTTGCACCAAGTGATATAAATCACTAAGGTTAAAACATCATTAATATTAAATCACGCGGCGGATTTATAAGGCGGGGGTGACACCCTCGCAGCTCGCCTTATTTGCTACCCAATGAATTATATGAATAGTCCGTTTAATACGTGTTCAATTGGGAAATCTGATTTTATGGTTGCAACACGTGGTTTCGAATGTAACTATTCTATAGTCAAATGAGTATAGACAATTACATTTAACTACAACAACAAGCTAATATTATATACCGGAAACATTTGTATGTAAATGTGTTTGTAACGTTTTCACACAAAAACTACTGTACCGATTTCAAATTTTTTTTCACTATTAGAAAGCTGCATTTTCACAGAAAGACATGTTTTACTTTCTCAAAAAATCAGGGATCCTTTATAAAAATGCATTAATGTAACACAAGGTGTGAAAAAATTGGTTAGAAAAAATCTGTCATCGGGTGTACTGCGGAAACTATTGACGATAGAACAAAAAAATGTTTTACAGTATTGTAGAAGGTATCAATAGCTATAAAAAAGTCCTCAATACCTTTTGTCCAACTCCTGTAGTTATGCCACTATAACTACTTTTTTACATTTTAACAGTTAATAAAAGTAGCGATAATAATCGAACCATGTTATTCATATCTCTGTATTAATCCTTATCGTATTAAATGCACACGGGAGCAAAATATTACACATTGTAACATACAAAACTATATTTAAAATAGTAACTGTTCAGTTTCTTGCCAGTTTCTTCTCAGTGGAAACAAATTTCCATACCTATAGTATTGTTATTGACAATTCAGAAGTGTTTTTTTGAGAATATTTTGATTGTGATATTTGCACAATAAACTTGAAACTCGGCATACAATTCCCTTGGCAATGTAGACACTCACTAAGAACATGTTTCCTTATTCACCTACGGAATCGTAAATTACGCAGGGAACGTAAACCACAAATGTCCACTGTTGGGCACAGGCCTTCTTTTTTATGATTTAATCCATCCTTCGATCCTTAAAATAAGGCTGTTTTTTTATTGTTGACAGTTATCAGCTTGACTGTGATCACACTTGATGGTAAGTGATGATACAATCTAAGATTGAAGCGAGCAAATCTGTTAAGAGACAATTAACCTCTTATGGTTTCTACAAAGCACCGTAGCGGGACACAAATATTTTGCTTGGCGGTACGTCTTAGGTTATAGATTGGTGACTAGCCACGGCCGAAGCTTCCCACAAATACAGAATCAGTCTAATTAGAAAATTGTACTTCTATTTTCAAAGCGAGTACTCGCACCACTGCGTCAGAAAGACCAACATATTTAACTAAAAATATGGATATCATTTGTGCTATTATTTCTATAAGTTTCCCCATATTCCCATTGGATCGGAAAGTACGCGGGCAACGCTAGTGTTTATAGTTTTTCCTAGGAGTTTTCCACAGACTATAAAAGGTGCGTTGTTCGTTACATATAGGAAAGTTCCCAGCCGTGCGACGTGTGAAAACACCCGGCGAGCGCGCGACTCGGCAACCCATATACAGGGGGCTTCGAATTATAATATACTAGCAATTCCCCGCGGTTTCACCCGTGTAGATACCGATCTCGTGGCAGTGGAAAGTTTACTAAGTCGGATTATATATTTATTTTCGTTAACGTAAAAGGTTTATTTCACTTAGTTTTTAATCAGACTAATGCCAACACTTATGTATGGTATTAAGATCGGTAAGGAAGAAGAAGCATCAAAGTAAAATAAATACGGTAGAGATGAGAGCGTTGAGAAACATGAGTGGATTGAAACTGATTGATAAAGAAAGAAAGGGTTTGGTATAAAAGAAGATGTAGTGACTAAAATTGAGAACGTAGACGACAACGTTCCTGGACTAAATCAAGGACATTTTTAATAAGGGCCAGATCAAGAGTACCTCAAATCGACGGACATGTATGGAAGGTTTAATGAGACTGAAAGAAGCAAGGATCGTGGCAAGTGGAAGGAGGTGGTCTCTGCCTACCCCTATAGGAATGAGGCGTGATAAATATGTATATGTATGTAATTTTTAATTACTTCCTTTCAGATTATTGAATACACAGTTACATTCATAATCTAATCAATATACAGATTTTAACTCGCTCCAGCAATTGTTAGCTTGATAAAAATAAAAGCAGAATAGTATATCGATGGGTCTCATTGGTATCCTTGGAATATGAGCTAACTCACCAGTCGCAGGCCCAGTTATAAGGGTCGCTAAAATTTTCTGCAGATGACATTTTTTAATTCGTTATATCTTTTAGATGGAATTTCCGATTTAAAAAGTACTTTACAGGTATTGAAAATAGATTTCTTTGAATTTTTCTTTTAAGTTAACGCGAGATCCTTATTTATTTTTTATTACAACCGATCTTTGGTTGTTTTATAATATAAGATTATAGTCTAGCCTTACAGACTGCCTCATTGGTCAAGTGGTTAGCATGTTCGACTACAGACACGAGGTCCTGGGTTCGAGTCCCGAGTTGGGTTGAGTTTTCTATTAAGATTTTCTCAATATTTGCGCGAAGTCGGGAAGTTGGCGGTGTGATCTATCCTCGTGCCTCGGAGAGCATGTTAAGCCGTCGGTCCTGCGCCTGATCTCTCTTCGGTCGTGTCGGATTCCCGTCACACCAGACTATGAGAGTGAAGGAATAGAAAGTGCACTTGTGCACTATGCCTGCCACAGTGGAGCAGCGTTGTGGGTCTATGCTCTACAAAACCCTCTCTCATAAGCGAGTGAAGAGGCCTGTGCCCAACAGTGGGACGTTAATGGGCTGCTACTTACCTTACAGACTAATTAATAAAAACTTTGACCTAATCTACCTAATATGTACTTGTTTTATCTAAGTCTAGAGTCCAACGACTATGCTTATTTTACTATAATGTCTATTGACTCACACTGTTCTTAAGTTCTTGCTTAAAAGCACCACACTACACTAAATATAGTATTGTCACTGCACTTTCACTGACTCGAAAGGTTTTGTTCTTTTGAGTCGTCTCTTTCGTGTGACATTTAGGTTTAGCAGCTTCGGGATTCACGTGATGGCGAAGGTTTTGGTCATGAGCTTTGGCAATTCTTTGGATGTAATTATTAACAAGCTCTATGTTTAGGTTATTGTGAAGATCTTTATTGATATATATGATTAATTTTGTAACATCGGAGCACCATGTATAGCGGGTACAGTTCACACAGCATTCTCGCGTGTGTCCGCTAATTGCGGTATCGCTCCGCTACCGTGCGGCGCCGCTTCCGGTAGTTTAATTTAAAATTTTTCTTTTATTTTCAGTTTTCGTATGGACAGACAAAGACGCGTGGGAGGTCCACTGTTGTAGAAGAAACGAAGAACAAGGAGGATGCATTTACACATTTTTTTGTTCATAAAATGTTCGTTTTCAAACGGAGAACATACATTTTAATACAAAGTAACTTTTAACGATTCAAAAGTTGTGTACTTTTGAATCGTTAAATGTCCCTCTGAGGAATGATTTGGAAATTCCAAATCGTTATTAAATATCATTCATAAATAGAGATGTCGGAAATGGAATAAAGTATCGATATATATCATATCGATATATCGGTATGATTTAGTAGAGAATATTCGTGCTCTAAAATCTTAATTTTTTTGGCTTGGCAGATAAATACTAATAGGCCTCATTTTCAATAAATCAAGAACAAGCATTAAAAAGTATATTTGTTTATATATAAATAAATAAAATTATAAAGGCCTATTTATTCCTTGCAAAATATATAAGAGTAATCTAAGAAAGTGGTTTAGAAATCTTAAAACTAATTGTTTTTCTTATTTGGCAAGAGCCCCACTATGAGTGGAGGCCTCCTCCAAAGACGCCCACTGATCTCCAAACTTGTGCAGTTTCTATCCATCTCTGGCCAGCTGTTTTTACTATATCAGCCCATCTCGTAAACGGTCTCTCCTCTGTTTCGTTTTCCAATTGGGCCTTTCCACTGTGTCTCCCGCTGAGTCCATCGCTCGTCTTTCAATCTTGCCACATGGCTCATTTCCATTTTAGTTTCCGGGCATGATTAAAAGCATCAGTGGCTTTTGACATATTTCTTATTTTTGTGTATCTTATTTTCTGAATTTTCCTTATATTTAGCATACTTCTTTCTAATCTAATTCTACTTCTTTCTAATTCTAGAGATGAGAGCGTTGAGAAGCATGAGTGGATTAAAACTGAGTGACAGAGTGAGAAATAGTGTGATAAGAGAACGTTGTGGTATAAAAGAAGACGTAGTGACTAAAATTGAAAAAGGTATGCTTAGATGGTTTGGGCATGTAGAGAGAATGAATGAAAGGAGACTGACAAAAAGGATTTATGAGTCAAGAGTGAATGCGAAAGTTGGAAGGGGAAGACCGAGGCGAACGTTCCTGGACCAAATCCAGGACATTTTAAATAACGGCCAGGTCAAGAGTACTCTAAACCGACGAACTTGTATGAAAGGTTTAATGAGATTGAAAGAAGCGAAGGAGATATGCAAGGATCGTGGCAAGTGGAAGGATGTTGTCTCTGCCTACCCCTATGGGAATGAGGCGTGATGCTATGTATGTATGTATGTTCTTTCTAATCCCCTTTGGCATGTGATAATTTTTTTCTTTATCTTTTCTGTGTATTTCCACGTTTGACAGGCATATGTTAGGCATGGTAAGAGGCAGTTCGATATAACTTTACTTTTAATTTTGACAGGCATATTACTCTTGAAGAATTCCTTCAAGCTCCAGTATTTGTTCCAGGTCAGTTGAATACGTCTGTCTATTTCTGAATAGTTATTGTTCTTGTCAAAACTTATTTGTTTACCCAAGTAGATGTATTTTTTTGTGTACTTTAGTATTACATTGTCTGCAAATATGGTCCTCTCTGCACGATTTGTCATCAGCATGGTTTTTGAGAGATTCATCTCTAGTCCTACTTCCTTACTGGCCGCATTTAGTGATTCGATCATAGCTTGTAGTTGCGAACTTGATTCAGACAGAAGCAGATTTGTTTATATATCAAACTAATATTTATCAGATACAGACATAAGAAAAACTCTTTGATCTATGTGTTCGTCTGTAAGACTTCTGTTGCTGGGTACTGCGAGATTTTCAGCAGATGCTACTCTCTCTGAGGAAACAGAGGACGCAGGCGATATCTTATAATTTATAGCTATCTCGGAAAGGACTGAGGTAAAATGGCGACAATCACACCAAATTGGAACCTACAATATGCTCAGTCGGGTATCAATTTTGAAGTGAAACTTCTTTAGGCGCATGAGGATGAAACGTGTGCTTAGCGTCACGAAGATGTGCACCAGCTAATTCGTTTGAAGGTCAAGTAGTTTTAATTTCTACAAATAACAAGTGGCATTTCAATTGGCCACTCGTTATTTAATCATTTAATATACTATTTTTCATAACTACTCTTTTTGTAAACTTTAAATTCAATAACAAAATTTAATCGATTTTTAATATATTACAAAGATCATGGCATTTTTATTTACAATTCGTCATTTGACATATCAACAAATCATTTGTATCAATATTTACACTTTTAATATCTTAATGACGATTGAATTCCTAAAATATCTTCCTTTTTCCCTTTATTTTATTTTATTCTTTATTGGTAATAAAACAGCGTACAATTTTGACATTTTTTTTACATTACATTTAACGCCAAAAATAAGGCCATGACAGATTACGTCTATTTACAACTTAAATAATAAGGCAAACAGCTTTATGTGTGTGTGTCTGTGCGTGTGTGTGCACGTGCGTGTGTGTATGTGTGTGTGTGTGTGTGTGTGTCTATAACCATGGGTGTGTATTTATCAATGTTTAAATACCCCTAATGAAAAACTTTATTTTTTGTTAAAACTATGAGATCTTTTTTTGAGTAAGATCTTTTTTTCCCATTAATTCCTTTTTATACTCGTATTGTAACTTTGATAAATGGAAGAAGTCCAATTTTTAGTTTTCCAAAGATGTTTACTTTGTGCGAATGCATTTTTACCTTTTTTTTATCACACCTGATGGTAAATGATAATACAATCAAAAATGCAAGTGTGCTAATCTGGTGACACAACTCATACGGTTTCTACACAGCATCGTACCGGAACACTGCTGCTGGCTGATAGGATGGTATGACTCAGACAAATTGGACAATGCTATTCACTAAAAAAAGCTTATGCCCTAAGTCAAGCGTGGTAAAAGAAGGTTTCCTTTAAAATAGGCATAGCGACGTTAAGTCTCACGTTTAAGTGCACGAAGTTGCAGGGATCAGCTAGTGTTAGATATCCTTAATCTGTTAACAGGTACTGGAATTCAGTGACGAGCAGGTAGCAATAAACCAGCAGCGTATTCACTAAAGGCAAAATGCAGTTGTGATGTCGTACAAATCACTTCGTTAGCGACAGCCTTCGACCTGAGGAAGGCATAGACGGTAATGAAACGTCCCAATGCGCAAACAAACATTGATTTACAATTTGCCCGTTCACATGGAGTTTGTTGAATGCATACTGGTGTTAGACTGTAAATAGTTGGGTGACAACACTGATAGCTCAACTGCCTCATTGGTCTAATGGTTAGCATATTCGACTATAGACATGAGGTCCTGGGTTCGAGTTCCAATTCGAAAACGATATTGAGTTTTCTATTAAGATTTTCTCAATATATGCCTGAAGGTAGAAAGTTGGCGGTGTGCTCCACCTCCGTGCCTCAGAAAACAGTTTAAGCCGTCGGTCCTGCGCTTGATCTTTCTCCGATCGTGTCGGATTTTCGTCACATCGGACTATGAGAGTGAAGGAATAGTAGTGCACTTGTGTACTATGCCTGCCAATCCACACTGGAGCAGCGTGGTGGGTCTATACCTTGAAAACTCTCTCTCTCCTATGAGTGAGGAGGCTTGTGCCCAGCTGTGGGACGTTAATGGGCTGCTACTTACTTTACTGACAGCTCTAAAAATTGAGTAGTTTAGAGGCAATAATTAAAAATACTGCCTTATTGGTCTATTGGTTAGCATGTTTGACTACAGACATGAGGTCCTAGGTTCGAGTCCCGGGTCGGGCCAATTCGAAATCAATATTGGGTTTTCTATTAAAATTTTCTCAGTATTTGCCCGAAGTTGGGAAGGTGGCGTTGTGTTCCACCACAGTGCTTCGGAGATCACGTTAAGCCGTCGGTCCTGTGTCTGATCTCGCTCCGGTCGTGTCGGATTCTCGTCACATCGGACTATGAGAGTGAAGGAATAGAGAGTGCAATTTTGTACTATGCCTGCCAATCCACACTGGAGCAGCGTGGTGGGTCTATGCCTTAAAAACCCTCTCTCCTATGAGTGAGGAGGCTTGTGCCCAGCAGTGGGACGTTAATGGGCTGCTACTTACTTAACTGACATCTCTAAAATGCTTTAAATTGAGTGATTTAGAGGCAACATTTAAAAATACTGCCTTATTGGTCTAGTGGTTGGCATGTTTGATTACAGATATGAGGTCCTGGGTTCGAGTCCCTGGTCGGGCCAATTCGAAATAAATATTGAGTTTTCTATTGAGGTTTTCTCAATATTTGCCCGAAGTTGGGAAGGTGGCGTTGTGTTCCACCTCAGTGCTTCGGAGATCACGTTAAGCCGTCGGTCCTGCGCCTATTCTCACTCCGGTCGTGTCGGATTCCCGTCACATAAGACTATAAGAGTGAAGGAATATGGCTGCCAATCCGTAGTGGAGCAGCGTGGTGGGTCTATGCCCTAAAAACCCTCTCTCCTATGAGTGAGGAGGCGCAGCAGTGGGACGTTACTGGACTGCTACTCTTGCTACTTTTACTTAAAAAACCAAAAATCATTAACAAGCGAAATAATTGTATGAGTAAATTACTAGTTCTGTTTCGTGAAGTAGTTGTTTTAGTAGAAATAGTGCCAATTAAAAAAGTGAAGTAATATTTAGTATAATGCATGTTGTGTATATATAAATAGTGAAGAGAATAAAAGTTGTTAGTTAATGTTAGTTGGTGTCCTTATTGATACAATTTAGCACTATTTCTCTTAAAACAACTACTTCACGAAACACAGCTCGAAAGACTATACTCATATACTGCATAACATCTAACACTAGCGATACCCCACGGTATCGCCCAGGTAGATACCAATCTCGTGGCAGTAGAAAGTCTACTGTCTGACGTTAGGTCTATTTATGTAGACATAAAAGATTTATTTCACTTAGTTTTGAATTACTTTAGGACAGATATACAAATATGTGTACTGAATGTTCCAGAAGAACTGTGCTGATGAATAAAACCAGTCATTCTGGAATACATAAAGTGTTTTCTATATATATGATGACATGTTAATGAAATGGTCCACAGTTTTCTTTAGATTGACATTTTTAAATTCATTATATCTTTTGAATGGAATGTCCGATATAAATAATTTAAAAAGTATTTTACGGGTATTGAAACGATCTTTAATAAAATATTAATAGGATAAGGATTAATACGGAGGTATGAATAATATGGTTTGATTATTGTCGGCACTATTATTAACTTTGAAATTGTAAAAAAGTAGTTACAGTGGCATAACTACAGTAGTTGGACGTATGGTATTAAAGACTTTTTTGTAGATATTAATACGTACTATAATACTCTAGGACATTTTTTTATTCTATTATCAATAGTTTTCGCACCGTACGCGATGACAGATTTTTTGTGACTGATTTTTCTCACCTTGGCTTACATTACTGCATTTTTCTTACGGATCTCTATTTATTTTTAGAAAGTAATATTTTGTTCAGTGAAAATGCAGCTTTCTAATTGTGCAAAAATTTTTGAAATCGGTCCATCACTTTTTGTGTGAAAGCGTTACAAACATACATACAAAAACACAAATGTTTCCTCTTTATAATGTCTTGATATATATAAATTACGTGTCACGTTGTTTGTCCGCGATGGACTCCTAAACTACTTAACCGATTTTAATCAAATTTGCATTCGGTGCGCAGTTTGATCCAACTTAAAAGATAAGATAGCTTACATCTTAATTGATTAAAAACCATTAACAAAAGGCTTACCCACAGCAACGACGTCTGCTAGTTATATAGAAAACCCTTTATGTCTACCAGTATGACAGTTTTACAGAAAGTAATTAAAAACTGGTGTCTCAAAGGGCTAGACTGGCTGTGCATGCTGGAGTGTTGGTGCCAACACTTATGTATGGTAGTGAAAGTTGGGTATGGCAGAAGAATCACAAAAGTAAAATAAATGCGGTAGAGATGAGAGCGTTGAGAAGCATGAGTGGATTAAAACTGAGTGACAGAGTAAGAAATAGTGTGATAAGAGAACGTTGTGGTATAAAAGAAGACGTAGTGACTAAAATTGAGAAAGGTATGCTTAGATGGTTTGGGCATGTAGAGAGAATGAATGAAAGGAGACTGACAAAAAGGATTTATGAGTCAAGAGTGAATGCGAAAGTTGGAAGGGGAAGACCAAGGCGAACGTTCCTGGACCAAATCCAGGACATTTTAAATAACGCCCAGGTCAATAGTACTCTAAACCGACAAACTTGTATGGAAGGTTTAATGAGAATGAAAGAAGCGAAGGAGATATGCAAGGATCGTGGCAAGTGGAAGGATGTTGTCTCTGCCTACCCCAATGGGAATGAGGCGTGATGCTATGTATGTATGTAATTAAAAACTAAATGAAATTAAACTTTTATGTTAACATAAATAAATATGTAGTCCGGCTTAGTAGACTTTCTATTTCCACAAGATGAAACCGCGTTAGTAACATATAATTACGTTGCGTTCATAAATAACCATCTTTATTATAAGTAGTACATAAGTATCTATAAAATTTAACGTATAAGATTGTTAATAAAGGCTTTATTATATGTATTAGAGGACACCACCTTCCCTTTGTACATCCAACAGTGGCTGTCAGAATTTGCTGAAAGGCTTTCGTTGTCGTAGTCGCTTTAACCAATGGACGTCCACTGCTGGGCATAGGTCTCACGAAATGATGCCTACAAGGCTACCTATACTGGGTCGTCCGGTGCCATTCCAGCACATTTGGATCTCAAGGTCCATCGGTCCGTGGAACTGTGTGCCCTTTCATTGCCACTTCAGTTCCGCGATTCGTAGGGCTATGTTGGTGACTTTGGTTCTGCTACGGATCTCCTCATTTCTGATTTGATTGCGTAGAGAAACTCCGAGCAAAGCCCACACCCGCAAAATGACTCTGAGATTTCGTAAGAGGTCCACAGTCTGTGACCACGTTTCAGAGCTTTGTCTTCAGGCATTGAAGGATATCGGACGAAAAGATCTGCCGTAGTTTCCCGAACGCTGCCCAACCAATTTGGATTTAGCGGTTAATCTCCTTCTCGAAATTGGACCTACCTAGTTGGACTATGTGTCGCAGGTATGTATACTCGTCTATAATTTCGAGTGCTGACTTTTTAGGCCCACCTGTTGAGAAGCTCTGCTGAGGTCATCGAGTATTGTATTGATATTTTCCAGAGACTCTGCCATAATGACTACGTCGTCGGCAAATCGTAGATGAGTGAAGTACTCGCCATTGATGTTGATGCCTAGTCCGTTCCACTCCAAAAGGTCTTCCAGTGATGCAGTGAAGAGCTTCGGGGAGGTAACCTCTCTCTGTCACACTCTACGCTGCAGTTGGATAGGCGCTGTGCTTTGGTCCTATATAAGGGCTGACATGGTGGCGTTTTCGTACAAGCACACATGTATGTACCTGTAGTCAATGCGGCATCTTTGTAAAGATCTCAACACTGCCCATGTTTCCACCGAATCGAAAGTTTTCTCATAGTCCACGAACGCTAAGCAAAGTGGCCGAATATACTCTTCGGTCTTCTGTATAGCGCAAAGATGTGGTCTATGGTACTAAAGCCTATTCGGAAACCGGCTTGTTTGGGGGGCTGGAAGTCGTCAAATCTGCGAGCGAGACTTAGCAGTGCGATAGGTCTGTGGTTCTTCAACAAGGCAACATGGCATAGGAGCGTGGTAGTGTTGTTCTTCAAGAAAAGCGACAGCATGTGTATCGTGTCGTCGTCGTCGTTTCAACCGATGGACGTCCACTGCTGGACATAGGTCTTACGAAATGACGTCCATAAGGCCCGGTCTTGTGCCGCCTGGCTCCAGCGGGTACCGGCGACCCTCTTTATATCGTCGGTCCACCTTGTGGGGGGTCTCCCTACACTACGCCGCCCGGTGCGGGGGCACTCAGAGGGTGCTTAGTCAGATAATCTGTCCGGTTACTAACTAAGCATGCGGGTAAGCGACCCCGGGTGCCTCGAGCAATTACTACCGCTCTTCACTCTTCTGTCCGCGGAAGTAATGTCCTATACCTAACCCTAATGCTCCCCAAAACTCCTCTTATCCCACATACCAAATCTTTCCTATCCAAATCCCATACCGATAAATGGCGGCATATCCATTCCTCGCTGACCTAAATGTCACAGACCGATAACGGGCAGCAGATTTATCGGTGCGAGAGGTTCAGCACTGCGATCACCAACCCGCTTGCCAAGCGTGGTGATGGCACAACTACGGTGACTAAAACAAGGCAGCAATGGCCCCCGGTCCCCGGCAGCCCCGCTATTCCTAGCTCTGGCAGCGGTTATGGTAACGGCGGGGCAGGGGGTGCTAAGAATCTCCGGAAGAGATTCCGCATGTGTATACCGATAGTCAATTTGGAATCTTTGCAAAGATCTTTACACGGCCCATGTTTCCACCAAATCGAAGGCTTTCTCATAGTCCAGGTTGTCTAATTGTACTGTATGCTTCAGTTTGTTAACTTGTATTATGATTTTCTTGTTTATTTTGTTCAATAAAGAATATCGTATGCTTTGAATAAAGCCATAATGTTACCTTTAAAGCGCACGTGTCAGTGAATTCATAAAGGCGGGTCGCACGCGTGGCGGGTAATCCTCTAATATCTGTTTGCCATTCTGTTCGCAAGCTCATTAACACGATGGGGCGCGGGACTACCCTAAGGCGCAACGCTGGGAACGAGTGTGATTCTCTTACTATCTAAACTAATATTATAAAAATATACATTTTAACAAAAAAAGAACCGCCTTCAAAACAGACTTATAAATATATTAATATGCTCTAAGAAGTACGAAATAATTGCGTATTCTTTTATAGTGGTCTTTGTATTGTTATATTCGGAGTCGGTTTCAGCCAAGGAAGATGTTCCTCGGGTGTCCACTTGCCAATAAAGGAGGAGGTTATTAATTCGTCTGCATTTTTTTTATGTTTGTTACCTATTATCTCCCGACTGGGTGGACTGATCTTGATGATTTTTTATTTAAATGAAAGTCGTGCTCGTCATAGGGTCCCATTTTTTTGATGACCGACCGACTCCGAATATAACAATACGAAGAACACTATAAAAGAATACGCAATTATTTCTTACTTTTTAGAGCATATTAATTTGTAAGTTTGTTTTGAAGGCGGTTCTTTTTTTGTTACAATTTATATTTTTTTTACGTGACTACGTCTCTTCCCCTTCCGTTATGCGATGTTTTACAGTCCTTAGATTCTTAAATTATCTAATGGTGTAATTGAATTTCGGATGGAGGTGATAGATATGTAGCTTTAAAACAAAATTGGGTTCTCAGATTTTATTAGCGATGATTGTAAAGACGTATTCACGTCAAAATAACGATGTGCCTAACCGCGCACCGTCTATAATCGTTCAATAGTGTTCGTGCCGTGGGTCCATGGGCGGTAGTTCCACATCACCATAAAGCACAGTCACTGTTTGCGATGACGTCAAATTAACTTGTCCCGTCTTTGTACTGCAATTAATGCGATGGGGGCTCCTAGATTTACAATAAATTTAATTTTCCATTAAACTAGACGTGTCAATACTATAAACTAATACTATATAGAGGAAACATTTGTGTTTTTGTACGTATGTATGTTTGTAACGTTTTCACACAAATACTACTGGACCGATTTAAAAAAATATATCACCATTCGAAAGCTGAATTTTCACTGAGTGACATAGGTTATATTAATTTCTCAAAAAAATAGGGATAACTAAAAAAATTGTATTAATGTAACACAAAGTCTGAAACTTAAAGATTAATGTTCTACAATATTTTAGAATATATATGTCGGAGAATAATAGAGAACGGAGAAGCATAAAGCACAGGGGCGTAGGGTTCTCCGCCGACATCGTCATTAATGGGATCCATTATTTAATTTCTTATTCTGTGGGCGTTCGTGGGTAATGTTGATGCAATCAAACAGTTTGTTAATTTACTCGGATTACAATGTTCGATCACTTAATGTTCCCGATATCAATTTACACAAACTCATTAACAATAATAGCTAGGAACGCGACAGTTCCAACAGTAGACTGCTCCGGTCGAGCGCTACTCGACAACGGCCGAGAGACTCGCCGGACTGCCACTTATTGACTCTGCCCCCACGCCGATACAAAGATGGCGTCAGCGTTCCGCAGACTCTTGCGCTCCGACATATAAACATCTATAAAAAAGTCCATGATACCATATATCCAACAACTATAGTTATGCCGCTATAACTACTTTTTTGCATTTTAAAAGTTAGTAATAGTGTTGACGTTAATCAAACCATATTATTCATTCCTCTGTATAAATCCGTATCCAATTAAGTAATAATTTAATAAAGACCGTTTCAATACCTATAAAATAATATTTAAATTATTAAAATCGGTCATTCCATTCAAAAGATATAACAAATTTAAAAATCTCAATATCAATTCCTGCGATAGGGAAGTTCTGAGACAATAAGTAAGTAACAGCCCATTAACGTCCCACTGCTGGGCACATGCCTCCTCACTCATATGAGAGAGGGTTTTTAGAGCATAGACCCACCACGCTGCACCACTGCTGATTTGCAGGCATAGTACACAAGTGTACTCTCTATTCCTTCACTCTCATAGTCCGATGTGACGGTAATCCGACACAACCGGAGAGAGAGATCGGGCGCAGGACCGAGGGCTTAACGTGCTCTCCGAGGCACGGGGGTGGATCACACCGCCAACTTCCCAACTTCGGGCAAATATTGAGAAAATTTTAATAGAAAAAACGCAATATCCATTTTTGGATTGGCCTGACCCGGGACTCGAACCCAGGACCTCATCTCTGTAGTCGAACATGCTAACCACTAGACCAATGAAGCAGTCAATAAAGTATTACAAATAAATCTTTTCTATAATATTATAGAAGAAAGTGTTGCATTTTGACTGTAATAATCAAACCAAAAATTACTGGACCGATTTAAAAAAGCTCTTTCAATACTTGTAGAGTATTTTTTAACTGACAGATATTCTACATAAATGATGTTATGAGTTTAAAATATATTACTTAAATATATATTCGTTGTAAAGTAAAATCTGTATATTGATTAGATCATGAGTGTGTGTATCTAATAACCTGAAAGGAAGTAATTAAAAACTAAGTGAAATAAAACTTTTATGTTAACGTAAATCAATCTATTCTACTTACTACTTTCCATTGATATCGTTTTTTACGTGAGTGTATCTAAAATACATTATTTTAACAGTAGGTAGAGCCTGGACTGAAGCCTAGAAGTAAGAAAGAAACAAATGTGAAAGATGCTCTAGAATTCTCGTGTATATTGAAATGGAAATGGGCAGGGCACGTTGCGAGATACAGAGATGGTAGATGGACAAAGAGGACAACGATATGGATTGGCCCAAGAGGAAAGAGAAACGTTGGCCGACCATATAAACGATGGGCAGACGATATCACACAAATAGTAGGCAAGGAATGGATGGAAGCGGCGACCGAGAGAGACACATGGAACAAGCTGGAGGAGGCATTTACCCACATAGAATTAAGATGATATAACCTTTGTTATCGAACTGTAAAATTGGGTTTTGTCAAAAAATGCTTAAATAAATAAATAAAATAAAGCCTGGACTGTAACTGTTTTTATACTAGCCATTATTTTGTCTATGATTGCCTCTTTGGTCTAGTGGTCAACTTATTCAGCTACAGATATGAGATCTTATGTTGGAATCTCGAGTTGGGCGACTACAATAATCAATATTAGGTTGTCTGTGAAAAGAAATTCTTTATATTTGCCTGAAGCTGTATAGTTGGCAGTGTGCTTCACCCCCGTGCTTCGGAGAGAACGTTAAGCTGTTGGTTCTGCACCTAACCTCTCTCCGGTCATGATTACCGTCACACCCCACGATGAGAGTGAAGGAATAGAGAGTGCAGTTGTGTACTATGCCTGTCAAGCAGCAGTGGAGCTGCAGGGTAGGTCAATGCTCAAACAACCCTCTCTCATATGAGTGAGGAGGCATGTGACCAGCAATAGGACGTTAATGTGCTGTTACTTACCTTACAGCGTACTACAAATTCATTTTAATTAAATTAGAGCAATTCATTCACTTCCTTGCTCGTTATATAAGTAATCATTGAAATTACAGCAACATTTTTTAATTGATTTTCTCTTAACGATGCTGTCAACTTTTTGCGTGATATCTCTAGAAACCCTTCTAGTAGTTTCTTATAGAAACGTATACAGTTACCATTAAATGAGTAGCTAATTTGTTGAAAATGTCAGTATTTTATGTACGAGTACGTACGAATTTCACTTTTTTATTGTGATAAAGATTATTTATACATAGATTATTCTAATAAAAACCTTCTCTTCTATGAGTGAGGAGGCCTGTGCCTAGCGGTGCCACGTTAATGACCTGCTATATACTTTTACCTTTATCGTACCACTACCACCTACCTGCATAGGGCGGATGCGAGAACAAATTGAGAATGGCCGGAGAGTGATGGGATTGGTAGGATCAGGGTTCTAGCCGACAGAGTCTTGACCCAGAGAAAGACTCTGTCGGCTGGAAAGACGACCTTGGTGTCCCTGGATCTGGCGGGGCTATGGAGGGGCAATCCATCCTTAACTAGAGGACTGGCTATGCAGGAGATAGGGGTCGCTCTCTTACAGGTTGATGCAGGTGCTCACCGGCCACGGTTGCTTGGTACATACCTGCACCAAATTCTTAGGTGTGAAGAAACAGCCGCCTGCCAACAATGTGGTGTACTTCAGTCGATATGTCGTACCACACGGGACCAGTTTGCCCAGCCTGGTTAGTAGAACGACAGCATTTGGTGCCACTGACGGGTGTTGATTTTTCGTTGGCGAACATCATAAATTGTATGCTCGTCAGCTAAACTGGAGTGCAATTGGAGGCAATTCCACTCCAGTTCAGCGAGTCGATTATTTTGCAGCAGGACTTACTAGGAAGGGGAAGGGAGGATGCCGCGGATACCTCATCTCCCTGACGAAGAAGACCCGGAAGACGAAGATAGGGTTTTGCCCGCCTCCTTCATCCATGTTAAAATAATACTTTTGTGAAGGCAAACGAATCCGGGGTGCCAGAGTAGAATATTTTCTCTGTGAACCTCTGGCCTCTCACTTAAGGATCAAGAAGGTTTCGCTGGGTTTTAGTGGGTATTCTGGTTTTGTCTAGTGAGTCCCACACTCCCAAACAATGACTGTTCGGGTAGGGTGTATAAATGCCTTTCCCAGCGTAAAAAAAACTTACTTGTAATAGCGGGTAGATATATATCTGTTTTGAAAGAATAATCATACAATTATAATAATTTTCTAAAATTATAAAATTATAAATATAATTAAAATTCTAAATTTATAAAAATTTTAATTAACTGCCTCATTGGTCTAGTGGTTAGCGTGTTCGACTACAGACATGAGGTCCTGGGTTCGAGTCCCGGGTCGGGCCAATTCAAAAATCAATATTGAGTTTTCTATTAAGATTTTCTCAATATTTGCCCGAAGTTGGGAAGTTGGCGGTGTGATCCACCCCCGTGCCTCGGAGAGCACGTTAAGCCGTCGGTCCTGCGCCTGATCTCTCTCCGGTCGTGTCGGATTCCCGTCACATCGGACTATGAGAGTGAAGGAATAGAGAGTGCACTTGTGTACTATGCCTGCCAATCCGCAGTGGAGCAGCGTGGTGGGTCTATGCTCTAAAAACCCTCGCTCCTCGGAGTGAGGAGGCCTGTGCCCAGTAGTGGGACGTTAATGGGCTGCTACTTACTTTATAATAATTTAGTTGATTGAAATTACGGTTTTTATATAACTTTACATAAATTATATACTTTTTGGTATATCTTTGCTCGTGGCGTGATGACTACATCCTACATTAAGCCAGAGATATCAACAAACAGACAAAATTACATACGTCATATATTCAACACGGGACCCTGTAATTTATAAAGACAAATCAAATAAAATTAACTTACAATATATTGAATATGTCAGATGCAACCACTTTGAACGTCACTTTTTGATTACACAAAGAATTCTCATGATCATACGAACAGTCCGACTGATTTTTACATTTATTTTATCTATACTTAATATGTTATAAGCAAATTGTGCTAAAACAGTCTCTATAGGTGTTATAATAGAGATATTCATATGTTTAGGCATCGATACAGTTAAGTTGGTATGCGGGGGTTAAATTAAATGCCCCCTTCTAATAAACATCAATCAAGTTACTATTAAATGCACCTTTGCTGAGTTATATTAAGCTATGTTTCACTTGGTACTATTTTGTTACATACTAGGATGTTAAATATAAAGATATATTATAGAATTATTTGTTATATAGGTGTCTATGAGATATATTACTTAATAAACTAAATAAATACGCCATTAATATATAAATAGATAAGTATTAAATGAAGTAGTGCCACCAAATGTTCTGATAATTACATGGTGAAAAGAAATGATGATTTGAAATGGCATAATGGGTATCGTTCATAAAATTAAACGTTTAAAGATTAAATAGTAATACTCGATAAGGAGTTTTCATAATTAGCCTCAAATGGCAGTACAGCAATGATTAAACTGTCAACCAACAGTCAGTACTCTTGGTCCTAAAAGTCCATTACTGAACCAATTGCAAGGTGATTTTGACAGCGATCTCGGCAATGTTTTCTTCTACGAAGAAATGTATGTAATGAATAAAGGAAACGACGAAGATTGTTAATTGGATGAATTTATGGTCTCCATCGTCTCTTACGGTTTTCCATGGCAAGAAGGGCATATTCAAATTATTTTGATATACCTGAGAAACGGGCACAGTGGTGTAATGCAATTAAATGTATCATTAACAAATGATCCAGGTTTGATTTAGGAAATTTTATTTTATAATTTTTAACAATCCTTACAAAAAGCGGCGAATCGCAGCAACGCATCGATTTTGACTCAGAATAAAGACTTGTTTGTCCACCCTATGCCGATAACACATAGCTTCAGATTTTGGGCTCATATCCAATTGTGCTTGGGAACACCGACGGGAAACGATCGCGCCACCGATCGTCAACATGATGGACTGACCAGATAGAATTTTTGTCGTCCACCAAATTCCACATAAAAATTAGATAGGCGCTGGACCGAAAAAGTTAGAAGCAAGCCATCCGCTTCAGACAAAAAACCATAACGCTTATGACAATCCTCAGACACGAGGGACCGAACCGAGATCCTTATAAATTTCAATACATATTTGAGCCCAGTCAGTTGGTTTTCGACTTCCTAACCCAACGTTTTCCCTTATATAAAACAATTGGTTTTAGTATATAATTTTTATAAAAAGACTTAACAGATCGCAAGACAAAAATCGTTCCAATATAATACTGTCTAAATCCATAAACTAGCTTAGATCTTTCATATTTTAGAACGTAGATGAGTTTACAGTCAATCAGATTACAGACAATCTTAAATCTGTTTACAATTATAAAAATATATCTGGGACAAGCCTGCGTGAGAGCAAAGTGGTCCGTACTCCCAAAAGCATCACCTGTCGACGGCACGCGTCGACCATATTGAATTGTTTGCAGCACTACGCAATCATTTGTGTTAAAAACAATTTATAATATACCTTTGTGCGGCACACGACCTGTCACTGTGATTTCACCTATAGATTGACGTTAAATGAACAATATTCAACGGTAGAAATAAAAAATCTATATATACATATTGTATAAAACACAGAAAATATATATTGCAAATGTAAATGAAGACAATAATTGGTGGTATCATCATACGTAAAATATAGCCCTTATATCTAAGTTTATGAATGTTTTGAAATCAAAAGGACGTTGTGGTATAAAACGAGATGTAGTGGCTAAAATTAACAAAGGCATGCTTAGATGGTTTGACCATGTAGAGAGAACTGATGAAAGGAGACTGACACAAAAGGTTTTATGAGCCAAGAGTAAATGGGAAAGTTGAAAGGGGAAGACCAAGGCGAAGGTTCCAGGANACTATGCCTGCCAATCCGCAGTGGAGAAGCGTGGTGGGTCTATGCTCTAAAAACCCTCTCTCGTATGAGTGAGGAGGCCTGTGCCCAGCAGTGGGACGTTAATGGGCTGCTACTTACAAGAGTACTCTACACCCACGAACTTGTATGAAAGGTTTAATGGGAATGAAAGAAGCGAAGGAGATATGCAAAGATTGTGGCAAAAGGACGTGGTCTATGCCTACCCCGAAGGGAATGAGGCGTAATGCTATGTATGTATGAAAATAAATTATTGCAAGAGATGTTATTATACGTTTTATTATATGTCAGTGCCTCATTATTACAGATCTAGTGGTCAGCTTGATCGGCTACAGACACGAGGTCCTGCGTTCGAGTTCGGGTCGGTCGAATTAAAAGCGATATTGAGTTTTCTGTCAAGATTTTCTCAGTATTTGTCCGAAGGTAGGAAGTTGGCAGTGTGCTCCATCCCCTTGCCTCAGCAAACAACATAAGCCGTCAGTCCTGCGCCTGATTTCTCTCCTTTCGTCTCGGATTGCTGTCTAATCCCTAAGGCCTGTCCCTAGCAGTGGAACGTTAATGGGCTTCTACTAACCTTTTACGTTACATGTTAGTGCGCTTCCTTAAATAGTCGTCAATAGAATAGTAAATTTTGTCTTTGTTTCTACCTCTTTATTGTTTTTTATTCCCGACAGGTCATCACTTGACTGTGATCTTACAGAATATAAGTGAATATCTTATGGTTTCTACACAGTATCGTGGAGAAACGCAAATACTTTCGCTTAGCGGCACGTTTTTGCTGGTTGGATGATATTTAGTCCTAACCCAGACCCAGACTAACAGGTGACCACTGTAGTTGCTGGTTAAGACTTCCACACTCTCAGCATGGTCCTCATCCGCTATAATTTTCCAGAGCTAGAGGAAGAGACGATGATTTTCGCAAGGCCTAGCAGTTGAAGTTCTAACAGGATTTGAAGCATCTTGACTAACAGAGAACTGGCGGTCATTCGGAGACGTCATGAGGCGAGAGGATTGCTGTTTGGTAAAGCACATAATAACGGCCAAACCATACCAACCAAACATACTACGTTCTATACACTAGGAAAGATGGCCACAAACGGTAACAGGTGGAAAGCATGGACCTGTTCAAGAATATGATCCTACCAGGAAGGAACAGTAAAAGAGACACCTGCTGCTTGGTTATTAATATTATGGTTTCAAATATACCATGTACCTGTTAGGAAATACGACTTTCTAAATTTGTCTTGCTGGGAATTAAATCCAGGACCTCTGCAACCTAAGCGAATCCTTCGAATCCATGATTGCGCTAGCAAAGGAATCAAAAGAGCTTGTTAGGACTAGTTAAAGAAAGAGAGATATTATATGATTATAAGTTTGTAATAAAGCTACGGTTTTAAAGAGGTTTATTTAAAACGGTTTCTTTTTAAGTATCTTTAGGCAAGCTGTGCACTTGTTTTTTTATTGAATGAGACCGAATTGTCACGTTCGGCTATGTAACGATTACTGACCAAGCCTCACAATAAACTCAGTCGGTTTATTTTTGTCACTCTTAACATCCAAGTAATGTACATCATTTTACGACCCAAATAATTTCATGGACACTTTATCAGATAATGGCCACGATATCCAGACACATAATCTTTTATCAGCATATAAAATAAAACATCAGGAGCATTTTCCACCGTTTTGCCAATCCGCGGCGAGCTATCGGCGACCACGCCGAATACAAACTGCCGATTATCGCACCACATTATTCAAAGCGTATTACAGCTGATTTATACCGAGGCTTACTGTAACATGTCTTTATTTTTTTTAATACTAAGCCAATGGAAAAGACATCGTACAACATATTTTATAGTACTATGCTCTAAAACCAATATTATGGGAGATTTGATTTTCTTATCTTAAAAACAGAGTTAAATGGGTATGCTACAAGGATCAATGGTAGGCCCTTTTTTATTCTTATTATATATAAATGACTTAGCATACCATCGGAAAGACAAATGCGATATAATGTTATTTGCTGATACTTCCTTGTTGTTTAAAGTAGATAGATAGAAAACCTCCTCTCCTATGAGTGAGTAAGGCCTGTGGCTAGCAGTGGGACTTTAATAGCTGTAATCATTTGTATTTCTACAAACTTAAAGTGCTACCAAATAGACAAACTGGCTCTTCAAAATTGCTTGGAATTTAATAGATTTAGGAATAGGAATGACAATATGTATGGGAGACTATTTATCAAGTTTATGAAGATACATACACATCATGACGTCTTATTTCCATAGGTGAAGCAGAGACCACGTCCTTCCACTTGCCACGATCCTTGCATATCTCCTGCGCTTCTTTCATTCTCATCAAATCTTTAATACAAATTTAGAGTACTCTTGATCTGGCTCTTATTTCAAATGTTCTGGATTTGATCCAGGCACGTTCACCTTGGTCTTTCCCTTCCAACTTTCCCATTCGCTCTTGACTCATAAATCCTTTTTTTGCCTCCTTTCATTCATTCTCTCTACGAGTCCAAATCATCTAAGCATATTTTTCTCAATTTTAGTCCCAATATCTTCTTTTATACCACAACGTTCTTTACGATGACAATAATGCTATAGTGATTTTGGGATGAAATACTTTACAGGAGAAATATTTAGCGCGTAGAAAGAACGATAATTCATCATCAAAAACAGCATGAGGGATGATAAATTTATAAATGTAATATATATAAGAAAAACATCGATTTACAGTTAATATTTCCCCAATTCTAGTCTGGTTATACCTGGTAAGTCCTAGAACAAGTAGAAACAAATACGAGCGCGCGAGGGTCGGGGCACAAATAACAATATATTAGCCCTCCGGGGAGAACAGCGCTTAGCTCTTACGGGCCTCAGTGATGTACTAGACATCGACTTTATGGAAATACAATTACGATATTTAATCAATTTTTACTTTTAATAATAATGCTGCAATGTCTAGTCGCCAGTTTGTTCATTTACAAACATGAGGGCCAGGGTTCCAGTTCCTGGTCGGGCGAATTCAAAATTGGTATACAGTTTTAGGTTAAAAAATTCATAGCATTTGCCCTGTGTTGTGTAGCACCTGTGAATATCGGACTATGGGAGTGATGATGAAGGAATAGAGTGTGCACTTGTGCTTACGCATACACTGTAGCACTATAATTTCAATATAAGTAAGTAAGTAGCAGCCCATTAACGTATCACTCCTGGGCAAAGGCCTCCTCACTCCAAGGAGCGAGGGCTTTTAGAGCATAGACCCACCACGCTGCTCCACTGCGGATTGGCATGCATAGTACACAAGTGCACTCTCTATTCCTTCACTCTCATAGTTCGATGTGACGGGAATCCGACACGACCGGAGAGAGGTCAGGCGCAGGACCGATGGCTTAACGTGCTCTCCGAGGCACGGGGTGGATTACACTGCCAACTTCCCAACTTCAGGCAAATATTGAGGAAATATTAAATCAATATTGAGTATTCTACTCAATATTGATTTTTGAATTGGCCCGACCCGGGTCTCGAACCCAGGACCTCATGTCTGTTGTCGAACATGATAACTGCTATACCAATGAGGCGTTCAATATGAGTGCAAATGGCCAATATAAGTGGAAATGGCTAATCTCTGCATGAAATTAGCTGCCGTTGTCGAAATTCAAGCAACACAAAGTTATTGTTACATGTACAAGAAATAAAGGGTTGTCTGTGTTGTCTTATTTTTTGTGGTGTTCAATAAAGTGTACATCATCTATCTATCTAAAGTTTCGAATCCTCGGAAGGCACTGTTAAGTTTTCTTCGTAAAAAGTTATATCTATTTTAACAGATAAAGAAACTAAAATAAACTGAGTTTATTATATAATTACAGTAAATATTTGGACGGCGTCACCGGTGCTTCTCTGGCAGGGCTCCTGCGTTTGATTCTTGGCAGGGAAACTTTAGGAAATTATATTTTCTAATGTGTCTGGGGCTGAGCTGGTGGAAGTCTTCGGCTACGGTAAGTTACTACCCTACCACCACCAATATGGCGCCAAGAAAAAAAACTGCGTTCTCCTACGATGATGAGACGTGAATTACCTCTTACCAGGTCAATGTGCTCACATCATAGACTGTATTCTCACTTACCATTTGGAGAGGTCATAGCCATGCGCTAACCAGTCAGCAATTCAAAAAAAATCTAAATACTTTTGTATTTTCAGAAAAGCTGTTAATTTGAAATTATAATCAGACACACGATTTTTATTTATTTCTATATATAATTATAAAAACATTGGCTGGTTTTAATGCAAAATATCTACACTAACTGATATTCTGCGATAACACCCGATGAAAAATTTTATTATTGCAAACGTCAGTAAATAATGTTAGGTTAGGCAATTAGTTAAACTATTATGTAAATTAGTGTTTAAACAAGGAAATATAATGTTTTTGTTTGTGTCACAGTTTCAATTAATATAATTGTCGATGTGTTGTTGGCGCATCCCTAATGTCGTCAAGTTTATGCGGGGAAACGATTTAAAGGGAAGAAATATTCATTTCGTTATGAAATATTCCGGTGCCAGTAAACCGGAAATTATATTAATTTTGAATCTCCTTTCATTTTACAATGAATTCGTTTGGTACTGATATCTTGAGTTGACAATTTTAAACTTTTTCAACAGAAAATATTTTACAGTTACGTTTTTACAAAAAAAACCTGACGTTGTGTAAACCTGTTGCAAAAATAAAAAATAACTAAAACGAAACCTACCCTATGTCTCAATCCGAAACATATCCAGCATAAATATAAATTTTAACAAAAAAAGAACCGCCTTCAAAACAAATTTAGGCCAAGGAAGATGTTCCCCGCGTGTCCACTTGGCAGCTCCCGCGTCTTTAGCTATATATGTAGGTACCTTGGCTGACACCGACTCCGAATATAACAATACGAAGAACACTATAAAAGAATACGCAATTATTTCTTACTGTTTAGAGCATATTAATGTATTTGTAAGTTTGTTTTGAAGGCGGTTCTTTTTTTGTTAAAAATTATATTTATTTTTTTATTTTTAGTGAATGTGAAGTAAACTAACAAATTTGTCTCAAGATATGTCCACCTAAAATGCGTTTCTCAAATGAGATAACACCGTTTAAATGAAACAACTTTACAAAGTTAAATTTACATTAATATCTCCACACTCGGGATCGAACCCGAAACCCTTATACCACCGCTTCAGACATAATTCACCTTTCAAATATTGCAATGCAGCAACAAACGTAAGGTAATTGGCATTTGATTACAAACAGTTATTATATTTTGCCAAAAATCACACTCTTACTGTAAGCCGTTGAGGAGTTCCATTGATCTTCATATTTAACTACGACTAGCACTTAACCATACCGAAGTTACGGTAAGCGACTCAAATATCTGGATAGCTTATAAAAGATTCTGCCGAGTATCGTTGATGTGCTCCTAAGAATTGAAGAGTTCCGTCACTTTGTCATGGATTCCATAATCAGAACCTTACCAAACTATCACAAAACAACCCTTGAAGTATATCCTTTCTAATAAAAAAAGATTTATTGAAATCGGTTGGCGTGATCTTAACTTATTCGTCCATTTGTCGCGCACATGCTTACGCAAATTTAAGACTTATCCGGTTTTCTCACGGATGCCATCATCAGAACTGCTTTAATAAAATGGGACCCTGTGACGAGTACCACCTTTCATTTAATAAAACAAATCATCACGATCAGTCCACCCAGTCGGGAGATATGAGGTAAATATAAATAATAACGCTTTTGTTTTATATTCAGAATTATAAAAGTTATTTCCAGTATTTCTAGCATTCTCTACAGATCCTGGCTTCAATTACTGGCAGGCCAAATTTAGGAATTTGCATTTGTCCGAGTCTGAACTGGTGGGTGGCTTCAGCCGTGACTAGTTATCTCCCTGCCCCCAAACTACTTCTAACCCATAAGGGGTAAACTACTTCTAACCAGGCTAGCGCGCTGCCATCTTAAACTGTATGACCGCTTAGCATCAGTGAACATCACAGCCAAACCTGCCAGTAATCAAAAAAGGTATAGATAGAGCTCAAGAGAGCTATGTTATCCCAAAATACTGAAGTGAGTGAGTTAGGGTACCGAAACCTCAAGGAGTTGGAGAGGGCTGGCGACACGTCTTCACTTCATCTTTCTTAACAGACAAAAAAGTGACTCTTTGTATGGTTCACCAAATGTGTCTGGGTGAAAATGCTTAGTAAAGGGACTGGAGGGTTGTCGGATTCCTTATCTGTTATGTAGGTGAATGAAGAATCGGAAAGAGTTATGCAGAATGTAGTCCATGCTCTCTTTCTCCGACGGAAGAGTCCGAGAGGCACGATGACTGACAACGATGATTGAGATTGAGGAAAGTATATCCCAAGTGCCAGGGTCGATTGCTTAAGCGACTCGCTGGTTCTCTACCTAAGCCTATCGAGGGTTCCGCTGGGTTTTGATGAATACTCTCACTTTATCAGTGAGTCTTAAACTCCCGACCATTATAGGCGGTGTGACTTAACCTTAGATGAACTGCTAACTTGTCAATTTATTTCTATACAAAAGGAGACTGAGATGGTATACATTGACTATCTAGGAACCCGAGTCACCGGCCCGCAGCAGCGAGGGCGCGGCCGCGGGCCGACGAGTTAAAAACCGTGTAAGTTTATTACAATAGAGCTCAGCTGGGGTGCGGTACACAGCGAGCCAGTTAAAGTGCATTTTTGATAATTCTCCCAGCCGAATTCCGGCCTCGACAGCCAATCTTGTTCTATGATTAGATAGGTGATGAAAGAATTTCTTCAATCAGGAGTGGAAGACTCGCTGATATTCAGAATATCCACCAAAATCCAGCAGATTCCTTCCCATTCATGAGTGAGATTTAGGTTCCCTAACCGCATCCGATTCTAGTTACCCGGATGGCACAAACTATGAAGTACAAACTATGTATGTTTGTATATATTATACTTATTTGTGTATGTGTATATGTATGTATGTTTGTATATATTATACTTATTTGTGTATGTATGTATGTATGTATGTCTATATATATTATTCTTATCTGTTGTATACCACCTACCATAATAGCACTTATATTATCTTTTCACCCAAAGGTTGCCTGGAAGAAATCGCTGCTGAGCGATAAGGCCACCTATTGTACCCCCTCATTGTGTAACATAAGCATAAGTGATGTTGTAATTATTTGGTGTACAATAAAGAGTAATCTAATCTAATCTAATCTATGAAGACCTACAATTCAATGGGGTTAAGCATTAAGTGCACGTGTACAATATCTTCAACCCAACTTCCTCCGATGGCGAAGTAGGGTACTGCTTTCTCTTGCAGTCTCTCATTTGCATCCTTTATCCAAAAGATGGTCTGGCAAATGGAGGAAACCGCTCTTCATCCAAGTGATTAGCCATTTGCATTTATAATACTATTATCTCAGCGTAAACTTACTTGCACTCTTATTGGGATAGCAAATACGACATTAAGGCAGAGAAACCAGGCACAGGAGATGTTTTTATGTGCTCCAACTATACATTATTCAAAGTTCAATTGAGCACAAAATACCATTTGAGTGTCAGTCTGTCGATTTAAAAGCATTTAATAAAGTGTGTCATTTAGTTATTTACTTATTTATTGCTGAAATGTGTGATAAATGTATAATTTTGAATCACTGTTTTAGTTCTTCTTTGTAAAGTAAAAACGCAACTAATATTTTACAAGTCTAATTTACAAGTCTTAAAACATACCAGATAGTTAAGTACATCGCGAAATTATACTAATGTCAAGAAATATAATACAATTAATGTTCTGTTCTGTTTCTGAACGCGAGTCAGGTTTCTCCATCTGCATCCGTAGGTACCTTGTTAGACAAAACTACGTAATCTTTATCTACGTGTCTGCGTCTGGGTGTGAAAACTACAGAGCCCCATCGTTATAAATGTGGTGAGTGGGTAAATCAACTCGGTGACCACGGTCTGTCTCGTAGTCGTAGTACTGGTCGTTTTCCCAGACACGCCGCCATCAACGACATCATCAGAAGGATCCTTGTCACCATTAACGTGCCGGCTATTCTCGAGCCGAATGGAATTGCACGTGATGATAGTAAGAGACCTGATGGTATGTCGTTGATGCCTTGTAAAAAAAGAAGGTCGTTGGTGTGGGATGCTACATGTGTTGATACGCTTGCACCATCTCACATTGACGCTACCTTCAAATTAGCGGGAGCGGCGGCATCATTAGCTGAAAACGGCAAGAGGCGCAAATATGAGAGCCTTGCTTTAGAATACATGTTTGTGTCTTTTGACGTGGAGACATTGGGACCGTGGGCTCCTGAGGCTAAAAGTTTTTTGAAAGAAATTTCATCTCACTTAGTTGATGTCACCCGTGACCCTAAGGTCGGGTGGTACGCTGCCAGCCTTATGGGCACCCATCCATTTGCTTCTGATGGCGCATTTTAGTTACTTTTATTTAGTCTGTATTAATGTTAAGGTTCGATATAATGTTATCATGGTTAATTGTATATTTAAGTTATATAATAAACTTATACAATTGATAAATTTACGACGACACAAAAAAAATCATCAATAGAATAGTAGCGCTTGTCAATTAAATATTTTTTACCTTTTATGATTTTATCTCTAAATCTCTCTCTAAATCTCTGAACTCATCACCATCCACTGCTCTCTCTTGGCTGGCTTGTAGTGTGCCTCAATGTTATAATATTTTCAAATTCCACCATGTCAATAGCTCGGACGTTATTAAGTCATTTAATTTAATCAATAATAAGAAAACAAATGATTTATGGGGTCTATCTGTTAACCTAGCAAGATCATTAATTGACATCCTTGCAGACGACATGGCTGAAATTTTTAATAACTGTGTAGATTGGGGTATATTTCCTGACTTAATGAAGTACAGTAAAATTATACCAATGTTTAAGTCGGGCAGTACTTCAGACCCCTCTAACTTTAGACCAATATCGGTTCTTCCGACTTTCAGTAAAGTATTCGAAAAAATGATATTGAACCAATTGCTACAACATTTTCAAAAATATAATCTATTACACAGTAAGCAATTTGGATTTACGCGAGCTCGTTCAACAACCGATGCTGGTGTACAGTTATTACATAATATTTACGAGGCCTGGGAGGAATCACGAGACGCGCTTGGTGTTTTCTGTGATTTGTCTAAGGCCTTTGATTGTGTCCAGTATGAAACTCTGATCGGGAAATTACGTCACTATGGCATCACAGACGCTGCATTAGACCTGATGAGTTCCTATTTAACTAATAGAACACAAAAGGTCTGTGTTAATGGAAAACTTTCAGAAGGGTCTGTAACGAAACTAGGTGTTCCACAGGGTTCCATATTAGGACCATTTCTGTTCCTCATTTACATTAATGACCTTCCTTATTTTGTCAAGGACGGTCATGAGATAGTTTTGTTTGCTGATGACACTTCTCTAATATTCAAAGTTAATCGACAACAAACAGATTTTGACGAGGTAAACAATTCGCTCAATAAAGTAGTACAATGGTTTGAAGCAAACAACTTATTACTGAACGGGAAAAAAACAAAATGTATTAAATTCACATTACCAAACGTAAAGCAAGTGAGAACCATTGTTAAACTTAATAATGAGGAACTTGATCTGGTAGATAGTACCGTTTTTCTAGGCATTACTTTAGATTGTAAACTACAGTGGGGGCCCCATATAAGAGGTCTATCGAACAGGCTCAGCTCTGCGGCTTACGCGGTTAAAAGAATTCGCCGTCTTACGGACGTTGAAACTGCCAGGCTGGTCTATTTCAGTTATTTTCACAGCATTATGTCATATGGCATTTTACTTTGGGGTAATGCTGCTGATATAGATGCAATATTTGTGCTGCAGAAAAGGGCCGTTCGTGCGATCTACAATATGGGTCCAAGAGAGTCGCTAAGAAACAAATTCAGAGCAGTAAAAATAATGACAGTTCACGGCGTATATATATTAGAAAACTTGTTGTACGTCCATAAAAATATTGACTCTTTTAGGAAGAAAAGTGAATGCACCTCATATAACTTAAGAAATGGAAATAAAATTGCTGTAAATTCTAGTAGGCTACATAAAATTGACAAGTCATTCAAGGGTAACTGTATACGGTTCTATAACAAACTCCCAGAAGAAGTTACAAAAATGTCTCTTAATAAATTTAAATCTTTTATTAAAAGAAAACTAATTGAGAAATCATTCTATAATTTGAAAGAATACTTAGAAGACAAAAAAGCGTGGGAGTGAATGAATTGCTCTATATATATATAGATATAGAATATTTTTAAATTAAATATTGTAATGATGATAAAAAAAAAAAACGTACACCCGACTGAGTTTGTTGTGGGCTCTTCTCAGATCAGGGCGCGAAGGAACCCTCGTAACTTTAGATTGTAAGTCGTTCTTTTATGTTATCATCAGTCATTCATTTAAATAATAAATAGAAAAAAAAACGATATTTGACGATTCAAAAATGCTGTAATAGGCCTACTTGAATAAAGATATTTTGACATTTTGACTTTTGACTTTATCTGTTTCATTTTGTGACAGATTTTATCATAAATGAGAGTTACATTGCGAAATTCGCTTTTTCATAAAAAATCCGTTTTAGCAGGCAAAGTGCATAATTTACTGTCATATCGCTTATAAATTATTTGGAAAGAGGTATATAAATATATAGGTCACCAAAGATTTTAAGATGGTAAATGGCTTGATAGAACCGACGTCATTGCACTCCTTGAACTGATTATAGGAAAGACTGCACATTTCAACATTTTTTTGCCCGACGGTGTACAGTCAGCAAGCTAAGGCGGGTGCGAGCGCGTATTAACTTATAATAAACTACGCGTGGTTTTACGACTACAATGCGTTATATTTTTTCATAGTGTCAACACAGCTTTACAGAAAATCACAGGGATGTTTAACCAACCCTTAACTTCTAGCAATAAAGAAGGTTTTCCCGTAAAATCCCATTTCAATGTCGGCGAGACGAAAAATTCTATTCACTTTCACGAAAATACGTTGTATTCCATAGAAAATACGAGATAATTTTAATTGTATCCAATAGAAACTTAAGTTTTTATGTAAGCGAATATAAAAGAGATACCCTAAGGCATGACCGATATTAAAGCAGGGGTGTATTTTTTATTAAAAATCATCGCTTAGCACCTCAGCGCCGTGTTAATGGGATATTTTTGTTATTATAAATTTTTATTTGCATAGTCCATGTTTAATTGAGATCTGAGTAAACATTAAAGGATCTATTTCAAGCTCAATTTTGGAAACTTTTTATTTAGTCATAAAGGGAACAGGTTTAGTATAAATTAAGATATTTGGTTTAAGGTAAGGGGGGCGCATCTAAGTCTAAGATACTAACTTCATAAAAAGTAATTCAATTCTTATTGGTGGCTTCTACTTGAGGGCGTATAGAACCGCGAGACCGAAGAAGTCCATAAATACGTACATAGCATCACGTTTCATTCAGGGTAGGCAGAGACCACGTCGTTCCACTTGCCACGATCCTTGCATATCTCCTTCGCTTCTTTCCTTTTCATAAAATCTTTTACACAAGTTCGTCGGTTTAGAGTACTCTTGACCTGGCCCTTAATTAAAATGTCCTGGATTTGTCTCAGGAACGTTCGCTTTATCTTTCCCTTCCAACTTTTTCATTCACTCTTGACTCATAAATCCTTTTTGTCAGTCTCCTTTGATTCATTCTCTCTACTCGCCCAAACCATCTAAGCATACCTTTTTCAATTTTAGTCGCTACATCTTCTTTTATACCATAATGTTCTGTTATCACTCTATTTCTTACTTTGTCAATTCAATCCACTTATACTTCTCAACACTCTCATCTCTTCCGCATTTACTTTACTTTTATGCTTCTTCTGCCATACCCAAGTTGAAAATGAATTGAATCCAGAACCTCTGTGCTATGGAGGCTATCAAAAGACATGACGTCTACCTTAGCCTTAAATGTATAGAAATGTTGTCTGATTTTAAACCAGTAGACTTAACTACGGCCAATCTTTACTATAACTCAGTCTGAAATCACTTAAATTCCTGAAGTTTTGTGCAAAGAAACTAGGCAATAAAAATAGCCCATTATTTATTACCTTTAATATTAAATTATTCTTAGACATGTAACAGTCAGTCGAAAACAATCTAGCTGTTTCGGAGACAAGTGGGGACAAGAAGATTTAAAAATCTTTCCCCGAATACTGAGGGTCATGGCTTATCATGCTATTCTTGACTTTTTAGCAATTGTGCGTATCTGTTTCTATTCTGCCTGACATTATTTTTAAATTTAGTATTCAATTAATTTCTAAGTTTAGACATGTGGTCTACCACTTCTGTTTTCGATTGATTAATAGTCAGTCGGATTTTTAAGCTACTTCCATTTTGTTGTTTATGGTTAATCATTTCAGTTTCGTCTGCTTCAAGTATAATGGTATCATCAGCGTAGCGTAGGCGTTTAATTTTAGTACCGTTTATATTTATTCCACTATTCCAGTCGTGACAAATCTGCCGTATAATGCATTCTCCATAAATGTTAAATAAAATGGATGACAAGATACATCCTTGAAGAAGAATTTCAATTATTTCATATGTATATAAACATTATTAAAAATGTGCTTGTATCAGTGTACAAATAAATTCTGTGGATTTTATAGTATAATTTTATTTTAAATGAAATTCTTATATATAAGTGTACTGAATGCTGACCCAATAGAGACAGACAAAATCAGACAGACGTACCTTGCCTAATGTGTAATAAAAATTTCTCCCTAAAGTGCCATAAGGAGATTGACTTTCAAAATATTCTATTTTATTTAAACTCCTTACAAAATTGCATATGACAGTACATAATTTTTAATACTTTCGCATTAAGGTGAGTAGTGGCGTACTTGAAACAAAATGGGGTATTTTTAATCAAAATTCCTCTTGCAACAGACAGCGATGACGTTAATTGGAGGGAGAATTCGACTGAAGCTGCTACAGAATACGACGTGATATATTACATACCAGTTGTTCCCCGTAATACCTCAGGTAAAGTTACCTAACCCGTGGAAGTATGGTGTAAGATATTTTTAGCTAGTTAGGAGTTCTTTGATTAATTTCAAGTCACTTGAGAATTATCTTTTTTATATAGCCAAATTTATGTATAATGCTCTAAAAACAAAAAGATAAGGAACAATATTTATAAAGTAAGGTAAGTAGTTGTCCATTGTATTTCGATAAAGGCCTCCTCTAATCCTTTCCATCTGGACTTGTCTTGCTACTTTCTTCAGGTCGTCTTCCCATTGCTTTATTGATCATCATTTACTTCTTTGGCTTTCCCTGGGGTACCATTCTGTTAATATTCTCCTCCATTTTTCATTCTTTTCTCTCATCATCCGTTCATAGCGATTTTAATTTTCTACAGACTGATTGTACTTTGCCAAACCTTGTTTATTCTTTTTAATTGACATTTTATCCATTCGCCTTACCCCTAACACATTTGTTTCTATTCTATTCTGACATATAGAAATAAATTTATGTTTCAGGGAAATTGAGACGAGTCAGTGTGTGATTTTCCTTTTGAATGTTGTATCGTTACTATATATTAAGTATTATAATTATATATACATAATTGATGAATCAATGAATGAAAGCCATGATGGTCTACTGGTGAGAGATATTGATTCTCGTTTAGAGATTATTTTATAAAAAAGGAACTTACTTGTTCGATTGTACTTTCAAATTCATCATTGTGCTTTTCGGTGAAGGAGAACATAGTGAGGAAGCCTGCGGAGGAAGTAATTCTGGGGTATGTGTTACCTGCCAAGTTACAGAGAAGCATGCTGGAGAGCATGATGGGTCTATGCTCTCTAAAACCCTGTCTTTTAGCAATGACGCTTGTTCCCAACTTTGGGACATTAATAGGTTGCTACTTATCTTAATCGGGGTGGTTTATGGCATCATATTATGTAAAACGGACTGTATTAATATAAAACAAACGAAGTCACGGGTATCAGCAAGTGTTTGTAAACAAAGTATGCAACTGAATTTTTAATAAAAACCAGAGTGACGCTACACAGCCCCGCGTTTCATATTAAGTTGTCTGAAATACAGTAGGCGTCGCTGCAAACTTGCGACACCATAATTTGATACGAATACTTTTTTAGAAACTAAACGGGCTTCGAAAACATTAGTTTTACGGAGTATGTGAAACAATCTTGTTGGTTAAATAGATATTAGTCACGTCTATGAGAGTGACGGAATAGAGAGTGCACTTGTGTACTATGCCTGCCAATCCGCAGTGGAGCAGCGTGGTGGGTCTATGCTCTTAAAACCCTCTCTCGTATGAGTGAGGAGGCCTGTGCCCAGCAGTGGGACGTTAATGGGTAGGCTACTTACTTACATTACCCTCTCTCATCTTCCTTTCGCCACGCCCTATCTTTGCGTAATATTTTCGTCACGCATTCACCAGCTTACTTTCCAATTCAAGCCTAGGTAAAGCCCAAGTAAAGAATGCCTGGAAAAAAACGCTGGAAATTGATAAGGTGGCCTTATTGTGCTATACAATAACGGCGTTCTCTCTCTCTCTCTTTGTCTCTCATTAAAGAAGTCACTAAAGAAGTCTTAGTAGCCTCGTTATCCAAAATTGTGTGTTAAATAATTGAATATGACGGAAGTGACGTCTGTAGTTGTTGCAGGGGTGGTTGGATGGTCAAATGTAAAGAGACTGCAATCACTCGTTAACAAATTGCACTAGGGATGCTATAAAAGGAGTCGAGAGCCGAGATTCTTAGTGACTGCGTCAGGGCATGGAACGTTGTCTTTGTGATAACCATTACTGCTATAATAAACCCACCCGACTTCTGCCTTTATTGTTTAGGCCTACTCATTCGTCGTCGTCGTCGTCGTCGTCGTCGCTTCAACCGATGAACGTCCACTGCTGGACATAGGTCTCACGTAATGACGTCCACAAGGCCCGATCTTGCGCCGCCTGGCTCCAGCGGCTACCGGCGACCCTCTTTATGTCGTCGGTCCACCTTGTGGGGGGTCTCCCTACACTGCGCCGTCCGGTGCGGGGTCGCCACTCCAGCACCTTTGGCCCCCAACGTCCATCGGTCCTTCGGATTATGTGCCCCGCCCATTGCCACTTCAGGTTCGCGATTCGCAGGACTATGTCGGTGACTCTGGTTCTACTACGGATCTCTTCATTTTTGATTCGATCACGTAGAGAAACTCCGAGCATAGCCCTCTCCATCGCACGCTGAGTGACTCTGAGCTTCCGCATGACGCCCATAGTCAGCGACCATGTCTCAGAACCTTAGGTCATCACTGGCAACACGCTATGTTCGAAGACTACTCATTATCATTAATTAATTGCATTCGTTCTAATATTTCATGTTAATTAATTTATTTATTCCATCTCTTTTAATCTATGTCTCAGTGAGTCGTCGGTTTGCAGCGCCTATAAAGGAATATTTCAACCGTAACTTTAATATAAGTTTTTTATGAAATTCTTTGATGTTGCGTTTCATATTAAAAAAAGTAATTTTGATATATTTCGTTCGGTGCGGTGAATGTACTCTGTATACAGTATATTTTAAAGAAATGCACTCAAAACAGTTGATTGCTCTAACAGAACTAGATATAACGGAAAAAATGACAACTATGGTATGTTTGTAATAAAGTTAACGCCTTTAAAGTGGTGTAAAAAGCTTATAAAAGTTGAAATTGGCTTCTAATGTCTTATTATTTTATTACATAATGAAGGCAGGTATATAAGGCATTACGATTTTTATAAACTAAAATAATGCGACCTATGGATGCCTCCATATTGGCCTTGGTTGTTCTGTCAAGGGCCTTTAAAGTCAAAGACAAATTAAAAGGCGATGGAAAAAGGTTTCACTTTAATAACAACATTTTGACGATTATAAATAAAAAATAAGGAAGAGTATTCGCCTAATAAATGATCCTGTTGATTTTTATTGGCCTTGGCTGCTTTGTCGTTTGCTTTTCACTTTACTCCATTGCGGCTGTAATACGATCTGCAATAGATAGACAAACTAAGAAGTAGTTAGCCTTAGTGAGGGTAACTATTACATATCCCAAGAGAAAGACCTTGCAGCCTGCCAATCGGTATTGGAGCAGCGAGTGAGACCTCATTCCAGCAGCAAAGCCTTAACAGTTAACTACTAATTGCTGTTCTTTTTAGTGAAGGAATCCTTGATGATGGTAATTGCATATGTCAGGAGCAGTTCTAGAGTATTTGTAGCCTGCCAATCTGCATTGAAGCAACGTGGTGGTTCTATGCTTCACAAACTATATCTCCTTCAATTGAAGATTTCTTTTCCCAACAGTAACACTATAATGGGCTACTACTTATCTTTTTACGTAAAAACTAGAGGTGTATTAACGTCATAACGTTTTCCAGAGGTGCATCAAGGTGCTTTATATCACAATGATAACTTGATTTTGTGGCAGGGCTTTGGATTCGGTGTAAAACAAGGTAAATCTAACTGAAAATGCCATTATTTCCTACAAAGTTAATCCGTCTATCTCAAACTAAGACTATGTCCTCCTGCCTGCCGAGTGTGTGGAGCGGCTGTTGACTCGGCGCACCACACTCTAGCAGGATGCCCGGCTTGGGGACCACAACGCCATCTCATGGTATCCCTGGTTGGAAGTGACCTCTCTTTGTCGAGCGTAATTGGTGCTATGCTCGGTGGGGAGTCACGTTGGAAAGCTGTGTCCTCCTTTTGTGAGTCTGTTATCTTGCAGAAGGAGGGATTAGAGAGGGAAAGGGAGAAGGGGTGCCAGAAGGCGCAGTTTTGTCCGTTTGCTTCCCATTCCTTGTATTTTTGAGTCGGATTCATCCAGAGTGACAGAGCTGAATGCGTCAGCGAACATCTGGCCCCCAGCATGCGGATGAAGAGGGTTCCGCTGGGTTTTAGTGGATATTCTGGTGCGGCCAGCGAGTCCCACACTGTCGGATGGAGTTAACTTCATCTGACGTGCGCAAAAGCATTTCCCAGCGAAAAAAAAGACTGTTTCAGTATACTGTCAATTCTTTATACGACCAAGTCTTTACAACACTTTAGTATCGTCTTTTACTCGTACTTTTTAATGTACGACTGATGCTGACAGCACGATTTAAAAAAGAAGAGCCTAAAGGATCTCAGTTAGATGTCCTTTTTTATTATTCTGCTTTACAATATAGTATTTTGGTTTTATTCTCACATAAATTGATATCGTAAGTCTCTACTTATGTTAAGCTATAAAAATACAGTGGAAATGTATTCAAATCCAGGCATTGTTATAGTTTAACATGATAGTTGTAACGTATAATAATTCTGAAGTGTAAAAGTGTCTACGTTTAATGTAACATTGTAAATAAAACTTATAAAATACATCTATAAGACTTATAGAGCACTTCAAGATACATATTGTTCTATAACTTGGACATCGATTTAAAGCATTTAATATTTGATAAAGATATACATACATACATACATACATACATACAAAGCATCAGGCCTCATTCCCTTAGGGGTAGGCAAAGACCACGTCCTTCCACTTGCCACGATCCTTGCATATCTCCTTCGCTTCTTTCATTCTCATTAAACCTTTCATACAAGTTCGTCGGTTTAGAGTACTCTTGACCTGACCCTTATTTAAAATGTCCTGGATTTGGTCCAGGAACGTTCGCCTCGGTCTTCCCCTTCCAACTTTCGCATTCACTCTTGACTCATAAATCCTTTTTGTCAGTCTCCTTTCATTCATTCTCTCTACATGCCCAAACCATCTAAGCATACCTTTCTCAATTTTAGTCACTACATCTTTTTTTATACCACAACGTTCTCTTATCACACCATTTCTTACTTTGTCACTCAGTTTCAATCCACTCATACTTCTCAACGCTCTTATCTCTACCACATTTATTTTACTTTTGTGATTCTTCTTCCATGCCCAACTTTCACTACCATTTATAAGTGTTGGCACCAACACTCCAGCATGCACAGCCAGTCTGGCCGTTTGAGACACCATCTGGCTGTTCATAAAGGCGTGCAGAGTACCATTTACTTCTCTGCATTCATCTTCCTTTCAATATCACTTACACACGTTACATCTTTTGTAAATTTAGATCCTAAGTATACAAATTCTTTGACCCCTTCCACTTGTTCCCCATCTATCCAAATAATGCTATTCAACATAGGTTCATCTCTTTCAAAAAGCATAACTTTCGTTAGTTTACGTTAACATAAAGATATGTAAAATTAATATAACGCGTCTAAATGTTATGTTGTTATTGACTTTATTAATTCCACAATGTTCCTTATAAGTGCCTTCAGGAGTTAATGCAATAAACAATTCTACATTACGAAATCCATTTATCACGTCTATAAAACAGTATTTTTAATAGGACAGGGATTGTTTTTCTTTCCTTTGTTGAAACGAACTATTCAATTTCGGTATACAGTTGTTGAATTGTTTTAAAAATTGAAATTGAAATTTATTTAAAAACATAACATAGGAACAACAATCAAATTTTGAACGTACAATTTGAAAATAAACTTATATTCAAACAAGCGTTGGAAATAAACGGAAGATTGAACATTCAAATAAAAAAAATAATGCAATTATACGAAACATTCCTTATTCAGCGACGTCCGAAAACGTAACGTTACAAGAATTCCCACTCAAAGCGAGCCCTGAAATATTTGGAAAGCACTCTTTACCCTCCTTCGCTATACTAGCTATACCGTTCAGTATTTGTTTTTTCCATTACAAAAGAACGGACCGCCCTACATATATATACGTATATTTCGATATGACAACTCACCAGCCCTGAGCGGGAAGTGATTTTCCAGCGATCTGACTGGTCCAAACGCCCTCACTTACCGAACCGTTTGTGTGTTAAAGACAAGGACAGATATATTTTTGTAATACACTTTACCCATAAGTTGAAAAGAGACAGCCATACTGCTCAATATTGGAGATAGTTGAAAGCGTCGTATCAATAATACGTGCACGAATGAAATAATAGATTATTCGTTTGTTCAAAACGGCCGTAAACAAAATGTTATCATCCATTACTGATTCAAAGTCTTGAAACGTGTTGTTAGTGTATTCGGTTTTGTATAGGAGAGACAGGGATGGGTATATCTCTGTTTGGTACGTTGTTAAAGGCTGTCTCCCGTACAATGTAAGCACTATCTGTTTTTGTACCAGTCGACTGCGAGTTTCCACATTAAACGATCATTGTAAGGGCGAACCAATCAAACAGCAAATATATACAAATTGATACTAAACGGGTTATATTAATTCTATAACAAAAATTAAGTGTGTAAATAAGTTGAGCGGGGCAAGTAATTAAAACTAATTGGGTGTAATAAAGTGATAATTATTTTGTATTAACGCGGTATTTTACCGGTATTTTGACATTTTGTGGACGCGAGTGCCTACGCTTTTATTTTTTTTAATAACTTTAATTAGATTGTATACGAAAATGAGAGTTGGTCCTTCGTGACCGGAGATATAAAAACTGTGCTTTTTTGTGATATTTTTTTTATAAAACTGTGTTTTTTTACTTAATTTAAATGTTTTGTGAGGGAGTGGTGATGAAGATGTCGGAATAGGGGGCGGCCAGGGTTGGCCTTTTAAGGCCATGCTTAATAACCTCACAGCGACAGCTTTAGGAGGTAAATACACTTAGATATATTATCTTTAATATTAAAATATCAAATCAGTATATTCTCTATTCAAAAAGGCTCCAAAAGCACTTTTAAAACGCTGTAAAGAAGCTCACTGGTTACTCTTTTAAATATGTGTAATATTTTGCTTTTATAATTAAGATAAGGTAAGTGGCATCCCATTCCTGGGCTCAGGCCTCCTCATTCCTCTCAGGAGAGAGGGTTTTTAGACCATAGACCCACAAAGCTTCTCCACTGAGGGTTGGTAGGCATATTACACAAGTGTAATAAATAATTACCAATTTATTAATTAAATTAAATAAACTTCTTTTATTTCAAAGCTAAAACTTATCCATTACTTCACCAGTATACCTATTTTTAAATATAACAATAATATTTTATGTTTAATGAATTAAAATTGAATATAAATTCAATCGATTGCTAATGAATGTTTTATGTTTTACTTATTTATTTGTATTAACGAAAAATATTTCTCTGGCTTTCGGAAAAAGCTAATACAATATATTCTAAGATATTTATTAATTAATATTAATGCAAAAGTAACTCTGTCTGTCGGGTTTTCACGATAAAACTACTGGACCGATTGAAATGAGATTAATAGGCGTATTTATTGCACAGAAAAATGTATGAGAGCGAAACTAACGAAAAAAACAACGAAATATTCTGACTGTACGTCGTTATATATATGAACTAGCATTGTTTTTAAAAAATTATGAAAATCTTTTCAAAAGGCTTAAGTTAGAACTCTGTGAAGACAGATTCCGATATCACGATCATAAAAGTATTTTTTTTAATAAATTACCAAAAGACATTACTTATTGATAAAACCTTCTTCTCCATTGATGACTATTTAAAGGGAATCTAGCTGTAATAAATATTCAGTAACCATATCTAATAAGAGGTAATATATAAATTAATTTAAATACCTTATGCTACTATTTAGAAATAAAAACAAACTTGTAATGCTTTATTTTAGGGTGGGTAAAAAGTAAAAAAGTGAGTAGCAGCCTATTAACGTCCCACTGCGGGGCACAGGCCTCCTCGCTTCGAGGAGCGAGGGTTTTAAGAGCACAGACCCACCACGCTGCTCCACTGCGGATTGGCAGGCATAGTACACAAGTGCACTCTCGATTCCTTCATAGTTTGATGTGACAGGGATCCGACACCACCGGAGAGAGATCAGGCGCAGGACCGACAGCTTAACATGCTCTCCGGACACGGGATCACACCGCCAACTTCCCAACTTCGGGCAAATATTGAGAAAAACTTAATAGAATATTGATTTTTGAATTGGCCCGACCTGGGACTCGAACATGCTAACCACTAGACCAATAAGGTGTCGGTTCAGAAATCATTTGTCAGGTTGAGCATACGCATTTTTAATAAGATACAGCAATCGCTTTTAGAATTGCCTTCACATAGTTTTAAGAAATATGTTAAAAACGTCCTATTACAAAAAGCATATTATAATATTGCAGATTATTTAAATGACATAGATGTTTGGACTTCATTTCAGTTGCACATGAAAGCTAAACAGGTTGTAATGTACAAAAACTTTATTTAAAGGAGTTACCGTTGAGTTTTTGCCGGTTTCTTCTCAGGGAAATCAACTTTCCGAACCGTTAATAGATTTGTTAACAAACAGATTACTGACGACTCAAAAGTGCGTTTTGACCAACTTGAGGCTGGGATAGGATAATAAGCTCTTCGCGATGAAATATGATCACCTACGGATTGGAAACGTGGTCACACAGCGTGCGATGGAGAGGGTTATGCTTGCAGTTTCTCTCCGCGATCAAATCAGAAATGAGATCCGTAGAAGAACCAAAGTTAACGACATAGCCCTTTTTTTTTGTCGCTGGGAAATGCAATTTTCGCACTAATCCTGACCGATGAAAACCAGTCAGGAGTGTGGGACTCGGCGATGGAAGGTCTCGCAATACCCACTAAAACCCAGCGGAACCCTCTTCAACCATTAGTGAGGCACCAGGTGATTAGCTTTCGCATTCTGCCCTGGTGTCTCGGATGAGTCCGCCGGAGGATTCACGGAGGCGGTAGGAGATGCGCAAACATGCGCCGCCTTGTATTCCGCCTCCTTCGGCGGCGAGGGGGTGCATCCACTGCATTCTCCCTCTCTCTCTCGTGGGCTTCTTTCAGAAAAGAAGGCCGCTGCCGCCCATCATCTCTCTCTGGAGAGCATCGCCCTACAAGGCTTCCCAACGTGAGGTCGCCGCCGATCAACTCCACCAGGAGGTGACGCTGAGGTCCCCAGGCCGCACAATCTGCCACAGTGTGATGCGCTGATTCTATAGCTGCGCCACACTGATGACAAGCGGGTGACTCCTCCCGACCAATTCGGTGCAGGAACTTTCCGAGACACCCATGTCCGGTCAGAACCTGCACCATTCTGTAGGAAAGCGTCCCGTGCTCCCTGGAAAGCCAATTGTTCCAAGTGAAGACGGATCGCCGCCACAGTGGCCATGCCCGCTACTGGCCTAAGAATGACGAAGCTAAAGTGGCAATGAGCGGGGCACCGATGGACGTTGGAGAGCTAAGGTTCTGGAATGGCGAACACCCACAAGGTGGACCGACGTCATAACGGGGGTCGCTGGTAACCGCTGGAGCCAGGCGGCACAAGATCAGGCACAGTGGGCATCATTAGGTGAGACCTATGTCCAGCAGAGGACGTCCATCGGTTGAAGTGAGAATGAAATATTGCAAGAAGCTTTTTAAAGTATTTATACTTATGTAATTTGTAAAATAATTAGTGTAAATTATTAAAAATGCTGCCATATAACTCTATTCCAAGCGGAAGAAGACAGTAGCACAGCTAGTAAGGTATATTTAAATTACAATAGATTTTGTAAACTTCAAATTCAAACTACACATAATTTGTAAATAAAGCTTAATTTGAGAAAAAATCTCATGATGTTTTAAAAAGTAATGGTTTTTTTATATATTTATGTGATGGGATTTGCGTATATTCTCCAGAAACCATTATATTTATCTGATCGTTTTAATCATTTTTACCGAAACAATACATTAAAAGTACGTCCCTAGAAAGTACACATGTAAGAAGCGAAACTTCTTTGGCAAACTAATATTAAAGTTTTGTTTATATTTACAAAAATGTAACATTTTAGATTTCCGAGACTTAGGGAAGATAGGTTAGGAATTTAATAGTCATAAAAATATTAAAAGTGTTGATAAAAGTAAGTAAGTAGCAGCCCATTAACGTCCCAATGCTGGGCACAGGCCTCCTCACTCCGAAGAGCGAGAGTTTTTAGAGCATAGACCCACCACATTGTGATTGGCAGGCATAGTACACAAGTGCGTTCTCTATTCCTTCACTCTCATAGTCCGATGTGATGGGAATCCGACACTACCGGAGAGAGATCAGGCGCAGGACCGACGGCTTAACGTGCCCTCCGAGGCACGGGGATGGATCACACCGCCAACTTCCCAACTTCGGGCAAATATTGAGAAAATCTTAACAGAAAACTCAATATCGATTCCCAGGATCTCATGTCTATAGTCGAACATGCTAACCACTAGTCCAATGAGACAGTAAAGTGTCGATAATTAACACCAATAGTTTATTGAAAATTTTTAAAGTAATTTTATTTAATTTTTTAGGAAATGTGCCAAATTAAAATGCAAATATTAAAACTACCTAACCTTCAAACGACTTAACATAAACGCTGCACATCTTCGTGACGCAAATCACGCTAAGTATTCTAGCTATCGTAAAAGAAGATAAGTACCAGTCTATTAAAGCCCTGACTCATAAGAGACTTTATTAATACAACAAAGTTGCAAAATTTCTTTGTTTTCGAGTCTAGTACTAGTTAACTGCAGATCAGTTTTAGATTTGCCTCCACATAATTTTAAGAAATATCTCAAAAACATCCTTTTACAAAAGGCATATTATAATGTTGAGGATTATTTAAGCGATAGAAATATTTGGACTTAATTCTAGTTGCCCACAGAAGCAATATATTACACATTGTACCATTGTATCTTTAAAAGAGTAACCGTAGAGTTTCTTGCCGGTTTCTTCTCAGCGGATTCAACTTTCCGAACCGGTAGTAGATTTGTTACCAACGGACAGACTACTGACGATTCAAAAGTGCTTTTTGAGCCTACTTGAATGAAGAATATTTTGATTTTTGATTGTGAAGATTTTGGCGATTTACAATATGTCGACGAACTCTACATTTTATAGTATACTGGCAATGTCTCTTGGTTTCACCCGGGAAAATACCGATCTCGTGACAGTGGAAAGTCTACTCGGTCTATAGATTCATTTTCGTCAACATAAAATAATTATTTCACTTAGTTTGATCTAATCAATATATAAAATTTACTTTACAACGAATGTATATCTAAAATTTTTTTTAATACGTAACATCACACTTTTCTTTAATAATTACTGTGTAATTAGTTTGTGTTTAAATGTGCAGAGAAGTGTGGGGGTAGAAAATAAAAGGTATTTTATTTATTTATTTAGCAAATTTTAAAACAGTGTAGGTATATTATAAAGGTGGGTATCATTGGTATCCATGGAGTATGAGTTAACTCACCAGTCATAGGCCCAGTTATAAGGCTCGCTACAATTTTATGCAGAGTGATGTTCTTAAATTCGTTATATCTTTTGAATGGAATGTCCGATTTTAATAATTTAAAAAGTATTTTACAGGTATCGAAACGGTCTTTAATAAAATATAACTACATTAGGATAAGAATTGTAATAAAGCTAGGAACTTTTAAAATGTAAAAAAGTAGTTATAGTGGCATAACTACAGTAGTTGGACTTATGGTATCACGGACTTTTTTGTAGATATTAATACCTTCTTTAATATTGTAGAACATTTTTTTGTTCTATCATCAATAGTTTAACCTGCACACTCGATGATAGAATTTATGTGACCAATTTTTTCACACCTTGGGTTACATTAATGTATTTTTATTAGGGGTATCCCTATTTTTTTGGGAAAGTAATATAATCTATATTACTTTCTCTACTGCCTCATTGGTCTAGTGGTTAGCATGTTCGACTACAGACATGAGGTCCTGGGTTCGAGTCCCGGGTCGGGCCAATTCAAAAATCAATATTGAGTTTTCTATTAAGATTTTCTCAATATTTGCCCGAAGTTGGGAAGTTGGCGGTGTGATCCACCCCCGTGCCTCGGAGAGCACGTTAAGCCGTCGGTCCTGCGCCTAATCTCTCTCCGGTTGTGTCGGATTCCCGTCACATCGGAATATGAGAGTGAAGGAATAGAGAACTGCCAATCCGCAGTGGAACAGCGTGGTGGGTCTATGCTCTAAAAACCCGCGCTCCTCGGAGTGAGGAGGCCTGTGCCCAGCAGTGGGACGTTAAAGGGCTGCTAATTACTTACTTACTCAGTGAAAATGCAGCTTTGTAATGGTGAAATAATTTTTGAAATCGGTCCAGTAGTTTTTGTGTGAAACATTAAGCTATTAAAATATAAAAAAACACGCCTTAGTACAATAATAAATAATAGATATTCGAAGGAATGTCTTACGAAATTAGGATTTTATAAATGACTCTTTATACGAAAGGGTCGTCAATCTACTTCAAAAATGGTTGTTTGTGAAGAAATATCGTATTAATTTTATTATTATAATATGCATAGCATATAAAAAGAACTTCTCGTTAATATAACAATGAAATGATATATTTTACAAGAAAAAACCGTGACTTTTCTCTAAAAAACACGAAGCAAAAATTGGAATTGACAATTTTTGCCCGATTAATTTAATGTAGTTTGATTTAAATTTTGCTGAATCATATCCTTATAGTTCGTACTCTTCATCGATAGATATACTTAAAAGATTTTAATGCTATTTTCACGAATAGATAGAAGGATTCTTGAGGAAAGTTTATATTTATTATTTGTCAAGTATTTCTGTGATAATATTATGAATGAAGCCTTGCAAAGTTAAGCAATGAAAGTGAATGTAAACAAAACGAAAGTTATGCTTTTTGAAAGAGATGAATCTATGATGAATGGCAATATTTTGATAGATGGGGAACAAGTGGAAGAGGTGAAAGAATATGTATACTTGGGATCTAAATTTACAAAAGATGAAACATGTGAAAGCGATATTGAAAGGAGATTGAATGCAGGGAATATGGTAAATGGTGCTCTGAACGCCTTTATGAATAGCCAGATGGTGTCTCAAAGGGCCAGACTGGCTGTACATACAGGGGTGTTGGTGCCAACACTTATGTATGGTAGTGAAAGTTGGGTATGGCAGAAGAATCACAAGAGTAAAATAAATGCGGCAGAGAAGTATGAGTGGATTAAAACTCAGTGACAGAGTAAGAAATAGTGTGTTAAGAGAACGTTGTGGTATAAAAGAAGATGTAGTGACTAAAATTGAGAAAGGTATGCATAGATGGTTTAGGTATGTAGAGAGAATGAATGAAGGGAGACTGACAAAAAGGACTTATGAGTCAAGAGTGAAGTGAAGGAGATATGCAAGGATCGTGTCAAATGGACGAACGTTTTCTCTGCCTACCCAGAAGGGAATGAGGCGTGATGCTATGTATGTATGTAAGTAGTGCCCAACCTTGTTTTCTCATACCGCTAATCCGAACACATTTCAATAAGAAATGTTGCACATCTTCCGGTGTACTACGCACTAAACAATTTGGAGATTCTAGTTTATTCATTAGGTATCCAAATTTTCTCAATGGAATATGTCCAGAGCGCAGCCTGAAAGCAGCAACTGTATATGGACGATTCAAATTTGAGTGCATGTGTCACGAGGTATTCGAGGGCGAACTTTGCATAGTTTTGTATCATATTCCCTTGTGTATGGATTTATTTTCAAAATGGTCTTTCCATAAAGTGTAAGTCTTTCTTAAATCTTTGTAACTGATGGTATAATTTCCAAATTATTACCTTCTGATATTGCCAATTTGGTCAGATCATCTACTTGTTCGTCCATTGCTGCCTTGTGACTATCATAGTGGTTGTGCCAATAATCACCACGCTTGGCAGGCGGGTTGGTGATCGGTCTTTGACATTTAAGTCTGCGAGAACTGGATATACCGCCATTTATCAGTATGGGAGTTGGATAGGAAAGATTCGGTATATGGTACAAGAGGAGTTTTGGGGATCATTAGGGTTAGGTAATCAATATTAAGTTTTCTATTAAGATTTTCTCAATATTTGTCCGAAGTTGGAAAAATTTGGCGATGTGATCCAACCCCGTGCCTCGGAGAGCACGTTAAGTCGTCGGTCCTGCGCCTATATCTCTCATAGGTCGTATCTGATTCCCGTCACATCGGAATATGAGAGTGAAGGAATAGAGAGTGCACTTGTGTACTATGCCTGCCAATCCGCAGCGTGGTGGTCCTATGCTTTAAAAACCCTCTCTCTTAGGAGTGAGGAGGCCTGTGCCGAGTTGTGAGACGTTAGTGGGCTGATACTTACTTTTTTGAAATTGTAATGATGATGAGAAAAAAAGTACACCCGACTGAGTTTATTGTGGGTCCTGGTCATACCGATTTGGTACCAATTTCGATAATTCTTATTTAGTTGTGTTCGATATAGCGAGGAGAAGGTTTTATTGAAATAAAACAATAAGAAAGTTGTGAAAAATGTACGCTGTATCTTGAGGTCTAAATTCGACCTTAATAATTACAATTGAGTAGTTTGAACATTATTAAAGTTCTCTAAAGAACAACTATACCCTTGTAATCATAGATTTCGCCAAGACCACTGTTAATTTGCCCATTTTCTTCTAAGAACTGTGCTAACGAATAAAAATAGTCGGTTTGAAATATACAAAGTCTTTTCTGTCTATATCTGTGTATGATGACATAAAAATAAAATGGTACACTGCTAATAAAATGACTTTGTACCTTTTGAAAGGAATGTCCGATATTAATAATTAAATATAAATAGTCTTTAATATTATAAATATAAAGGATAAATCCAGATATATGAATAATATGGTTTGATTATTGTCGACACTTCTATCAACTGTTAAAGTGTAAAAAAGTAGTTACAGTGTTATACATACATACATAGCATCACGCCTCATTCCCATAGGGGTAGGCAGAGACCACGTCCTTCCACTTGCCACGATCCTTGCATATCTCCTTCGCTTCTTTCATTCTCATTAAACATTTCATACAAGTTCGTCTGTTTAGAGTACTCTTGACCTGTCCGTTATTTAAAATGTCCTGGATTTGGTCCATGAACGCCTTGGTCTTCCCCTTGAAACTTTCGCATTCACTCTTGACTCATAATTCCTTTTTGTCAGTTTCCTTTCGTTCATTCTCTCTACATGCCCAAACCATCTAAGCATACCTTTCTCAATTTTAGTCACTACGTCTTCTTTTATATCACAACGTTCTCTTATATAAACTCAAAAAGTACTGATCCGATTTTAACAATTCTTTTTTCATTAGAAAGCTACATTATCACTGAGTAACATGGGCTATATTTAGTACTAGATTACGATAGAATTCTTTAGAAATTCCTATTAAAACCAACCGAAGGTGTAAAAAAATTTGTCATAAAATGTCTTTCATCTGTGAAAAATATTAATGATAGGACAAAAAATGTTCGACAATATTATAGAATATATCAATATCTACAAACAACTTCTCTAGACCATATATCTAACTATTGTAGTTACGTCACTATAACTACTTTTTTACATTTAACAAATTAATGCCGATCAAAATCACACCGTGTTATCCATACCATTTATAAATTTTTATCCAAATAAATAATTTAATATTCAAGACTGTCTCTATAGCTGATGATTCCATTCAAAAAATATCATGAAATTAAAATAAAACTATTCTTATAATAACCAAATAAAACAATGGATGTTGTGATAATATTATAATTATAGAATAATCATTGTATTTCTTAATAACATCAATATAAAGTTACGAAATAACATGTCTTTTAAAGATCCATCCAAATAGAAAGCTGCATTTTCAACGAGTGATATAGGCTATATTACTTACTAAAAAAATAGGGATCCCTAGCAAAATATATACGAAATCCGTTAATGTAACCCAAGGTGTGAAACAAAAAATCTGTATCGGGGGCGCTGGGGAAACTATTGATGATAGAAGAAAAAAATGTTCTACAATATTATAAAACGTATTATTATCTACAAAAAAGTCCGTGATACCATATCTCCAACTGCTATAGTTACACCACTATATCATTATGCATTTTAAAAGTTAATAAAAGTGCCGACAATAATCAAATCATTTTATTTATGCCTTTACATTAATCCTTATCCTATTAAATGATATTTTATTAAAGGACGTTTTAATACCTGCAAATTACTTTTTAAATTATTAAAATAAGAAATTCCATTCAAAAGATATAACAAATTTACCATGCCAGTCTTAGAAAATAAGTCTTTCCATTGCCACCAGATCGCGGAGCATTGCTAGTAGGATATAAAATTCCCTTTAAGGGATGCAATTTTATTAAACCCTGTTTATGACCCACGGGGTGATCCCAGGAAGTTGTAGTAACGCCGGTTGTAGTGTAACCCTTCGATTTGTTTTAAACTTCCTTGGCAATGGCGGATTTACACATGATGCGAAATTATATTAAAGGGAAAGCCATGATGGCCTAGTGGTGATAAAGGTGGATTCTCGTTTAGAGAAATCGCGTCTTCAATTCCACAGCAGGCGCTGTTAAGTTTCTCTATATTTATATATATATAACACATCATATATAGCATCAAGCGTCATTCCCGTAGGAGTAAGCAGAGACCACGTCCTTCCACTTGCCAGGATCCTTGCATATCGCATTCGCTTCCTTCATTCTCATTAAATCTTTCATACAAGTTCGTCGATTTACAGTACTCATAACTTTGCTCTTATTTAAAATGTCCTGGATTTGGTTCAGGATCGTAGGTCTTGGTCTTCCCCTTTCAACTTTCTCATTCACTCTTGACTCCTTTCGTAGATTCTCTCTACGTGCCCAAACCATCTAAGCATACCTTTCTCAATTTTAGTCACTACATCTTCTTTTATACCACAAAGTTCTATCATTTATTAGATGATACTTATCCCATCGGCATGTCGATTCGTATACCATTTAGCATGATCTTCTTATTCTTTACTTTTTATTCATATTACGTAAAATGTAATAAATTCTTTATCTTTTTGAAGTGCTGGTCCGACTAGTGCAGGCTGGCAGTCAGTTTAGTCTTAAACTATATGATCACTAATCACCGAGTCTGTTTTAATCACTATATCTTCTTTTATACCACAAAGTTCTCTTATCATACTTTGTCTTGAATCTTGGATCGATTTTGCATTGGCATAGATCTTATGTTTGGCGTGGCTTAAAGAGTGTAAAGGTTCGACAAGACGAAAAGGAAAGTTTTCGTGCAAAATTGCGATTGTATCGAAGGATGTGAGTTAGATCACGCCGTTTTGTCTAAATTTAACGTCGTCCACATCAACATCTTCCAATTCCGGCCGAAGAAGTTATTCATCATCGATCGATAGTCCAATACATTATTTACATACAGTTTCGTTGTTAGTCATTCGTTAATTGAATATCTTTCCTTTGCAATGAAATAAATATCTATTTGTTTCTCTTTTTTATTTTTAAAAATTACGAATTTTAAACTTCTTATAAACCCTTGACTTTATTGTGGAATTTCTATATTATTTGCATACTTAAATACTGTATGTGTAACCTGATAAACGTATTGTTTTAATAAATAGTTTAATCGGTATTATAACTGCTGACTGCTTACCTAATAGCCACTACATCTTTTGAATCGTCAAATTTAGTTTTCATACACTAATTTTGATGTACGACTGATTAAAATCTATCCTGAGAAGATCCTACAATTCTATATATAGGTATATGTTCTTTTGTTTAACCATCATCATTACAATATTCTATTATATTTAGATTAGAGCAATTCGTTTACGCCTAGGCTTTTTATTGTCTAAGTAATCTTTCAAATTATATATCCTATTTTGAAACTCTTCCAGATTCTTTTTCAAATGAGCTTTCCATTTAAGTTTTGTGTCTAGCGTCCCACTGAGGGCCTTAGCTGTGTTAGCAGAAGTTTTTGCCTATTTGAATTGGAAATATTTTGCATCGTTTGCATCGATTTTGATTCCGTAATTCAAAATTTCATTGCACCTTTATTTACTGCGTTTTTAACGGTTTCTTCGTGACTTTCTCCAGTTGCCATAATAGAAATAATGTACTGAACTAAGTCAACTAGCCTAATATTAACATTTTGTTTGCAAAGTAAACGTAACTTTTACAAAGAGAACTTAGTAGTTCCTGCTCTGGTTAGTCATAACAAGAATCTACGTCTTTCTCCATTGTGTCATCACGGCTTCTTTTACTTATACAATTGATTTGACTGCCACTACGAGTATAAACTTTCAATTTATATTTTTAGGCTTTATAAAATCTTTTTATTTCTATATCACTTCCAACTGCCTCTTTGGTCTAGTGGTCAGCATGATTGATTACAGATTTTAGGTCCTGGCTCCCAGTTTTCTGTTAAGATTACTTCAATATCTGTCCCGTGCTATGTAGTTGTCGGTGTGCTCCACCCCAGTGCCTCGGAAAGCACGTTAAGCCGTCGGTCCTGTGCCTGATTTCTCTCCGCAAGTATCGGATTGCCGTTACATCCCACTACGAAACAGAAGGAATAGAGAGTTCACTTGTGTACGTGACCAGAAGTGGGAGGTTAATGAACTGTTATTTCCCTTTTATTTTATACCTTTTAAATCCTTTATGGGCTTCAGAGGTGTCCGCTGTCCTTCATCTACTATTGGGTCATTACGGTTGCACAGATACATATAGGTAAAGATAACAAAAGCCAGTTAAGTATAGTGACTTGTTCCACAGGTCACAAAGAGTGCTCGGAGAGCAAGCTCGAGCTAGAGCTGAAGCCGAGCGTGGAGCGGCACCATGCGCCGGGCCCCGCGCGACTGCTTGCGCACTCCATACGAGCCGACCACCTACAAGGTAATAACCTACAGCTTTTGAAGTGATAACTTTTTTGGGAGGGTAAACCGTTACGTAATGCGTTACGGCTTCCCTTTCTCTCGCGCTGTAGGCAGGCTCCTACCGTGGAGCCCACCGACAACTTCACAACACAGGGCAAATTGAGAATATCTTAACAGGAAACTCAACATGGATTTTGGAATGCTTCTGACCACTAGACCGTAATAAAGCAATTCTCAAGTCATGCTTGTTTCAGGCGGCTTACACCAGCAACACAGCGGGCATATGTCGACGGTGCCGGTCAGTATGTCGTCCTCGGCATCGGACAGCGATAAGCCTGCCAAACAGAAGAGACACAGAACGAGGTATTAGCTTGTCTCTTTTAATTTCTTTATATTATTTAAATTACGTTAAAATTTTAAAAAAATGTATATATCAAGCACAAAAGTTGACTAATTCTAAATTTATAACAAAAGCAGACAATGTATGTAAGGCTACTTGGAATTTAATTAACATTAATAATAATAACCACAGACAGGACTTGAAAAATATTGAACATATAACAATAAACAATAAAATAATAAATGATCCACAAGATATGGCAGACAATTTTAATAACAATTTTATTGACTTATTAAATTCTCATGAAAAAATTTCCACAATCTGTACTAATACAATAAATCCAATTGATTTTAATATTTTTCTATATCCTACTGACATTTACGAAATTATCAAAATAGTTAAATCTCTTAAGGCAACCACCTCTGTAGGTTACGATATGATCCAGACAAAGATAATTAAGGCAACTGTAATGCAATTAGCCCCTGTACTAAATTACCTAGTAAACTTATCTTTAAAAAATGGCATATTTCCGGATAAAATGAAAATCACCATGGTTAAACCAATATTTAAAAAAGGAAAAAAAGACAATATTGATAATTATAGGCCCATAGCACTTATTCCCATACTATCTAAAATATTTGAAAAAGCCATGCACACACGAATGACAAACTTCTTAAACAAATATAATATTTTGAAAAAAGAGCAGAACGGGTTTCAAAAAGGCAAATCAACTACTATAGCAATATTTACGCTTATTAAAGATATATTAATTTGTATTGATAATAAGAAGCCAGTATCTGTCTTATTTTTTGATATGTGTAAAGCATTCGATTATGTTTCGCATAGAATACTTCTTGATAAATGTAACAGCTATGGTTTGAGAGGAGTAGCCAACGACTGGCTCAAAAGTTACCTTAGTAATAGGAAACAGCATGTTCTAATAAATAGAATAAATAATCGTAATGTTGAAGAAACAGTGAAATCCGAAGTAAGATTTAAAAAAGTAGGTGTACCACAGGGAAGTATATTGGGTCCACTTCTATTCTTAATTTACATCAACGATTTACCAAATATAACAAACTACAAATGCACATTATTTGCCGACGATTTATCTATAGTAATACCTTGTAATAATATAAACGTTTATAACAATGAAATAAATAATACGATTACAGATGTCGTAAATTGGTCAGACAGAAACAACTTAAAACTTAATTTTACTAAAACAAAATATATCCAATTTATAAATAAAAATGGCACGAAACAAAAACTTAATATTAGATATAAAAATGAATCCATCAATGAAACAAATAGTATTAAATTTTTAGGTATAGAACTGGATGATAGACTTTCATGGACGGAACATATAAATCGTCTTTCTATGAAAATCAGCTCATTTTCTTTTGCGATATGGAAATTAGCAAAAATAACAGACAAAAAAACGGCTATTCAAGCTTATCATGGATATGTTTCTTCTCTACTCCGATATGGCATATTTATATGGGGAAATTCTAGTAATATTAATAAGGTGTTTATAGCTCAAAAACGATGTATTAGAAGTATCTGCGATGTAAGTCCAATAACTTCCTGTAGACCTCTTTTTAAAGAATTAAATGTGTTAACTGTACCTTCCCTATACATTTATGAAGTGTGTTTGTATGTAAAAACACATTTAGACCAGTTTGAAAAACGATATGATGGGACACAATTTAAGCGATTTAGATTTCAAAATCATTTAGTTAGACCCAGTACAAGAACACAGCTTTATGATAGGAACTGTCACGTCATGTCTGTTAAAATTTATAATAAATTACCTAACCCTCTTAAAGACATAAATAATATTAATATATATAAACATAAATTGAAAAAATGGCTAATATCTAAATGTTATTACTGTATTAAGGACTACTTTAATGAAAGTCAAAATAAATAAAATAATTCATACGAGACGCAGTTTTTAAGCTCACTCATACTGTTTTGATACGTTTTCATATAAAACTGTAATATTATTTATTAATGTGAATATTATTTTAATAATGTAAATACCTGCCATAAGGATGAAGCAATTATTTCAAAATAATATTATTTTGTCCTATTATAGATGTTGCACGCCATTGTATGGTAGATTGTGTGTTGTACACTTGATCTTGCAATAAATATATTTGATTTGATTTGATTTGATTAAGGTGTGCTAGTTACTAGATGATACTTACGGCATGTCAATTCGTATACTACCTAGGCTAAAGATCTAAACTAAACTTTGAATTAATTCTTCTTATTATTGTAATGCCTCTGCGATTAGTGAAGGTTGGCAGTTAGTTTAACATAATGAGTTGGGACAAATATAAGCAAGAGATAGGTCTTCGCCTCGCTAGAGTCCTATTTATCAAGAAATAGTTGGGTGGCACTCTCAATTCCAGTTCACTCTCCAATATGGCGAAGTCATATTTTTTCCTACGGCCAACATTCTTTTTATCTGCGACTTTGAACGTCGCTATTAGTTGAAAGAGTCCGTGTCTTTCCTCTCTAAAGACGTGTAAGAATAAGGATACTATCCCCAACTTAAAGGTTTTCAAAAGTACAAATGGTAGTTACCTGTTTATTGGTTGCTTCTGAGTCAGAAGCAACCTATAGTTTCTTTCTTTGAATAGATGTGTTGTAGATATTTTCAAGATTTAAGATTCAAAATTGTATTTGAACTTGAGTGGATTTAAGTTCTTTTTAATTGTGATGAATGATGTTAACACTTGACTCTGATCTCACCTGATGAAAAATGATGTTACAGTCTATGATGGAAACGCGTTGATCTTGTAAGAGATAATTTAACTCTTAAGTTACTACATATAATCGCAACGAAACTACGTCCGAAGGTTTCCACCAGTCCATATTTTGACAAATGACAAAAATGTAGCTTCGACTGCCTGGCCTGTAAAGTGGTTTGGTCAGCCTTTGCAAGAAGAACTTTTGTTTTCAATTCTCGGTAGGGCAAATTTAGAGAATTGCGTTTTCTAATTTGTTAAATTATTTACTGATCGGTTTCGTCATAGCAATTTATTAACCTATAAGCAAAAGACGTGTCGCCAAACAAAAATATGACGTATCGTATCGGAAGCTATGTTGAAATCAGAGGTAAATCCTCAGTAATCAAGTTTACGCGCTTTTATGTCGGAATATATCATCAGTTCTAATCAAGTAAAATTACGGTCAAGTGGTTAAAAAATACCAAAAGCAATGATTTGAAATACATTGAACAGGTATTGGCCATGTATATGTTGCCAAATATAATACAAGTTTTTATATTGTTTAGAGTCACTCCAGTTTTCTTTAGACTATGGCAAATACTTATTTTGTGTTCTACTTGTACAGGTTTACTCCAGCTCAATTAAACGAACTAGAGCGATGTTTTACGAAGACACACTATCCGGATATCTTCATGAGGGAAGAGATTGCGATGCGCATCGGACTCACGGAGAGCAGAGTGCAGGTCAGTGGCGAAAGCAAAGCGAAGTTTTCATATCATTATAATTATGTAAACTTAAATATGTTTGACAATATCGTCAGGTTAACAATAGCAGTAAATATGAAGCAATTACTGATGATATACATTAAATGTTAAACATAGAATATTAAGACCAAACAAAAATGGTTGCGGTGAAATAAAACAATTTCCTCACATAAGAAATATTTATTAACTTTGGCAATATAGCGACAAAGATTTATTTTTGTCATTTTTTGGTCCTCGTATACGCTTCTAATATATCAAAAGCATATCTCAGATTACTCTTCGTTGTGTAAGGCAAGCAGAATACTATGAGGTCAGGGTGAAAAAGGAAGCTTTCAACTGATAACCTATTAACAGTTTCGTTTTATAAGGCAACTAAAAGTCTACATAAGTAAGTAGCAGCCCATTAAGGTCCCACTGCTGAACACAGGCTTCCTCATTCCGAGGAGCGAGGGTTTTTAGAGCATAGAACCACCACGCTGCTCCACTGCGGATTGGCAGGCATAGTACACAAGTGTACTCTCATAGTCCGATGTGACGGAAATCCGACACGACCGGAGAGAGATCAAGCGCAGGACCGATGGCTTAACGTGCTCTCCGAGGCACAGCAGTGGATCACACCGCCAATTTCCCAACTTCGTGATAATATTGAGAAAATCTTAATAGAATACTCAATATTGATTTTGAATTAGCCCGACCCAGGACCCAGGACTCAAACCCAGGGCCTCATGTCTGTAGTCGAAAATGCTCACTACTAGACCAAAGTTATTGCCTAGTTTATCTAAATAAACCTTTAAAATACGATAAAAGGAATTGGATATTCCCTTCGAACGTTGTGGTATAAAAGAAGACGTAGTGACTAAAATTGAGAAAGGTATGTTTATATGGTTTGGGCATGTAATAAGAATGAATGAAAGGAGACTGACAAAAAGGATTTATGAGTCAAGAGTGAATGCGAAAGTTGGAAGGGGCAGACCAAGGCGAACGTTCATGGACCAAATCGAAAAGAAGCGAAGGAGATATGCAAGGATCTTGGCAAGTGGAAGGACATGGTCTCTGCCTACCCCGAAGGGAATGAGGCGTGATGCTATGTATATTCTCTTGCCAGTTAATTTTTATGAGAAACAAAATATATTTTCGTTGAAATCATCTAATGTACATCGCATTCTTCATGGGTTCGTCCATCCGATCGATTTGAACCGTTACATCTGACATCCGCTGAATATCTACAACACAAAAAATGCATGAAAATAAAGCGGGCCGAGAGTATCACCTTGCGAGACTCCCACTTCGCACGTTCCGTACAAAACTTGCACTATATTGATACATTTCACGACCTGTAGGTAGAAGGCCTACCTGGGCTCACCTTCATATCGCGTAAATGCAAACAAATCCTCGCTCGCAGCTTGTGCTATGTTAAAACTTTTAAAGAAATTCTTTAAAAACCTACAATACAAAATCGAGGTGCTTGTGTCAAACCAAAAACTCTTTACTAAACACGTAGGATGACAGTTTTTTTAATACGATTTTTGTCTGTATGTTCGTTTGTACCCCGTCTTCAGCCCGTTGAGATCTTCACTAAAATAAGTTCAATTTTAAAATTAAATGTGCGGTTATTATCAAAACTAATGCATTACGTGTCATCGTTTAATCTTTAATGTTAAGAAAAATATCATATCATAATCCTTATTTTTTAACCTTGCTTTCATTTTCAGTGTCCCATAAAGACGTATTTTTAATATTACTAATTTGGTTTTATGATAATTTAAGATGCTTGCTGGTAGGCACGTCTTTGCTGATGATGGTCACCAATTCAGACTTACACAAATTATAAAGATCTATTTCCTAAATTGAATCGAATCTAGGACCTCTAACAAAGGAATAACCCGCACCAACTAGATCTTCAACGTTCCTTCCTTCATATTTAGGGTTCGTCCCTAGCTACGGAACCCTAAAAAAGGCAGAGTACGTATTTCCTTCCGTTTTGATCCGTTATAACGACTGTCAATCGTCAGTGTCGATGTGCATTGAAATCTGCTAATAGTAGCTTTGTAGAAGCATTTAGTTTCGAGATAAACTATGCTTTGCGTTAGGAATTAGTCCTAATTTGTGTCGTATACTCACTAATATTTGTATTTCGTTAACACGCTGACACACGGCTTAGTAGCTCGGTCAACTTTGAATGTAGAGTTGATTTAGGTGAATGTTAATTCTTTAATAATCTTCGTCTTTATCTTAATCTTTCGTCTTTCGTCTTCGTCTTAATGTTCAATCCTTATTTGTTGAGTCAAATGTTGTTATTGGTACTTATTATATTCATTACGTACATATTATATTCAAAAATCTCATTATAACAAATTCATTGTTGATTTGACTGAAAACATTTAATTTGTAGAGAAAATTTGATTCCAAAGACATTTGTGTATTCTTATCAATATTTCTGTATGTATATATTATTCATATATGTAAGTTTATCATATTTATTTGGATTTAACATCAACATCTTTAACCCAAAGGTTACCTGATAGAAATCGTTGTGTAGACCGCCTTTATAAGACCACCTTTTTATGTTTCCTATGTGGCGAGTAATAAAGTATTTTCTGTCTAACTTTCTAACTATATTCGACTACGTTCAGTCGTAATCTCAGAATAAAACTTGTGTGAAGAAGTAAAACGTTTTTGGCTTATATTGAATTAAATTCTGCAATATCGATGACATTTTGATGTTTTTGTAATTGTAATCATATTACCCCATTTATCAACCTAGGTCATAGTATTTAATAGTTAAAACTATATACGAATCGTAACTCTCTCTTTCTTCACTTAAGTTATATCTCCCTCTCAAATTACATTCGTAATTCCATGCCTGATCACACTTTTCGTAACGCTCTTGTCAATCATACACCAACTCATTCCCTAAGTCAAAGGTGCGTTAAGAAGTTTTACTTCAAATGTAGCCATGTATTCACATTTATCTTGTACCTTGCGATGTATATTATGACAAATTCCCTCGTGTTTCGGGAACGCAATCGCTTTTTTAGCTAAAAATTTAACATATACGTTCCTTTCGTGACGTAGACTCTCACTAAGAATAAGTTTCCTATATTTCCACATGATCGAAACCTACGTAGGTAACACCGCAAGTGTGAGTGACGAGGTCTGTGCCCAGCAGTGGGACATTAATAGGCTGCTGCATACTTACTAACTTTTTTACGAGAAGTAAAAGAGTTGGACTATTAACTCAGGGATTTTAACAGCAGTGTGTCAGAATGTAAGACGGTTCGTAATCCGTGAAAGTTCCCGATGCGTCGTTAAAACGCGTTAACTTTAGTGTTTACGATAAAAGTGCTATTGATTTTTGTGCTACTGTGTTGGAGGTGTTACTCATTAATTACCACACTAACAAGCAGCACAATAATTTAAAAGCAATTCAATAATAACTCTGATTAATTTGTAACAAGAAGCAATGAATAAATGTATACAAACGAAGAAGTTGATTGACGTCTTGTTTGAAATCGATCTATTTCGGAGATTGATTGGGAATTTAAAACTATAAAAACGCTGTACTAGTTAGTACTTAGTGTAAAATTAATAGTATGTTAGTGTGAGCACTCGTTTCACTAGCTTATTGGATTCAATTACCAGCAAAGAAATTTTCCTAGTTTGTCTGAGTCTGGCCTGGTAGCTTCGGCCTTGGCTAGTTACTACCATACCAGCAAAGACGTATCGCACAGCAAGAGATTTGTGTTCCGTTATGATGCTGTGTAGAATCCATAAGACGTTGCCTCCTCAGTGGGCCATCAGCTTTTTTAATTATCAACTTCAATGTGATACTTTATTATATTAAAATTAAAGCATCAATGTAACCCACGCGTTTTTATCGCCCAAGTAATCCTTTAAATTATATTATGATTTATCTAAGGTAAGAAGCAGTCCAGTAACGTCCCACAACTGGACACAGGCCTCACTCATATGAGAGAGGGTTTTTAGAGCGTAGACCAACCACGCTGCTCCATTACGGATTAGCAGGCATAGTACACAAGTGTACTCTCTATTCCTTTACTCTCATAAACCGACTTGAGGGTAATCCGTCATGACCGAAGAGAGAGCACGTGCAGAAACGACGGCTTAACGTGCTCTCCGAGGCACGGGTTTGGCTCGCACCGCCTCAATATCGATTTCGAATTGGCCTGACCTGGGTCTCAAACCCAAGACCTCATGTCTGTAGTCGAACATGATAACCACTAGACCAATGAGGCAGTCCAACCAATGATTTATCTAACCAGGGCCGAAACCTTCCACCAGAAAAGACTAGCCTACTTCAATAAAGAATTTTGAAATTTCAATTTACTATTACTATTAAGAGAGCGATAAGACCGCCTATTGTGCGACAATTTTCAATTATGTATTCAAATACAATATACAAGGTATTAGGAGACCGTTTTCGAAAACGAAGACAGTCGATAGTACTAATAACACCTTTGATGACGGGATTGAAAAAAATCGATCCTGTTTGAAAAATCATATTTTTAAAACGTTTTATTAGCATTATTTACTTTCCATCGCGTTAGTACAGCTAATTGGAAGGATAGTATCATAAAAAATACATTACTAAAAAAACCAGCAATGAAACATAAAATAGAAAATAGATGACGTATGACGCGGCGCGGCGCTGCCGTGCGTTCGTTGATCCGTGCGTTGAACTTCTAGGTATTCAGAAGGTGTAGTTATTTAGGCGCTGATTAGAAGACTTGGTAGAGAAACTGCAATTTGATGGTAAAAAAGTGTGTATTTCGCGGCGCGAAGATTATTGTACATTTTGTGTGTTCGGTACGAAAAAATTTTTAAGAGAAACTTCTTTAGGTGCATCAGGGTAAAATTTGTACGGAGTAAGCGCATGATTAGCGTCACGAAGGATGTGCAGCGTTTTTGTAATATCTTCCAACGGGGTGAAACAATCTCGATCATTATTTTTTTTATATAAAAGCAGGTGCTTGTCGTAGGGTTTTTTTTAGTCCAGCTCTGATGATGGCATTTATAAGAAAACCGAATAATTTTTAAATTTGCATTAGCCGTGTGCGCGACAAATGGACGAATAACTCAAGATCACATCAACCGATTTTGATGGTTCGTTTTTTTATTGGAAAGCATATATTTCAAGTATTGTATGGTGATATTTTTGTTAGGTTTCGATCATGGGATCTGTATCATGTTACAGAACTCTTCAATTCTTAGGAGCAAATGGACGATACTCGGCAGAATCTTTTAAAGGCTATCCGGTTATTTGACTCACCTACCGTAACGTCGCTATGGTCAAGTGATTTTCATAGTCAAATATGATGATCAATAGAACTCCTGAACGGCTTACAGTAAGGGTGCGATTTGTGGAGAATATCTAACTGTCTAACAAAGAAGTTTCACTTCTGACATGTGCACTTTGTACGAATGCAATTTTTTTATCCATCCGTCACAGATTATGTATTATATCTCAGTTCACAGATTATGTTCTGCATGTGAATTGACTACAATTCATCAGCTGTTTTTAATTTTGTGTTTCATTGCTGGTTTTTTTTAGTAATCTATCGTAATTAGTAAATAATCGTTTCAAAGATGTCATTAGTACTATCGGAAGCAATGTCCTAACACCTTATATATATTTCCAACATTTTGTAAGTCGGTGTTGGTATTTGCGAAGTCTTAGTTCACTTCCACGCTATTTGCCCGTCCGCATTAACTAAATAAGCCGCCGGCCTCAGCAAATACACCTAAACATGGGAACAGTTTAAATAACACTAATGCACAGATTTCTCGGAAAACGTGATGCTGTGAAAACCAACGTTACACACCACGTATACTCATAAAACAAATATAAATTATATCAACTAAAATCTATATATATAGAAATCAATTGCTTTTTGTTCTCGCTAAAACTCGAGAACAGCTGGATTTATCTAATTTTGATTTTGAATTACTTGTAGAAGTCCAGGGAAAGAATTAAAAGGTGACTAAATATAAAATAAATAAAAATTTTAACAAAAAAAGAACCACCTTCAAAACAGACTTACAAATATATTAATATGCTCTAAAAAGTAAGAAATAATTGCGTATTCTTTTATAGTGTTCTTCGTATTCTTATATTCGGAGTCGGTGTCAGCCAAGGAAGATGTTCCCCGCGTGTCCACTTGGCAGCTCCCGCGTCTCTCCCACCTATGGCTATATATGTAGTTACAACCTACAGCTATATATGAAGGTACCTTGAGTGACACCGACTCCAAATATAAGAATACGCAATTATTTCTTACTTTTTAGAGTATATTAACATATTTGTAAGTCTGTTTTGAAGGCGGTTCTTTTTTTGTTAAAATTTTTACTTATTTTTTGATTTTTAGTGAATATGAAGTAAACGTGTTGCAATGCAGTAACAAACGTAAGCTCATTGCTATTTGATTACAGACACTTATATTTTCTGCCTTAAACCGCACTCTTTCTGTAAGCCGTTGAGGAGATCCATTGATCTTCATATTTAACTACGACTAGCACTTGACCATATCGAAGTTACGGTAGGCAATTCAAATATCTGGATAGCCTATAGACGATTCTGTAGAGTATCGTTCATTTGCTCCTAAGAATTGAAGAGTTCCGTCACTTTGTCATGGAATCCATCATCAGAACATAACCAAACTATCACAAAACAGCCCTGGAAGAATTATCGAAATTGGTTGGCATGATCTTGAGTTATTCGTCCATTTGTCGCGCACATGCTTACGCAAATTTAAGACTTATCCGGTTTTCTCATGGATGCCATCATGAGAACTAGATTAAAAAAAAAATGGAACCCTATGACGAGCACCACCTTTCATTTAAAAAAATCGTCAAGATCGGTCCACCCAGTTGGGAGAGATGATGTAACAAACTAAAAGAAAAAATACAGACGAATTGATAACCTCCTTCTTTTATTGAGGTCGGTCAAAAAAGGCTCGGCAGAATCGTCTATAAGCTACCCAGATATTTGAGTCGCCTACGTAACTTCGGTATGGTCAAGTGCTAGTCGTAGTTAAATATGAAGATCAATGGAACTCCTCAACGGCTTACAGTAAGGGTACAGTTTATGGCAGAAAATATAAGTGTCTGTAATCAAATGGCAATGAGCTTACGTTTGTTGCTGCATTGCAATATTTGAAAGGTGAATTATGTGTGAAGCGTAGGTAGCAGAGTCTGGGGGGGGGGGGGCGATTTCGAAAATAAGTTTGTTTTGAGGACGGTTCTTTTTTTTATAGCAGTTTCAACATCAGTGTATTGCCTTACTTTCCTTACAGCAAATGCAGCTGCATTAAGTTTACCTGCCAGAGTCTTGAATTATATATTATATCCGTATTATTCATCATTTCTCTGTAACACTTCAACACACGAAGCCAGTTTGTAAATTGTAATGTAGCTTATTGAATTGACATTCAATTCGATGGATTTTTAACAAAGGAGCAATCGTCGATTTTTATATATGAGTTCAGATTAAAAATAAATTTTTATTGCTTTTCGCACCTCACAGAACGTGTATTATAGTTGCATTTCATATTTACAATTACGAGTATTAAATTTTATACAGTAAAATTAAATCGCAATGTCTGTTTGTAACATCATATTAATTTTGATAGATCTATATGAAAGTGTATTTGTTTTTATCGCTTATGTCAATTAGCTGTTTTTAAATCGATAGAAGATTCATAGTACAATTTAAACAAAACACGGTTCTAAATGAATTGTTTCAACTTGACTAAAACAATTTGGAGAAGTTTTAATAGATAAATTATTAAATCATACTGTAGTTAGAATAAAAAAATCGCGCCAGTGCTTCAACTTTAATAAAATAAACAAAATTATATTGTATTATTAGAAGGTTGAATATAATAAGGGATACTTATCTGCGTCATCTGTGGGCTCTTCTACAAACAGGCGTAGTTTGAGAATGCATCTCACGATTTAAAAGTTCTGTTAAAGTTTACTTGAATATCGAATACGAGTACATACATAGCATCACGCCTCATTCCCATAGAGGTAGGCAGACCACGTCCTTCCACTTGCCACGATCCTTGCATATCTCTTTCGCTTCTTCCATTCTCATTAAACCTTTCATACAAGTTCGTCGGTTTAGAGTACTCTTGACCTGGCCCTTATTTAAAATGTCCTGGATTTGGTCCAGGAACAATCGCCTTGGTCTTCCCCTTTCTACTTTCGCATTCACTCTTTCGCACACACTCTTTTCACTCATTCTCTCTATATGCCCAAACCATCTAAGCATACCTTTTTTAATTTTAGTCACTACGTCTTCTTTTATACCACAACGGTCTCTTATCACACTATTTCTTACTTTGTCACTCAGTTTTAATCCACTCATGCTTCTCAAAGCTCTCATCTCTACCGCATTTATTTTTTAAGTTTTGTATATATCGGCGCGACATACGATGGACATGCTTTAAAAAGAATTGTGACGGTGACATTTATAAAATAATCGAGCAAATTACGATTGTAAACAAAATATCGTGCCAGTTTTACCATTTCAATACTTAAAACTAGAAATTCAAGCACGTGCAACGTCCTTTTAAATATACCTGCCTAACCGGCGAGCATTGGTTCAGTCTCAAGCCATCGGTTGGTGCGAACCTCTCTTTGGAAACGTATGTTCCATATCAGCTATTACTGAGGGTGCTTCTTATGAGTGTCTTCCTTTACCTATCGAATTATTAGGCCACCTTAGGAGCCTGTGTCTAAAAAGGTGGCGTGAATATTTCGATGAACGTTCAGTGATGAAAGGTATTTGGTATAAAACTATACAAGGACAGCCTCTTCGTTACCCCTGGTTCGAAGAGAAAAATGTAAATAGGAAGTATATTGTAGCAATTTTAAGGTGTAGATCCGGTCACATTCCATCAAACAAATTTACACACCTAATGGGAATATCGAACTCCCCATATTGTTCAAGTTGTGGAGTTATTGATGATGTACAACATGTTTTGATGGAATGTGAGCGTAATGCGGAAGAACGAGGTAAATACCTTACTGTTAATTTTGATGTAGGCTTGTGTAACAGCATCTTGACCTTTCCTTCGTCAGAGAAGGCTAGAGTGCTGTATGCACAGTTATCATAATGAACCCAACAATTGTGACGTCAACAATGCTGACGCCACGCCTTTTAAAAACACTTCTGTGGAACCCCCTGCGTCATATATATTTATAGAAATGTAAAACGTACATACGTCTGCCAATGGAGATTTGGCTTGACTATAAACTAACCTTTTAGTAGGTGATGATACCTTAAGAGGTCAGAAACTACACACTGATAAGAGATAATTTACCTCTTAATCCAGGACAGTTCATTTTTGTATATATTTGGATGAAATAAAAAAACTTTGTGTAGTTTTATGAAAGCACGATGCAAGTGAAATAGCTAATGTAAGTCAAGAACATACGGTAGATAGGTAATCTTGGATAGATTTATACGTCGTATTCTCGGTCCAGCATCCTTCTAATAATATTGATTCCTCAAATGACCTCCAAACAAAGTTCCGAAGTGGTCATAAATCAAATGCAAACTTGTTTGTCTATGTGTGTTCATATCAATCCTATGTTTTCCCTGTTGATATGTACATACAAAAACTATTGTTGTTCGAAACTGATTTGGCTAATTATGCTTTTGAATTATTTGTGGACGTCCAAGGAGTAAATATTTTTAAAAAAATCGTTGGATATAGTAAAAACAACTACCCTTATAAACTATTCCTACCTATGAAACATTTGATGTTCATTCCGTCGTTTAGAAATCGATTCAATTCAAAAGTCTTTCTGAAATTAAAATAAATTTACAAGCGATCAAGTCTTCCATCTTTTTGATTTTGAATGTCAAATTTTTGATGTTCGTCCTATCGTTCAGAAAGCAAATTAAATGATTACTTTTGTTCTTTATCATTTGTTTTTGATGTTTGGCATTGACAACCAACAATTTCTGATCGCAACTATAAATGGAATATAGGCGTAATGTTCGCGTTCTTTTTATTACGAATTATTTTAGTTTTGGCCATATTTCTAAAATTTTGCAATTATCATTCAGATTTTATTGTTTTTGAGGCGGTACTAAGTTTGCTGGGTCAGCTAATATACATATATGTTTTTATTTACGATTGGTTTGCGCTTAACTTTAAATCACGTCTTATAAAAAGCTAAGTACACACTTTTCTTGGAATAATTCGTATTGTAGCATTCAGGAAACATAGAAAAAGGTATAGAAATTCGGGCGCCGTCGGCAGAAGAATAGTGCTACTGTCATAGCATTTTGTTGTTCCTGAGGACATTCTACTAATATTATAAATGCGAAATAACTTTGTCTCGCTTTTACGACAAAACTACTGAACAGATTTAAATGAAACTTAGTACATAGATGGTCTAGAGCCTGAGAAAGGACATAGGCTACTTTTTAATGCGAAAAAAGGGTTGTAAGTGATGAAAGTATCGTTACTTTTAGAGCTAGAAGCTTAAAACTTATATTTTAGGCTGTTGTCTCGATATAAATAAATACGACATTCATATTTTGTAAAAGTTATACCGTTAAGTTTGTAAAAAATACCATCATTATTAATATTATAAATGCGAAAGTAACTATCGCAGTTTCACGCCAAAAATACTGAACCGATAAGAGCAGAAAGTATTTATGCGTATGTGTATTATTTGTGAAATGATAAGCCTAAATTAAAAGGCAGATGTTATAAGGTCTGTCGTTATAGGAAATACTCGGGAAACACCGCGGGGTAAAGCTACTTTATTATAAAAGCAAGGTACCGGTGTAAGGTTATAAGGTCATTGCAAAAGTCTAAGATTATACCATTGATATCTCAATAAAGATCCATGACTAATGCCACACACAAAGATCACACAGTATCAATAAAAATGAACGTTCAAAGAGCTATTCGCACTAGGAAATAATTGAGCTGTAGAACAGTAGCTGACTGTTCGTATCCAGGGCTCAATCTCGCCACACAAGTCCGTCAACGCTAGTGCTGTACAAGTTAATAAAGCGGGACGTCCCGGATTAACTTCTTTTTGAACTGAAACTTCTTATAGCACGATAGGGAAAGTTTTTCGTCACGCTTTGCGAGAGGATGTGAGAATATATGAGTGTGTATTGGGTTTTTCTTTATTCAATCACAGTTTACCAGCACAAGGATGGACTAACATTTCGTTAACGAAGCATTGTAATCACCTTTGGAAACTATCAACAAACTGACATAACATTATCTGGTCCATGAATTACGGCGTTGACAAGAACATGTTTTATAGTTTTTTTAAAATAATGTGCAAAAAAACGATGTCTGGTTTAGTGAAACGAAGATACAAGTAAACAGATGCGAACCATCTTAGCCTTGGATTGTCTTCTTTAAGCTGACCTGTGACTATTAATGTATAATGAGATAAATGGACGAAAAAATATAAGATGATGTAAAAAAGTTTCACTTAAATATAAATAAGTATATATGGCTGAAGTGGAACTTAAGAATATGGGCTCCATTTCACTGGGAAATGCATTTATGCAAATGAAAATATACCTTCAGCCAGGAATGTTGGACTCGCTGCAGAACAGGATACCAACTTAAACCCAGCGGGATCTTGAGCATGCTGAGCTGAGGTAGAGAAGGTTAAACGGGGACATTACTATTTGTGATCGTGGACATCATCTGTTCTGACCATTGAAAACGGCAGAAGACGCACAAAAATACGTCTCCTACCCCTGGTCTTCTTATGGTAGCCTCTGCTGTGGCTTCCTTCTCCCTCTCTGATATCTCCTTCTGTGAGATAATTCTGTATACTTAGATGCCATTCTTATGTATGTCACTGAACTCTTTCTAAACAGTTGGACTGATTTTATTAAAACTTTTTATGTACGTTCGGGTGGAATTGAAGTAGGTTTCGATGGACAATTGGATCTGATAACGAATCCATCCATATCTCCACGAGATCACAAGTATAATTATTTTTATAATATTTTATGGAATTATCAAATGAAATCGGTGCTAAAGAAGTTTCTCTTCAGTTATAATTGCAACTTTTAAATGAGTTCACAGTACATGGCTAAAATACGTACCGATATTTTGAGCTACAGTCCCGGTGTGCTCGTAGTGTTGTCCATCACTATCGGCGGTAACATCGGCCACTACTTCGCGCCCAACTGCGAGATTCTTGTAGTTTTTGTTATTGATGTTTATAGTGGCAGCCTTTGTGGCTACTTTTTTAAGGCCCGAGGTGTAATGTAGACTCGTGTTTGCCGAGTCTCCGCTTGGATTTTTATTTCATTTTGGGTTCTTTATACGGAATTTGCTGTTACGAGTGGCATTTATGTATTACTTTCACGCAATTCAAGTAGATTTTCGACGGCCTAGTTGGCGCAGTGATAGGTAGGGCGAGATTAGGAAATATCATTTTTTACTTTGTCCGAGTCTGAACTGAAAAAATTTGGCGTAAAAACAAAATATTTGCGTTCTTGTACGATGCTGTGTAGAAACCATCCCTGATACCATAACAAAGCCTATTAGGAGGTAAGTTACCTTGTATGCTGCATGTTCTATATCATCACTTCCCATCAGATGGTATCACAGTGAGATGGAAGGAATATCTTGCGGTTCCTATAGCAGGGGTAGCGACAGTGGAGGCGTTGTGCCCTCAGTTGGAGAAATGGCTATCGCGGAAACATGGAGCGCTGTCATACAGACTGCTGTAGGTGCTCACCGGACACGGCTGTTTCGGGAAGTACTTGCATCAGATTGCAGGCCGAAAGGAATCGCCGATTTGCCATGAGTGTGGTGCTTCCGTGGATACGACACTCCATACCGTGGCGGAATGGCCAGCGTGGGGCCCTCAGCGACATCTTCTGGTGTCACTGGTTGGAGTTGACCTCTCGCTGGCTTGCATAGTAAGTGCGATGGTCGCCAGCGAAGCAGGGTGGAGAGCCGTAGCCTCCTTTTGCGAGACTGTCATCTCGCTAAAGGAGGCTCGTGAAAGGGAGCGGGAGTTGGCTCCTGACGCCCCTGCAATCCGTCGCAGAAGGCTTGGGGGTAGAAGGCGCGGCTATGCGCTCCTCCTCCCACTGACTTGAAACTCGATTCGGCTTCATCCGGGACACCATATCGGATTGCGCAATCGAGCTGCTGGTGCCTCACTTTAGGATGACGAGGGCCCGCTGGGTTTTAATGGGTGTTCTACTAGACAGTGAGTCCCACACTACCGACTAGTCGGAGTGCTTGTTTTACATATTCCGATTGGGCGGTGTGCGTAAAAGCATTTCCCAGCGATAAAAAAAAAGGTGGTATCACAGTCATGCACTATAAAAGAAGCCTACGTTAATCTTTACTACATGAATTGTGTTTCCATGTAAATGAACGATTTTGACTTTGAACTCGATCGATAGTAAAAGTGTGTGCTAATAGAAGGAATTGCTAAATTATATGTAGATAAAGTGTGGATAATAAATATATTTTAAGGTTGCAGATATAAAAATAAGGTGATGGTAAGATCATATACTGTGAAAATCTTTCGACGAAGAACTGTCATTTTATGCAAAGCAAAGCTGCTCTTTGTGGCCTACTTTTCGCCCCCATAAGGAACAAGATGTGATGGATTGTGAATCTCGTCGCCGTTGTTGTGTTTATCGCGAACGTTATGGTATAAAAGAAGATGTAGTGACTAAAATAGAGTAAGTAATGGTTAAATGGTTTGGGCACGTAGATGGAATAGATGAAAGGAGACTGACTAAAAGGATTTATGAGTTAAGAGTGAATGGGAAAGTTGGAAGGGTAAGACCAAGGCGAATGTTCCTGGATCAAATCCAGGACATTTTAAATAAGGGTCAGGTCAAGGGTACTCTAAACCGACGAAGTTGCACGAAAGGTTTAATGAGAATGAAAGAAACGAAGGAGATATGCAAGTATCGTGGTAAGTGGAAGCACGAGGATCTCTACCTACCCCTATAGGAATAAAGCTTGATGCTAAGTATGTAGAAAAAAGGGGCTAGAAATATCAGAAACGACAAGGTTGACGAAGGTCTATTTGATAGAATCAGGTTTGGAAAAGATGACTCCCTCAACCTAGAAAAGTTAGAAGCACCGATGATGATGGCAACCCAAGATTTCAATTATTCAAGGATACACTGATAGACCCATATTTATTTAAAATTATTTTGTATAAATCTTAACATCTACAATTGAATGTTTTCTTACAAAAGGCTTAGCTCCAAATCCTATATAAATCGAAAACCCTATGCAATCGAATATACGTATTCTAAGTTTTGTGAATTTTGTTAGTCTGTTGAATATGTTTTAGTCTGATAAACTTGCTACGTTGTTTTTAAAAAATAAACTATTTCTGTCGTAATCCCCATAGCATCTCATTATTTATTCGTTTAAAATTCGCAAGCACCGTTTCAAATAAAAATAAATAAAAAATGTCTCCGCTACTGCGCGACCCCCGATTCGCACTTTGTTTACCAAATCCTTTCATTATTAAAAAGATATACGACTAGTGATGTATCGTAGAGTGCTTATCGATACTGTTGATAACGGGTACGGAGGACCCGGAGGAAAAAATAAAGAAATGAGGATTTTTAGGCCATAGACCTATCGCGCTGCTTTATGCAACTAAATCAGGCTACACCACTTCTAGTTTATAATTAGGCAGTGTACAAAAATACGTAAAGTAGATACTAAAACTACACTCAAAGGTTCGCATTGTTAATAAGTAAAACTTGTAAAAAGTATATACGAAAGAAAGGCAAATTTATTGCGGTCAAATAATTTAATAAATTTCCACAGGAATTTCAAAGTTTAAATGGAGTAATATTTAAAAAAAAAGATTAAAAACTGGTTATTAACAAGAGCTATTTACGACGTAGAAGAACATTTATTATAATTTGTTGTCTGTTATTTTTGCTTTTGAATTTTTATATGATTCTATTTTGATGATCTTGTTAAGTATATATATTATTTCATGCCCATTATCTGAATATTTGTTGCTTCACAAAAATTTTAACACCATACATGTCAAAATCACATACATACATACATAGCATCACGCCTCATTCCCATAGGTGTAGGCAGAGACAACATCCTTCCACTTGCCACGATCCTTGCATATCTCCTTCGCTTCTTTCATTCTCATTAAACCTTTCATACAAGTTCGTCGGTTTAGAGTACTCTTGACCTGGCCGTTATTTAAAATGTCCTGGATTTGGTCCAGGAACGTTCGCCTTGGTCTTCCCCTTCCAACTTTCGCATTCACTCTTGACTCATAAATCCTTTTTGTCAGTCTCCTTTCATTCATTCTCTCTACATGCCCAAACCATCTAAGCATACCTTTCTCAATTTTAGTCACTACGTCTTCTTTTATACCACAACGTTCTCTTATCACACTATTTCTTACTCTGTCACTCAGTTTGAATCCACTCATGCTTCTCAATGTTCTCAAATCAATGTCAAAATTGTCTGAGCAAAATAAATGATTATTCTATTCTATTCCACATTTAAACATCAAACATACATAGTTGGGATGCTCTTTTATTAAAAATTACGAAACTATTTTTTAACTTAAATTGGCCTATTTCATCATATAACTCATTGTATCCTTACCGCACTAAAAGTAAAGGCTTATTTGTTAGTTCATTAGTCATCTATCATTACTTGTTTACGTTTACTTTAGGTTATTACGTAAATTTATATTTATTATTAAACGCGTGATTAGCGTCACGAAGATGTGCAGCGTGTTTTATAATAAATAGTTTGAAGGTTAAGTAGTTCGAACATTTACAGTTGACTTGTGACATTTTAATTTGCTCGTCAATTAATAATTTAATTTACTGTTTGTCGTGAAATATTTCATTTCTTTTCTTAATTTTAAATTCAAAAACAAAATTTAATTAATAGTTACTAATGTTGACAAAAAACACGTTTTTTGAGATTACAATAAATTATTTGTATTAATTTTCGACACCCTTAATGTTTTAATGACGTTTAAATTCAGTAAATTTTTACATATCTTCCTTTTTCCCTCCCTCTAACTCTAGTAAATAGAAAGTTCTAGTAATAGTTTCTATACATCATTGTACTGGAAAAAGTAAAAGATAAATTATTTCCTGTTTTTGCCTGCGAGTCAAAGCCAGCAGCTAAGTTTGTCCTGCTGAATGTTTAAACTTTTCGTTATGTGTACTACGTACGGTTTCACGCTTGACGCAATGTAGTCGTCTCATTTTAAAGTTTCTAACTTCATACCGCTCTCAAAAATAGTTGTTTTTTTGTAGATCATCACCATCATCATCGAGTGCCTTCTTCAAACTGAAGTTTGGTGGTCAGTCGGTGGAAATTCGTCTATCTTGAGCAATCCTTCATATTTAGTTATAACTGGTACACTTCCATATATCGTCTATTCATTGCCGCTTCGGTTTACCAGGTTCTCTTTTTCCGGACAACCTGCCTTCTAGGATCAATCTTGGGTACTCCAAAAGGGATACTCTTTGAAAATGTCTGTGTTTTGACCAACGATGTATAGGCGTATGTCTGCGTATCCAAGAGGTATGAGTTATGGTGTAAGGCAGAAATTTATATTACATAAAAGGGCAACATGTGCCATAATTCAATTAGGATCTCGTGATTTTTTAAAAAAGTAATTCATTGAAACATCAATTCTCACAGCACCGTCGCAATATATGTTGAATAACAGTGTCTTCTCAGCGCAAGCAATTTTCGTAACCGTAACTTTTTGAACCTACTTGAATAAGGAATATTTAGATTTTGGTATTTAGGCCATCTTTAATTAAAGTTTAAATGTATTTAAATTAATTTGAGTGTGTTTTTATATCGATATTGTCCCATCCCTATGAGTAGCAGCATTAGGGAGCATTAGCGGTCCCGCGCGGCATTAAGATTTATTAGCCTATAACTTATGTTCCGCGGTCAGCTTCGTGTAAGTCCTGTAATACTGCTATTATACTATGCTATAGTCAGTTAGTGTATAGTCAGTTTGTATACTTAATAGGGAATGTCGTGTTAACTGCTTTGCCTCTTGATGTTAGTAATATCTACCTGTTAATAGGCACAAAATGCCAGGTATACCGTGGGATCTACGGCTAATTGGCAAGATATTACTTAAACTTCCTGGTTTTCTTGATTATAAAATAACATTCTATTGGTTATACAAGGTGTTAGGAGTCCGCTCCCGAAAACGATTACAGATGATAGTACTAATGACACCTTTACTGATGGAACGAAAGAAAATTGTACCTGATAGTTTCATAAAAATAATTTATTTTACTAAAAAAAATAACCAGCACAAAATTAAAAACAGCTGACGTCCCAGCCAGGGTCAACGACCTCTAGCCGCTGCGGCCGCGGCCTTTTTTCAGCAGGATCGATTTTTCCGTCCCATCATCGAAGGTAGTACTATCATCTGTCTTCGTTTTCAGAGGCGGTCACCTAACACATATGATAAATTTAAAATTAAAATAGTTTTAATAACGTTCCAAGTATATTCACAAAATTTCTACAAGAATAAATATAATTTGAAAGAAATGTGTTAAAATCAATCAGTTATGCAATTTTTTTATATTATAGAGTTTCTATGTGTCAGTGTTCAGATAACTTATTGTATATTTTCGTAGTTATAACACAGATGCTTTTAATAAAAAAGTTACGCGTGGCTGTTTTATGTACACGGCATTTGTTGTACGGTTTGTAATGGGTAATTGCTTTTATATAAAATATTATTCGTCGTTGTCGTCGCTTCAACCGATGGACGTCCACTGCTGGACATAGGTCTCACGAAATGATGCCCACAAGGCCCGATCTTGCGCCGCCTGGCTCCAGCGGCTACCAGCGACCCTCCTTATATCGTCGGTGCACCTTGGGGGGGGGGGGGGTCGTCCTACACTGCGCCGCCCGCTGCAGGGTAGCCATTCCAGCACCTTCCGGCCCAAACGTCCATCGGTTCGTCGGACTATGTGCCCCGCCCATTGCCAGGTTCGCGATTTGTTGGGCTATGTCAGTGACTTTGGTTCTGCTACGGATCTCCTCATTTCTAATTTGATTGCGTAGAGAAACTCCGGCCACAGCCCTCTCCATCGCACGCTGAGGGACTCTGAGCTTCCGATTGAGGCCCATAGTCAGCGACCACGTTTCTGATCCGTAGGTAAGCACGGGCAACACGCACTGTTCGAAGACTTTAGAGATATTAGACGAACACGTCTTCCGGAATTTCCCGAACGCTGCCCAACCTACTTCGATTCGGCGGCTGACCTCTGTCTCGAAATTGGACTTACCTAGCTGGACTATGTGTCCCAGGTACGAGTATTCGTCAACAATTTCTCAAACGAGTTCTCAACGATGACTGAGTGGAGCGGAAGATGGATATTGGACATAACTTTCGTCTTATCCATGTTCCTTTTTAGGCCCACCTGTCGAGAAGCTCTACTGAGGTCATCGAGTATTGCATTGAGATCTTCCAGAGGCATAATGCTGCTGCTCATTATCGGTCTGTGACATTTAGGTCAGCGGGGAATGGATATAGCGCTATCTATCGGTGTGGGAGTTGGATAGGAAAGATTTTGTATGTGAATAAAAAGAGTTTTGGGGAGCATTAGGGTTAGGTATAGGACGTCCGGGCGCCATGTGTTACAGTCCTTATTTAGCGTAATACATCCTTTGATCCTATATCTATCCAGTGGTGTAATTGTATTTTGGATGGAGTTGATAGATATGTAGCTACAACATGAAACTGTGTCCCCCGATTTTGTTATTGTTCGCTTTTTTAATTTTTGCGATTATAAAGACGTATTCGCGGCGAAATTAAGTTTTAATGGGTTACTACGTATTTGCTTTCGAATGTCAATATAATTGGTATGTATGAATCATCTATTACTATCAGTTATTGCATATTGTAGGGGATAAACTAAATCAAAGCAACGTCCAACAGCTGGTCAGCGCCCCTTTGTATCGATTGACAGGTGATTCTGACACCCTATCGTTTACGATACTCATTTTGATTCAATATGATGATTATAATTATTTTTAAGAAATGACCTAGCATTAAAACTGGGTATACATCTATATTATATCGATAATTAGCAGTTAACCGCTGTGTAAACCGCAGAATTATCGATGCTGTGGAAATATAAGGAAGACGGTTCTTCGTAAGAGTTTATATAACGAAAGAAAGTGAATAGTTTCGGAATTCTAACCTCAAGAGATCGCTTATATACTTCCTTCCCATGGGCATATGAAGAAACCCGTTTTTATTAAGCATCTAAGTGGCGAAAGAAAGTCAAGAATCCGAAAGAAGTCCCAAAATGTATTAGGAATATTCTGTGACCTTTCTAAGGCTTTTGATTGTGTAGAACATAGCACACTTAAACTTTGTCACTATGGTGGAACTTAATTTGTTGAGCACTTATCTTGAAAGTAGAGTTCAAAAGGTGTTCGTAAGCGGTGTTAAGTCGTTAGGATCACCTGTACAAATGGGTGTCCCACAAGGTTCAATATTTGGCCCTTTTTTGATTTTAATATATATAAATGGTTTAGCATACTATGAGTGAAATATAAAAGTGATGTAGTCCTATTTGCTGACGACAATTCTTTGCTGTTTAAAGTAGACAAAAATGTAGATAATTATGACGAAGTACCCTGTCACATGTCTCACATTGATAATAATTTAATATTAAAGATAAATTCTCACAGTACCGTCGATATATATATTGAATAACATTTTATATATCCATAATAATATTCATTTACACAGCAAAAATATCGCAGTACACAATTTTAGTACAAGAAATAAAAACAAACTTATTGCCATATTTTAGAGTGATGAATGTCCATAAATCATTTTCGTGTACAAAAGCTATGCTTCAAGGAGTAACTGTGATATTCTATCATTCAACATCATCATCACATACAATACACAAATTTGGCATTAAGTGTATCTAAGAATATAGATCCAACGCATACATATTATTTATTCATTTATACGTTGCAAATAGTCTACATTGATTTTATATCTGTATAAGATTTTTAACACCACATTTATTATCAGACAGCTAGAGAGGGTTCAGTTCATCAAAATTAAAAACTATATTAGTATTTTGTTACTAGGAAATTACCTTAATCTAAGTCAAAATAATTCACTACCCTGTCTTTCAGTCAATATCCTTAGAATGGTATTGAGACTGTTTATTAATCTGTATTAATAATAAAACAACAGAAAAAAATATATAAAATTAACTTTTATGCATTTTTAGAAAAATATGAGGCATTATACAACAATCAGATGAATTTTAGAAAATACTATAAATAATGCTTTCTATAACTTTGTCCATTATGTAATATCAAATATAGGTAAAAAAAATATTTTATCCGCGCTATTTATGGATTTAACTAAAGCTTTTGATAATGTAAATCATGACATATTAATAGCGAAACTAAATTACTATGGCATCAGAGGAAATGCATTGAACCTAATAAAATCTTTTCTCGTAAACAGATGACCTCAAATAACACAAATAGGATTGATGAAAAACACGATTGGAAACTAAATATAATTTAAAACCCCAAAAGGTTGCTCTCAGTAGCGCAGGGAGGTGTACTAGGGCCACTTCTCTTTATTTTATATATTAATGACCTACCGAAGACCAAAAAGTGCCCCATGGTGTTAATTTCCGATAATTGTACGGTAATATATAAAAATAAAACTATTGAAGAGCCGGAGACCGCCATACACAAAATTATCTAATAAGAGTTAATATTATTTAATGTATAATTTCATGTTAATAATATAATTTCATTTAAAAACTTCTAAGACCCGCAAACTTAAATAAGTAGAATATGAGGACTGTATAATATGTATACCATATTCAGTTTAGATGTTGAAATTTACAGAACATAATGCTGTCAGTCTGTCTTCCAGTTTGCTACAGTTGAGGATCTGTTATTATTCGCAATAGATGTAGTAGAAGACCAGGCAGCAGCACGAAGTAATAGCCAGTATAAACATAAAACAAAACGAAATTAAAAATGTAATGGTGTTGAAAGCAATGCTAATAAAAAAGGAATACCAGTAGCAAATGCTGCCATAACCACTTTTCTCTATAAGCCGCAATGTTGTAGAACATCGCGCTCCCCCGTAGGCTTAGCTTTGATTTAGTATTATACTGTGTCGTTTGCAATATAAACATATGATCGGTTTTACACGTAGTGGGGACGATACGATTTTATAGGGGTTTTATAAAGCGTTCTTTGTGGTCATCGACTTTAAAACTTCGAATTAATTCCTTACAAATAAAAGAAGCTTAATTATAACTATAATAAATATATTTTCTGCATGATTCTGGTGTAAACTAAGTCATATAATCGTCAAATTTCTTTAAGTCTCATATTTAAGTGTATACAGAGGAAATTGCGCAGGTCAACCAGTATTTATATAAAATATGAATGCTTTTTATTATTGTTTGAATAATTCGGAAATAAGATTAAGATCGGAGAATAGCAAGTGAATGCCACAAAGCGGAAATAAATGCGAGTGGCTTTTACTGGTTTTGAGGCAATTAACTTAGTAAAATATCTACGTAAAATTATAGAAGCCTTTTAAATGTGGACTTACAGGAGTATTGATTGCAAAGGTATCTAAAAACCTGATTGTTCTGAGCCAAATAGGTCAGAAAATTGAATTGATAAAAAGTAAAAACCATCAAGAGACGTAAGAACCCGTGTTTCACTTTCATCGAACAACGTTTTTGAAGTGAAAACTTCTTTAGCAACGTTATCATTTGAAAGTCAATCCAACGTAAATTCATAAGATTGAACGAGGAAATAAGATAGGAAGTATTATACGGTGTTTGTTATTCTATAGGTAAAGGGTAAGTCATTTAGGGCCAGTTAAGGGGCTCTGTTCATTGCAAACTGCCTCATTGGTCTAGTGGTTAGCCTATTCGACTACAAATATCAGATCCTGGGTTTGATATTGAGTTTACTATTAAGATGTTCTCAATACTTGCCCTTTGTTGTATAGTTAGCGATGTGCTCCACCCCCTGACCTCTGGCCTCTGGCCTTATCTCCGCGAGTGTCGGATAGCCTTCATATACCACTGTGACAGTGAAGAAAGAGAGAGTGAGAGTGCACTTGTGTACTACGTCTGCCAACTCACAGTAGACAGGTTGGTCAGTCTATGCTCTAATAACCCTCTCTCCTAAAAGTGAGGAGGCCTGTGTCCAGCAGTGGGACGTTAATGGACTGTGACTTGCCTTACTTTTACACGGACTATATCTATAGCTTTAGGGAATTGCACGCAATGTTTTTTTTATTAGGGGCTCTAAAATTTTCGTATCGTCGTCGTATAATTAAAGACAGACTTTGTATGTTGTCCAAGTTAATTTTGGTAGCTTAGGGTGAATTTGGGGGTCATCCATTCGATTCCCAGGTGATTTAACAAATGAGGTGCAGATATTGACCATTACTTGCCTTAGTTTTATCTGTGATAAGCTTCTCTTGATGGAACGATTTGTTATTGTTAATATAAATGAAATCAAAACCTGTTTATTCAAGTAGGCTTTTATTGTGGTGGCGGCTACTAGAGGTCCTGGGTTTGATTTCCCATAGAGGAAATTTAGGAAATTGCATTTTCTAACTAAATCTGGATCTGGATTAATGAGAGGCTTTGGCCGTGGCTAGTTACCACCTCAACAACAAAGATGTGCCACCGAGCAAAGAATTTGCGATCCATTACGATGCTGTGTAGAAACCATAACAGGTAAATTACATCTTACCAGATTAGCACGCTTCTTGAAATTACAGTTGTATGAAAATAATATTTAAGTCAACAAGAGGGATTAAATATTTTACCATATTGGATAGAGGTGATGAATTTTGGTAAATAGTTCATGTTATATAACTTAAACATGAACTATTTACCAAAATTATTATACGATTGTCTCATTGGTCTAGTGGTTAGCATGTTCGACTACAGAGATGAGGTCCTGGGTTCGAGTCCCGGGTCGGGCTAATTCAAAATCGATATAGAGTTTTCTATTAAGATTTTCTCAATATTTGCCCGAAGTTGGGAAGTTGGTGGTGTGCATCACCCACGTGCCTCGGAGAGCACGTTAAGCCGTCAGTCCTGCGCCTGATCTCTCTCCGATCGTGTCGGATTCCCATCACAGTGGAGCAGCGTGGTGGGTCTGTGTTCTAAAAACCCCCGCCCTTCTAGGTGAGGAGGCCTGTGCCCAGCAGTGGGACGTTAATAGGCTGCTACTCACTCATATAACTTAAATGTGTCTCCTAAAGCGTGACGACAACTATTTGAAACTTATGTAACATAGCAAGCTATTAAATATCTGATATCTTATAAGATATACGTTTTAAAGAAATAATTTCAAAGGCAGATTTGATCTACATGGAATATACAACGTATGCAATTTATATAATTAGATAAGGAATCGTACTGTGTTTTATAAAAATACTTGATAAATGTTAAATATAAAAATGGTTATAACGGGTTATCCTTTAAAGATAATTATATACCATCGCAGACTTTTCTATCGATATTATTAAGATATATAATTCCGTAGTAAATTTATTTGATATATCTGGTAAGGTTTAGACAGCGTTTGCGATTTTGGCGCACAAAAACGTCAACTCACAGTGACTAACTTTTATTCTCCACTATTTAAATATGTATATACAGCTTGCACTATAACTAATAATTACTTCACTATTTGAATTTATACAATTTAGCGCTAATTTTCTTTAAAACAACTACACCACAAAGCAGCTCGAAAGACTATATATTAACAAAATTGTTCCGATTGTTAAAGTTACCTCGTATTGCATAACATTTTTTAATACGGCACAATGTTCTTTGTATTTTTAAGTATTACCACTATATTACTCAATAACTCCCAATATTTCAGAGCTATCCATATTGTCACCCAACTATCTATAGTCTAACACCTGTTTTGTGGTTTAAGTTAAATGGTTCAGCGAAAGCGTCTTGTTTTTCATTAATCATGAATGTGATATATTAGAATTATATAAATACACACGCACACAAGGTGTTAGGAGACCGCTCACGAAAACGAAAACAGATGATAGTGCTAATGACATCTTTGATGATGGCACGAAAAAAAATTGAACCTAATTAAAAAAAATCATTTTTTAAAACTTTTATTAGCATTATTTACGATCTGTTATGTTAGTATAGCTAAATGAAACGATAGTTTCATAAATAATACATTACATTGTTAAAAGAAACAGCCAGCAATGAAATACAATATTAAAACAGCTGACGTCTCAGCCCGAGTTAACGATCTTTAGCTGCTCTTCTCCTGGGTTCCTTTTAACTGCGTGGAGTTGAGGGCAATGCCTTCATTCCCGGGTATCGTCCTCAGAAATCATTTGATGCCGGGTACTCACCCGGCATCCAATAATTTCTGAGTTTGCCCGCAATCACACGGGCTGATTACCGCCGGCTACGCTCCATCCGGGTCAATTCATTTTGTTGTCTAGTCCGGGTCTTGCCACTGCTATTGCGTCGTCTTCACCATCGAGTTATCGCCAAGTTCCGGCGCCCTGGTGTCACATTCACCGTGACGTCATTTCTGACGTACCTCGCAGCTCTTAACTATCCACTTTAGCTGCCCGCGCGCCTGTATCTAGCGGCTATAAGTCGTTGACCCGTGCTGAGGCGTCACGTTATTTTGTCTTTCATTGCTGGTTGGTTTTTTTTAGTAGTGTTTTGTATTTTTTCCATCCTATCATCAAAGGTGTCTTATTTTTCGAAAACGGTTTTCTTACATCCTATGTAGGTGATTTTACATCCACAATATCTAACTCCAAAGCTTTATAAACTAATTGAGCGGCTAATCCACTAATAACTACCACCTTCCCCCTATATCTCAGCGTGATGTTACAGATTTAAAAGTCAATATACGAGTCGGATGGGGAAAACGTAATTAAAAGGCAGGGGGCATGTTGTACGGGTTTTAGGGATTAGATAATTCTTTTGACCGTAAAAATGCAAAAGGGAAAGATTTGAAAGAATATTCTTTATTTATTTTGGGATAACAAACAACGACACGGTATATATTTGACAGGTTAAAGCATTATCCATAGATTATTAATTTTAAATTCGTATCTTACGACTAGTTGACACAGCAAACTTTGTACCTAATAAAGAAATAAATAAACCGAATGATTATTGCAGAATATTCCAACTTCAGTAAGAAATGTGGTCAAAATTAAAACGGGGCAAAAATAATTCGTTTTCAAACGTCATGATTCCCGCCAAAGTCCGTTGAATATTATAGTTGCGATCAGAAATTGTTGGTTGTCAATGTCAAATGTCAAAAACAAATGATAAATAAGCAAAAGTATTCTTATAAATGTAATTTGGTTTCTAAACGACATTGAAAACAAAAAATTAGAAGTGCGTGCGTACATAGTGAACATGTCAGAAGTGAAACTTCTTTGGTTAACTAATTTTTAAGTATTGTTTATTCAAATTGAAAATTTTAGATTTCCGAAACTTGGATGGAGGGAAAAAGGAAGATATGTTAAGAATTTAACTGTAATTAAATTATCAAGTGTCGAGAATAAATACAAAAAATTTTGAAAGGAGAATTTATGAAATATTTTTGTTTTATGATTTATGAAAAATTGTATACAAATGATTAAATGACGAGTGGCAAATTAAAATGCCACATGATATTTGTAAATATTAAAACTTTCTCATGCGCCTAAAGAAAAGTCCAAGTTTCTCTTGAAAACTTCACTTTTAAATTTAATCGATTTCTAAACGACTGGACGAACGTCAAATGTTTGACAGGTAGAAATACTTTCTTGGTGGTAAATGACTAAGTTTTCAACAATTGTAGGTTATCAAAATTTTGGTTTATAATCACAGAAACCGTACAATCTCCTACGTGCCTTCTCCAATTAACGTGACGCTGGCGAAATTGTGTGTGCCTTGTTACACCTGAAAGCCAATTAAGAAGAAGAAGGAAAGGCGAAACTGTTGTTTTACTATATTCCAAGAAGCTTTTTTTATATTAACTCATTTTTTTAAACCTTGGACCTTCACTAATGGATTCAAAACCAAAATTAGCCAAATCAGTCCATCCATTCTCGAGTTGCTGATGTAAGTGTTAGTTATAAAATGAATGTTTTTCTTTTCATATACACACATCTACATTAATAGAAATCCGAAAACTCGTAGAAAAAACATGAATATAATCAATTAATTACATCTAACACGGAATGCATCTTAGCGGTGTTTTGAACAGATGCATCGCGTGTATCAGATACAATACACGAGGGATGCTTAATACTTTTTACGTGTCGCCGTCACTCATAGCTGCTAGTAATGCATTATCTGTATATATAACATTTAAGTCTGTTTGTAATGTCATAATAACGTCTATTGTATTTTTCTGTTTAACTTATGTGCTTTAATTCTTTTTATTAATTTGTTCTTGAGAGGAACAAACACTTAGGAAAGTAGCAGACCATTAACGTCCCACTGCTGGGCACAGGCCCCCTCACACATATGAGAGAGGGTTTTTAGAGTATAGACCTACCACGCTGCTCCACTGCGGGTTGGCAAGCATAATACACAAGTACACTCTCTATTCCTTCACTCTCAGAGAGGTCAGGCGCATGGGGATGGATCACACCGCCAACTTTCCAACTTTGGTCAAATATTGAGAACATCTGAATAGACAACTCAATATCCATTTTAGAATTGGCCCAACCCGGGACTTGATCCCACGACCTCGTGTCTGTGGTTGAACATGCTAACCACTAGACCAATGAGGCACTTATTTCGTATTAATCGTTATATCTAACTTAATGCTATGGTATTCAATAATCTGGCGGGTGATCTGCCTTGGGAGTTGAAGTTTTTGCAGCTTCTTACCTAAACAAAGTATCTGTGAAGGCCAGAGGGGAAACACCTGATGTCGATGAAATCAGGAGGGTCAAGGTACTTGCTGATAGAGTCTTCATTCAAACATGGAAGACCTTGGGTCCTCAGTAGCTGGTGGGGTCATAGTAGGGGCACGCCACTCTCATTTGGAGCAATGGCTGAGTAGACGTTACGGATTGCTCTCCTACCAGCTAGTGCAGCTCGGCAAATACCTGTCACGAGAGTGGTGCTCTTGTAGACCCAGCTCACCACATGGTGGCCGAATATCCAGCTTAGAGACCTCAGCGTCATCTTCTAAGGCCGTTGATCAACAGTGCTTGTCAGCGAACGCGCCTGGAATGCTGTTGCGACTGTCATTTCGCTGAAGAAGGCATGGGGCAAAGAGAGAGGTTGAATGCAGTCGAGACACTGTGACCCCGACGGAGTTGTGCAGGATATAAGAGACGAAGGTTTATTCAACTCCATCTCCTGTAGTACACTTTTGAATCAGCTTCATTCGGAGGGGCTAGGGTAGAATGCCACAACGAACCTCTGGTCCTTCTATTATAAATGACGAGGGCTCCGCTGGGTATTACTGGGTAATTTGGTACTACAGGGAAGTCCGACTTGTCTGTCTCCTAGGCAGGGTGCGTAGCTAATCAAATTTCCGCATATGTTTCTTTATAAAAATGTCGATTCGGTAAGTCACCCATATTATTTCCACGAGATTGATGAACTGCGAGGGTAATAACAGCTATAAAGACAGACATTATAAAGCTGGATAGTTCGCTTTATTGAACGGGATAATCTCAGGTACTACAGTGCGATTTAAAAAATTCTTTAAGTGTTAGATAGCCCATTTATCGAGGGCAATAGGCTATTATGACGCTAATGCAAATAGGAGCTTTGCAGTATCGAAGAATATTTCTAAATCGGGCTTTTTTCCCATTTTAGAGCTTTCGCTGCTTGTAATGCCTAAACGGTTAAAGTTTCACAATAATCATATTTAACATAATCGTTCCCCTTTAAAAGATATAAAAAATAGTGTACACAAGTAATGCATTTGTTGCGCAGAATTTTTTAAATACAAGTTTTTAATCCTTAAAACTACACGACTCACAAGTGACATCGCGAGTAACAGCTAGTTTAATATATATATGTCGGAGAAAAAGAGAGAACCGAGAAGCATAAAGCACAGGGGCGTAGGATTCTCCGCCGACATCGTCATTAATGGGATACATTATTTAATTTCTTATACTGTGAGCGTTCGTGGGTAATGTTGGTGCAATCAAACACTTTATTAATTAACTCGGTTTATAATGTTCAATCACTTAATGTTCCCGATATCAATTTACACAAACTAACATTAATACTTAGGAACGCGACAGTTCCAACAGTAGACTGCTCCGGTCCAGCGCTACTCGACAACTGCCGAGAGACTCCGGCCGGACTGCCACCATTGACTCTGTCCACGCCGCTAGATGGCGCCAGCGTTCCACAGACATCTGCCCTCCGACATATATAACATTTCTGTATTAAAGAAATAATTGCATATTTGTTTATAGTGTTCTTCGTATTCTTATATACGGAGTCGGCGTCAACCTAGGTAGATTCTTTTTTTGTTAAAATTTTTATTTATTTTTTTCATTTTTAGTGAATCTGAAAGTAAACTAACAAATTTGTCTCAATGTGTACGCGTAAAAACGGTTGCCCCGGCTACCACCGCTTTATACATAATACACCTTATAAATATCGCAATGCAGCAACAAACGTAAGCTCATTGCTATTTGATTACAGACAGTTATATTTACTGCCATAAACCGCACCCTTACTGTAAGCCGTTGAGGAGATCCATTGATCTTCATATTTTACTACGATTAGCACTTGACCATACCGTAGTTAGGCAAGTAGGTAACTCAAATATCTGGATAGCTTATAGATGATTTTGCCGAGTATCGTTGATTTGCTCCTAAGAATTGAAGAGTTCCGTCACTTTGCCATGGATTGCATCATCAGAACCTAACCAAACTATCACAAAACAATCCTTGAAGTATATCAAAATCGGTTGGTATGATTTTGAGTTATTCGTCTATTTGTCGCGCACTTGCTTAATGTAAATTTAAGACTCATCCGGTTTTCTCATGGATGCCATCATCAGAACTGGATTTTAAAAAAATGGGACCCTATTACGAGCACCACCTTTCATATAATAAAAAATCATCAAGATCGGTCCACCCAGTCGGGAGATATGAGGTAACAAAAAATATGAGGTAACAAACATGAAAAAAATACAGACGAATTGAAAACTTGTATTATATTATCAGTATCTTAGATAGATGTATATTTTATTGATTTAGGCTTTTACAGCACCTTTCAATCATCAAATATCGTTTTTTTGATACATTATAGAAAGACTTCCCAATTAGTTTTATTTATTACTGACAGATTAGCGCTTGACTGTGATCTCACCTGATGGTAAGTGATGATACAGTCTAAGATGGAAGCGCGCTAATCTGTTAAGAGGCGATATACCCCTTACGGTTTCTACACAGCATCGTACCGGAACACAAATCTCTTTGTTTGGCGGTACGTTTTTGCTGGTAGGGTGGTAACTAGCCACGGCCGAAGCCTCCCACCAGTCCAGACTCAGACAAATTAGAAAATACAATTTCCTAAATTCGTCTTACCGGGGATCGAACCCTGACCTTCGCTAGCAAAGCGAATACTCGCACCACTGCGCCAGCGAGGCCGTCAAAGTTTTCTTTTAATTTACAGCAATATTATTTTCATTTCTTAAGTTATAGTAGGTGCATAACTGTCTCATTGGTCTAGTGGTTAGCATGTTCGACTACAGACATGAGGTCCTGGGTTCGAGTCCCGGGTCGGGCCAATTCAAAAATCAATATTGAGTTTTCTATTAAGATTTTCTCAATATTTGCCCGAAGTTGGGAAGTTGGCGGTGTGATCCACCCCCGTGCCTCGGAGAGCACGTTAAGCCGTCGGTCCTGCGCCCGATCTCTCTCCGGTTGTGTCGGATTACCGTCACATCGGACTATGAGAGTGAAGGAATAGAGAGTGCACTTGTGTACTATGCCTGCCAATCCGCAGTGGAGCAGCGTGGTGGGTCTATGCTCTAAAAACCCTCTCTCTTCGGAGTGAGGAGGCCTGTGCCCAGCAGTGGGACGTTAATGGGCTGCTACTTACTTACTTTACTAATGGCTAAAAGTTGAGTTATATCTCACTTGATGGTACATGATTTTAAAATCTAAGACGGTATCACGATACTAGAAAAACACAAAAAATGGGATACATATTTCGGATTATATCTGACAGCTGCTATAAGCAATACAGGCAAAAATAAATAAAAGAGTTTATTTTGAAATAAAGTACTTATAACACAATTTTTAAATTAGACTTTTAAGTCTGTTTTTTAAGAATAATCTCCATTTTCCTGTAACATATAAACAACAACAAATGTACTTACAATAGTGAGTATAAAGCGATGTAGGTCACTAGTGAAGCGACGTGGTGGTCGCTGGTGTCGTGATGTAGGATCACCAGTGACGCGATGTGGGATGTTTGGGTAATGTGAATAAGACTACACCAATAAAGCACTTTCACTTTTATTTTTTAACTGCCTCATTGGTCTAGTGGTTAGCATGTTCGACTACAGACATGAGGTCCTGGGTTCGAGTCCCGGGTCGGGCCAATTCAAAAATCGATATTGAGGTTTCTATTAAGATTTTCTCAATATTTGCCCGAAGTTGGGAAAAATTTGGCGGTGTGATCCACCCACGTGCCTCGGAGAGCACGTTAAGGCGTCGGTCCTGCGCCCGATCTCTCTCTCCGCTTGTGAAGGATTACCGTCACATCGGACTATGAGAGTGAAGGAATATAGAGTGCACTTGTTTACTATGCCTGCCAAAACGCAGTGGAGCAGCGTGGTGGGTCTATGCTCTAAAACCCTCTCTCCTATGAGTCAGGAGGCCTGTGCCCAGCAGTGGGACGTTAATGGGCTGTTACTTACTTACTTACTATTAGGTGCATTCAATTTTTTTCGTAATAAAGTAAATAATTTTATGAACGCGTTATTAAATAAATTCACAAGCCAGTAAATATAATAAGCCATTTCTCTAACTTTGTTAAACCAGGCTTTAAGCTCACGTCGGATTGAATGCAATGTACCAAAGCTCGTCTTACAGTTAACTTGAGCTTGTTTTGCAAACTTGAGACGTATAATTTAATTACGACAAGACAAGACTTAACTTTTAAATATATATATTTTATACGTGTATAAAGGTTAGGTAAGTAGCTGCCTATTAATGTCCCATTGGTGGGCATAAGCCTTTTCACGATGTAGTGACTAAAATTGAGAAAGGTATGCTTAGATGGTTTGGCCACGTAGAGAGAATGGATGGAAGGAGTCTGACAATAAATAAAAATTTTAACAAAAAAAGAACCGCCTCTCACAAATACGAGTATATTACGAATACGAAGAACTCTAAAAAAGAATACGCAGTTATTTTTTACTTTTTAGAGCATAATAATATATTTGTAAGAGATTGTTTTGAAGGCGGTTCGTTTTTTGTTGAAATTTTTATTTATTTTTTGATTTTTAGTGAATCTGAAGTAAACTAACAAATTTATCTCAATATGTGTAAACCTAAAAACGTGTTGCATATATGAGACAGCACCTTTTAAACGAAACAACTTTACAAAGTTAAATTTACAATGATATCATCACATCACACATCACATTACAGGTTAGTTAATACGCAAAAGTAACCCCCCCCCCGCCCCCCCGCTCCCCGGCTACCACCACTTCATACATTTATCTATTCTGCCAAAAATCGCACCCTTACTATAATCCGTTGAGGAGTTCCACTGATCTTCATATTTAACCCCGATTAGCACTTGACCATACCGAAGTTACGATAGGCAACTCAAATATTTGGAAAGCCTTATAGAAGATTCTGTCAAATATCGTTGATTTGCTCCTATGAATTGAAGATTTCCGTCACTTTATCATGGAATCCATCTTCAGAACCTAACCAAACTATCACAAAACAACCCTTGAAGTATATCCTTTCTAATAAAAAGAATTATCGAAATCGGTTGGCGTGATCTCGAGTTATTCGTCCATTTATCGCGCACATGCTTAATGCAAATATAACACTTATCCGGTTTTCTCATGGATGCCATTATCAGAACTGGATTTAAAAACATGGGACCCCATGACGAGCACCATCTTTCATTTGAAAAAAAATCATCAAGATCGGTCCACCCAGTCAAAAGTTATGAGGTAACAAACATAAAAAAAAAATACAGACGAATTGATAACCTCCTCCTTTTTTGAAGTCGGTTAAAAAGTGAGTATAATACTCACTTCGTATGTATGTATATTTTAGTATTGTATTATATATGTACTTTATTTATTATTAGTACGTACGATCTCTGTACCCGGCTACTTTTTTCAAAATCAAAATCAAAATTTTCTTTATTCAATTAGGCTCAAAATCCACTTTTGAATCGTCAGTAGTCTGTCCGTTGGTAACAAATCTACCACCGGTTCGGAAAGTTGATTCCGCTGAGAAGAAACCCTGAAGAAACTCAACGGTTACTCCGTCAAACATAGTTTTAGCTGTTGTGCAACTGGAATCGAGTCCAAACATCTTTGTCGCCGAAATAATCTTCAACATTATAATATGCCTTTTGTAATTGGACATTTTTAACATAACATTTTTGCACAATTTCCTACTCCTGAAGGTTGTCTGAAAGAAATCGGTGAATAGCGATAAGACCGTCTTTTGTACATTTATTTGTAGAAGCCTTGTGCATTCTTAATTTTTTAATTGTGTTCTTAAGGTGTACAATAAACATACATACATACATAGCATCACGCCTCATTCCCATAGGGGTAGGCAGAGACAACATCCTTCCACTTGCCACGATCCTTGCATATCTCCTTCGCTTCTTTCAATCTCATTAAACCTTTCATACAAGTTCGTCGGTTTAGAGTACTCTTGACCTGGCCGTTATTTAAAATGTCCTGGATTTGGTCCAGGAACGTTCGCCTCGGTCTTCCCCTTCCAACTTTCGCATTCACTCTTGACTCATAAATCCTTTTTGTCAGTCTCCTTTCATTCATTCTCTCTACATGCCCAAACCATCTAAGCATACCTTTTTCAATTTTAGTCACTACGTCTTCTTTTATACCACAACGTTCTCTTATCACACTATTTCTCACTCTGTCACTCAGTTTTAATCCACTCATGCTTCTCAACGCTCTCATCTCTACCGCATTTATTTTACTTTTGTGATTCTTCTGCCATACCCAACTTTCACTACCATACATAAGTGTTGGCACCAACACTCCAGCATGCACTGCCAGTCTAGCCCAGTGTACAATAAAGAGTATTATTATTTTGTCATTCGATTTGATTAAATATAATTTTATTAATGATTGTTTTGTTAGTTAGATGCGTAGTTTTTGTTTACATTTTATTTCAATTTAGTGCATGCCTTTAATTTAGAAATGTGCAAAAAAGAGAATGTATGTATTTTAGTTTAAGTATTTTTACGAGTTTTAGTTGAGCCTTTCTTGTAAGCCTTTTAAAATAAATCTTACCTTTTAATCCTTCCTTGGACTTCCAGAAATAACTCGAAACCAAAATTAGCCAAATCAGTCCAACCTTACTCGAATATCGATTAATATATATCAATTACAATAAAAGCCATCTTCAATATATTTAATGTAAACTTACTATAATAGAAAATGCTTTTTTGTGCATTTAAAACGGTTACGTGGACAGAATTGGGAGGATAATAGGCTATAATTCATTATTTAACAATTACTATTCAATTATCCATATGTTATAAACATATGTCGATAATATACTGTTACCTAATATTAGTTAATAGTATCTATGTGTTTACGTGAAAGGAAGTTATGCGGCGGTATTCAGTAGACCGGAAACTATGCGTAGGGTGGGGCGCTGCTAGGGATGCGAACTATATCGACAATGTACAAAATAATTTAAAAATATAGATAGTTAAATTCCACATTTAGTATTGAACCTCAATGATTAAAATTGAATGTAATTAGGTGGGTTTTGTGTAAAATTATTGAAAAAAACAAATATGGAAATTGGATTGAGTAGATTAGTGTAATATAAGGAAAATATTTCTGCTACCATCTCTCTTTACGTTGATTACGCCAGCTTACATTCTTAGAGCATTATTTATCCTGGAGATTTCAGCGACAGGTCTTCCTTTCGTTAGCTAGCATAGTTGACGCAATGGTTGCTGAAGAAGCGGGTTTGAGATCAGTTGCCTCCTATTGCGATTCTGATATATCGCTGAAGGAGGCATCGGATAGGGTGAGGCAGAATACCGACAGTGTTCCTCTGCTCAGATAGTGTAGGCCCTGACATAGAATGCGTAGGCATACGTATCTCCTGGTCCCTAAATCACTGAAATGGCTAAAATCGGCTGCATCCGGGATGCCAGATTCAATTGTGTAGGCGAACCTCTGTCTCTTCACCTAGGGACGTCGAGGGTTTTCCGATGGTATTTAGTGGGTATTCTGACATGTCAGTAACACTCCCATCCAGGGGTGCGTAAAAGCGTTTCCCAGCGATGAAAAAAAGAGCATTATTCATAATTTTACACTAATGTTTGGATTACTTTCGCACTGTATGTCAAATAAAATGAAAACGAACAAATTTTATTTTCATTAGCCAAGAAAAATCATTAAAAGAATGTTATTTTATTAGTTTAACTTTCGTATTTAATATACGGTCTAGTAGGTGAATGAAATGGTTTTAAATACATAAAATTCTATCTCATTCAATTTCATTCTAATAATTTAGTCAAAAATAAGGTCCCTCCGCTGAGTTTGCTGTCGACTCTTCTGAAGAATAACAAGGCGCGAAGGAACCCTCGTAACTTTAAAGTGTTTCTGTAGTATTATCATTCTACATTGGAAATAATCTTTTGAAAGTCCTATATTTGACGATTGAAATGTTATAGTCTGCTCAATTAAGAAAATTTATAAAGATTAAAGCACTTTTTAATCGTAAAATGTCCTTTTGCTACTTATTTTTCTTATGATAACATTAAAGACTTGTAGAATCTAAAGTTACGAGATGTGCAGCATTCGTTTAAAGGTTAGGTAGTTTTAATATTTACAAATAACTTGTGACATTTTAATTGGCCACTCGTCATATATAAATTTATTATACTATTTTACATAAAATATAAAATGAAAATATTTCATCAATTCTGAATTCAAAAACACGTGGCATTTTCACTTACAATTCGTCATTTGAGATTTCAATAAATTATTTGAATTAACTTTCGACACTTTTAATATTTTAATGACTATTAGATTCATTTAATTCCTAACATATCTTACTTTTTCCCACCCACTGAATCTCAGAAATCTAAAGTTAAATTATGTTTGTATTAATATAAACAAGACTTAAAAATTAGTTTGCCAAAAAGTTACACTTCTCACATGTGCACTTTGTACACACACACTTTTAATTTTACAATATTCATCAAATTTTACTATTTCCGGTGTACAAATTTATTACAATAAAATGTGCAAGCACTTGTAATTTGTGTAAAGAAAATTGCGTTTTATCGATATCGTACAGGACAATCACTACGGGTCGCGGGGCGTGTACGCTTGCGCGTTTATGTATTGAACGATTCTCTCCCAGTGAACACCAATTAAAGCCCATGTACTGAATACAACCTTCCCTGTATGTGTTTCAATGAAAATTCGATTACTCAAATACCCCTCACGAATTTCGGGTATAGATTAAAACTACCTGTTCGCTGATACTTCGTTTGTATAGAATTCGTTCGCAGTTTTTTGAGATAACCACCGTAATGTACATACCTGCAAACGTGATGTATAATTTATTTAGCATCGTTGTGATTTGAAAGTCAATGAAACGAAAATGGGACAGAAAAAGTGGGCAGACACAAATTCATAAGATTGAACGTAAGAGAAAATAAGATAGGAAACATTATACAGTGTTTCTAATTTCTATAGCTAATGCAATTTCATAAGCACATTTAGGACCAATAAAGTGATTGTTTCTATAGCTAAGGAGTCCCTTAAATACATTTGGGGCCAGTTAAAGGGATTGTTTCTATAGCTAAGGGGTTCCCTACGTACATTTAGGGCCAGTTAAAGGGATTGTTTCTATAGCTAAGGGGTTCCCTACGTACATTTAGGGCCAGTTAAAGGGATTGTTTCTATAGCTAAGGAATCCATTAAATACATTTAGGATCAGATATAGGGATTGTTTCTAGTGCTAAGGGGTTCCCTACGTACATATAGGACAGATAAAGAAATTGTTTCTAGACATAAGGGACCCATTTGGGAGTCGGATATGGGGACTGTTTCTATAGATAAGGGATCTCCTAACTATGTGATGCTTTAGAGCATGTTCATGAAACCGTACAATAGCCCTTTCGATGTTATATAACAATGCTTATCAATATCTTGAAGCCAACATATTTGAAGCTTTCATTTCTACCGAGTGGGTACACACAAGATTATTATTTATAATTAAAATTGTTGATTTTTTTATTACAATATAATAAGTAGTCAATAACATAGTGTATATTTTAATATAATTACAACATATATTAATCATGGTTTTTATATATCGCAATGATGATATATTTTAAGAATCATTCATAATAAATACATTAAAACAATAAAAACAACATTACACACCACCATGTATTTGACACACACATATATACTCTTTTCTGTCAATCTCTGACAGTTATGTCAAACGCCATAGGTTATATTAAAAAAGTTTATATTGTCAATAGCACTAAGGAGGTTACATTAGAAAAGTCAGTATAACGGTTAAGTTTTGTTAAATGTTCTTCGTAAATTTGTTAATTTTTTTCATCTGATTATAATAAAAAGAACATCGAAAGAATTATTGGAATTAGTCCAGCCGAAATAGAGATTAGATTCATTTTCATGCATATACGTGTTAGGGAAAATACGATAAATTATTAGTATAATTATTAATTTTAACCTTTTTTTTTGAAAATTATTAAACAAGTAAATAAATAGGATTTGCATAATAAAAGGTCGATATCCAAACCTAAATATTCTTTATGTCCAGTAAACTCTTTTTGTCAATGACTACCACCGGTTCACAACCTAGAGACAAGATGGAGAAGAATCCGGCAAGAAACTCCATAGTCTTTTACTCTGTTGTTTATCCATGTTATATTTAATATGAATTCCAATAAAATGCATCGACATCCCTTACCATTAATTATATAAACAAATAACACACAATTAAATACAATTGCACCATCATCATAAATGTAAAACAAAGAGCACACAATTATCATTATGACATATTAAAAGTCAACAGTTTTAATTTAAAGAAATACACTTAGTTTTATATCGCAGAGCAGCCCATTTTACTGACACACAACAACTCGTGGTTAACGTTGATACAAAAACTTACTTCTCGGGTAACTTTTAGGACTATTTATACATTTGTCGTTAATGATGCCATTATAAACCACCAATGGCAGCGTTTGGTAGCAAATATATTTCTCAATTATCTTATTTATTAAGAAACTAATATCCAGTAATTTAAGTAATTCTAATCGTTTATGAAACATTACAACATATTATCCCAAATTGGCATCATTTACAATGCTTACAAATTCACCAATGGGAACGATATTGTGAAGGCCATACTTTTCGTGAAGGTCATTCTTTCTAAAAATACGATTTAGTCAAATGACGATCCGTATCCTTTATTTAAAATGTTATTCTATTTGAAATATATATTAAATTATTTTATATATACTATCATACGAGTATTTATTGTTATAGATATACCAAGTATGCCCCAGTATTTAGGTATTTCATCTAGTTCCATTAAAACTCGTGAGTACAAATCTCCAGTGCTAGTGAAGGTGGCAACAGTTAGGTACCGTGAGTTGTCTGTTTGCTTTGCTCATTTGCGTCATACGCGTTAATGTGTGGCAAGTGATACGCGGTAGCGGTACGTTATTTGTTTGATTACAAATGTACCATTAAATTCTTCACAATTATTATTGTTACTGCCTGTTCTCCACTTATGTAGTTCTCAATCTTGTAGGAATAGTGGGAAATCCGTTTGAATTCAAATTCAATTCAAAAATTATTTTTTCGAGTAGGCTTTTACGACTCAATTCTTTCTTCAATGTACGACAGATGATGATAATAAATAAGACGACTTAGAATCGAAAGTTACAAGGCCTTCTTCGCACCATATTCTGAGGAGAGGCCGCTATAAACTCAGTCGGGTTTCCTTTCTTTTTTCATCATCATTACAATATGTATTTGTAATTTATTCTATTTCGATTCGAAGAATTCTTTAGCTCCCACGTTTTTGTATCTTCTAGTCCTACAAAACAGTTCTTAGTAAGAGTCTACGTCGCGAAAGGAATATCTATACCGAATTCCAACCAAGTTTGGATGAATAAGTTGGTGATTTCTCAGTAAATGATTGTTTTCCGCTCGTCTCGTAGGAATATGCAGAAATATGTTCGTAGTGAGAGTTTGTTGCGACAAAAGAAACTATATCAAAATTCAACTCAATTATGTGGAATACTTTGGTGATCTCCTGGAAAGTGATCATTTTTTTTCGTATACGTGATCTTTTTTTGTTATACTTTTCGATCCCTCAGGATTGTGGTAAACTTTTTTGTTTAACATATTTATTCATTTAATATGTTAAACAGCAAGATGTTAGAAAAGAAATATGCTACATGTAATACAAAAGGCAGATAAGAGGCGGTCTTATCGCTTGATATCGATCTCAACCTTTGGTATAGGTATATATGTGGCAGAGAAATTTTACAAATTTATCCACCATTTTTATTTTATTGCTCACAAATTACCACTTGACTGTGACACTATTTTAACTATCTTAACTTAAATATAGATCTTGTAACGCAGAATAAAATTTTAATATGCTGACGTGCTTATAGGTTAAATTTTTATTTGTTAATTGATTTTACGTATCATTAGTAGGAACACAATTTTTTTACCTACAGCAACACCTATAGTCATTGATATGAAACCTAATATGAAAGCACCTGGGAAGACCAAGATTTACCAAATTTATCACTACGGGAATGGAAATGTATACATTAAAGCAAGAAGCAATATATTAAATAGCATTTTAAAGTAAAATAAAAAAAATACTAAGTGACGCACTCACTGTACCTAGTATACAAGTATGAAGTACTTGAGACCGTAATATGCAAGGTTTATGAAAATCTCGAGTGGGAAACTTACCTCTTAAACGTTTATTTAAATATTATACGGAAAAAGTGGCGTATTTTTCTTATATAACGCCACGTTGTTTTGAAGCCCTTTCGTGCTGAGTGGTACGAGTACTTGTTTTGCAGGCAGAGGTGCCGGGTAGAATCCCCGGTAGGGCAAATTTATTTATAATTTATATAAGTCTGGACTGGTGGAGACTTTTCGCCATGGCTAATTACTACCCTACAAGCATGACGTACAGCTAACCAAGAGATTTGTGTTCCGGTACAATACTGTGTATAAAATACAACAGGTAAGTGCATCTTGCCAGATAGCACAGTTGCATCTTAGACTGTATCATCAGGTGTGATCACAGTCAAGCCTTAACTAGTCAGTAATAAATAATAATAATATTTCTGTATTTCAAAAAGACACCCATAACTGTGTTAGGGCGTTAGTAACAATTTATTGTTTTAGGTACTATTGTGGTTAGTTAATCGCGGTATCTACCAGTGTTTTGTAATGGGGCTATCGATTTTATAAAGAAAAGAAGAAAGAAAGAAAATAACTTTATTCGGTGCATAGGCGCAATTATATAATATAAACATCTGTGAAAAACATGCACTGAGTAATTGTACTACATTGAAACCACAACTAATGGTTTAATGTTGTGCAACCCCCACCCAGCCCCGAAAAGGCAGAACAGCGCGGTATTGCTGTGTGCCAGAAACCTGACAAACGGCACCGATTTTCAGCTGCAGCCCTATAGCCTAGTCTGACGTCACGGGCAGAGCATCAGCCCGTTAACTAATAACTATCCAAAAAAACAAAAAACATAAAAACAAATCTTAACCTAGATTACTAACTATAAGAAATTATTAGAGTTGGCAGAGAATAGACTTACGTAAAAGTATCAAACTGGGGGAATTATAATAATTTTGAAATTAAATATTCCAAATTATTTAATATTATATCCGTGCATATTATAAGCAAGTGTCTGTAAGATGCTGTCGTCACTACCAATAAGTGTTGCTGGAGAGAGGCGGGTTTTCTTCCGCAACTGCAAACCGTCAGTCCTCGATGCTACAAAAAGCCACTAGCACTACAGTTTTGTGGTTGTCCCATAAACATCCTAAAGGTTCTGTTATACTGCACTTTAAATACCTTAAAAAAAACTTTTTTGAAGTTGTCTCTTGTGATTTGGACCATCACCTTTGGTCCAGTACCGGCGGCTAGTCGCGCACGACATGCAAACACGGGGCGCGGCGCTAACTTCATACTCACGAACATGACGAAACCGTACTCGAGGCGATGCGATGTGAAAACTTCGATTCAGACTCGTGTATTTTTATATGCATGGTGTTAATGGACGGTAATGGTGTTATAGAATTTCGTGAATAATTTTTACCTATGGTTTTATTACTCCTTTCAAGGAAATAGTTGTATTATAAAAAGGAAACACTTGTGATTTTGCATGTATGTTTGTAATGTTTACACACAAAAACTACTGGACCGATTTCAACATTTTTCTCACCATTAGAAAGCTACATTTTCATCGAGTGACATAAGCTATATTACTTTTTCAATAAAATAGGGATCTTTAATGAAAATGCATTAATGTAGCCCAAGGTATGAAAAAAATTGTCACAAAAAATCTCTCGTCGAGTGCACTGCGGCAATTATTGATGATAGAACAAAAAAATGTTCTACAATATTATCGAAGGTATCAATATCTACAAAAAAGTCCCAGATACCATATATCCAACTACTATATAAAATATTGAGAAAATCGTAACAGAAAACTCAATATTGGTTTTTGAATTGGCCCGACCCGGGACTCGAACCCAGGACCTCATGTCTGTGGCCGAACATGCTAACCACTAGACCAATGAGGCAGTCAGTATCAATATCTACAAAAAGTCCCAGATACCATATGTCCAACTACTGTAGTTATGCCACTATAATTACCCTTTTACATTTTAATGTTAATAAAATTGTCGACAATAATCTAAACCATATTATTCATACCTCTATATTAATCCTTCGTCTATTAAATGATATTTTATTAAAGACCATTTCATTACCTGTAAAATGCTCTTTAACTTATTAAAATCGGACAAAATATCAATCTAAAGATAATAAAGTTACACACATATAGACAGAAAAGACTTTATGTATTGCTTTACAGGTAAATATATAAAATCGCGGACTTTTTTATCGATCTCATAAGGATTTATCAACGTTTGTGATTTAAACTCAAAAAATATATATCAAACATCACATTACATTAAATAATTCACATTATTAATCAAATATTTGAATGTCTCGGCTTTTCTATAATAAAATATGTATGTGTTATAAAGTTATACCTTATTGTTTTCAATGTTAAGTAATTGAAACTTTTCTCAGTTATTCAATATAGTCAAAGATGTAAACTTCAAAGAATCGTTATGACGATCGTGGGGTCTTCAGTCCGCTCCTGAATACGAACTTCGGCGATCTAAGTAAACCTTTATGACTTTCGAACTACCATTGGAGTCTCAATGGGGATCTCGCCAAACTCTTATTGTGCTAAAACTGTTATTGTTACTTAAGCTATCAAATTATGTAAAATTGTATCCAATTTTTGTTTTCTTGCCCTTATCCCACTAGGTGGGGTCGGCGCAGCATGTTTCCTATCGCCACTTCACTCTATCCGCTGTCATTTCTACATTCACACCCTTAATACACATATCCTCTTTCACACAATTCATCCACACTTTTTTTGGTCGCCCTCTCCCGGCCCTGCCGCTTACCATCATATTTAGAACCCTCTTACATACATGGCTATCCTCCCTTCTCATTACATGTCCATACCAGGCTAACCTTCCACTCCTTAACTTCTCGGTCACTGGTGCTACTTTCACACTTCCTCTAATATACTCATTCTTAATCTTATCCAATTTTGTCACTCCACACATCCATCTCAACATTCGCATCTCCGCTGCATGCAATTTCCTTTCATTCTCCCCTTTGGTGGCCCAGCACTCTGATCCATACAGGATGACAGGTCTTACGATCGTCTTATAAATCTTCCCCTTTAGTTTAAGGGGCATTCTGGCATCGCAAATTGTTCCCGAGACCTGCCTCCACTTCATCCAACCTGCATTTATCCTGCTAGTAACATCTCGGTCAATGCCGCCGTCGTTTTGTAAAAATTGTATTCAAATGTGAACGATTTTAGTGTAAATATAAATAATGCCACATCGTCTTTGCAGAAATTTTTGATGTGTATTAAAATGGATTCAAGAATGGGTTACATTGACAATACCATCCGATAAATAACGAATTTCCCAATCAATTCAAGAGATTTGGTCGAATTGGTCTACATATTTATAACAGATATTTAAAATTGCTGTGATTTAAATCGAGAATTTCCTATCCTCATAAATTAGGGAAGAAAATACCTAATGTAATCTTTTATCCCTCTTGGAAAATGATTTTACGGATAACCTGAAAATCATACCTCCAATCCGAAGTGTAGGATCTGCGTTGGGACGGGACATCAGCTATCACAGCTAATTAGATCTTCTGATCCTCTATTCTTTCTCTCTGTGACTCGATCTCCACCTTCAGACAAAGTTATCCACTGCTGCGGCTTCCCGCTGCCTCTCTAATGTCACATCCTTCTGTGAAAACGTCGTCTCGCAGAAGGATGTGACATCCTTTAACCAATTTCGGACATATAGAGCTGACTGCTGGCGTTGAGGGTGGGTGGTTGCTGTTGGACTCCAAGCCAGGCAATATTTTTAAAGTAAAATTCTTTATGCACGCTTTTTTCCGCTGTGATCTATCCGGTGTTGTGGGACTCACTGGCTGTACCAGGATATTCACTTAAACCCAGCGGAACCCTCTTCATTCGGTTGGTGGGGTCCAGTTGTTCGCTGACGCATTCAGCTCCGGCTCGCCTAGATGAATTCGACTCAAGGGTTTAGTAAGTTAAGGGGTAGTATTTGCTACCTGGCTTTCCCCTCCTCTAGCGAAAGTAAGCTGATGAATGTCTGACGAGAGCGTTAGGAAAACCTGTGTTTAATTTTAGACGAAGATATTTGATTTGATTCTTGAACAAGTGAAGTAAAACTGTTTTACGCATGCTTATCTTAGGGAGTAAGCTTGTGATTGAGTTACAATAAATGTCATCAGGCGAGACGAACGGACTTATTAAATACGGAATATACATTTTTTGTTGTGAACTGCCTCTTTGGCCTACTGGTTAGCATGTTCGACTATAGACATGAGGTCCTGGGTTCAAAAATGAATATTGAGTTTTCTATTAAGATTTTCTCAATATTTGCCCGATGTTGGGAAGTTGGCGGTGTGCTCCAGCCCCGTGCCTCGGAGAGCACGTTAAGCCGTTGGTCCTGCGCCTGATCTCTCTCCGGTCGTGTCGGATTCCCATCACATTGGACTATGAGAGTGAAGTACTATGCCGGCCAATCCGCAATGTTGCAGCGTGGTGGGTCTATGCTCTAAAAACCCTCTCTCACGCGTGGGAGGAGGCCTGTGTCTAGCAGTGGGACGTTAATGGGCTGCTACTTAATTTACATTTTTTGTAATTTACAAGAACCGTGTTAATTCCCATGTCACTTAAATAGTAATTACAAACAAACAATTTGTAAAAAATATTTATTTCATTGCGTTTTTCTTTCTGTTTTTGAACGCCATTTTACATACCAAAATGAAAAAAAGAACGGTATTCGTTCCGCTTTCAAATAAACGTCTCACGACAAACCATAAATAATAGAGTTTGCGTCTGACAACAACGAAATGAGTATTGCCGTCTCTTTCACCCCTATTCATATAAGAACCGTCCCGTCAGCCATCTCTTTCTAGCGCAGTGCATCTTTAATGTGATTGTCGTATACACTGTTTGGCTTTTTGGTTTTCCTTTATTTTAAATTACGAATTTCGAATGTTATTAAATATTAACATTTGAAAAGAGGTTTCAGTAAAAATGGAATGGCGTTAAATGTAGTGCCGATAATTGCATTTAAAACAGGACTGTGTTATATAGAAATACATCGGCACACGTATATACGGTTTAATAAGTGAAACCTTTCGCTAATAGATGAATTTATATAACGTCAATCGTTGTTATGTATGCACGTAACTTCTGAATGCCAATACTTAACTGTATAATTCTTTCTCATGTGAAAAATCAATACCGACATATGAGATAGACGAATGCCATGGCATAGCGTCGCCACGTGGCTTCTTTTCTCACTGGATTCAGCGATCTGCTATATCTCTCACCGCACGTACCTATACTTCAAAAAAAGGAGGAGGTTATCAATTTGTCTGAATTTTTTTATGTTTGTTACCTCATATCTCCCGACTGGGTGGTCCGATCTTAAGGATTTTTTATATGAAAGGTGGTGCTCGTCATTGGGTCCCATTTTTTTAAATCCAGTTCTGATGATGGTATCCATGAGAAAACCGGATAAGTCTTAAATGTGCATAAGCATGTGCGACAAATGGACGAATAACGCAAGATCACGCCAACCGATTTCAATGATTTCTTTTTATTAAAAAGGATATACTTCAAGGGTTGTTATGTGATAGTTTGGGTAGTTTATGATGATGGAATCCAAGACAAAGTGACGGAACTCTTCAATTCTTAGGAGCAAATCAACGATACTCGGTAGAATCTTCTATAGGCTAACCAGATATTTGAGTGGCCTACCGTAACTTCGGTATGGTCAAGTGCTAATCGTAGTTAGATATGAAGATCAATGGAACTGCTCAACGGCTTACAGTAAGAGTGCGGTTTATGGTAGAATATATAACTGTCTGTAATCAAAGGGCAATGACCTTACGTTTGTTGCTGCATTGCAACACGTTTTTAGGTGTACACATATTGAGACATATTTGTTAGTTGTACTAACAAAAAAGTAGTATGAAGTATATCCTTTCCAATAATAAAAGAATCGTCGAAATCGGTTGGCGTGATCTTGAGTTATTCGTCCATTTGTCGCGCACATGCTTAATGCAAATTTAACACTTATAAGGTTTTCTCATGAATGCCATCATCAGAACTGGATTTAAAAAAATGGGACCCTATGACGAGCACCACCTTTCATTTAAAAAAAAATCATCAAGATTGGTCCACCCAGTCGGGAGATATGAGGTAACAAACATAAAAAAAAGAAATTACAGACGAATTGATAACCTCCTCCTTTTTTTGAAGTCATTAGAAAGTTATTCAAACTGATACAGTGTTGATATTCTTATCAATTTAAATACGTTAAGCATTTCATTCACATTATTATCATCTCTTTCATCAAAAGATTTAAATTGAATGCATGCCAAATTATCAGAACCTATAACTGTGTATATATTACATTGAATATATCTACTACAGACAAAAAATAATGTTATTTAATTTAAATATGTATAATTTTATTTGCTGCCCTTCAAAAATTAATATCACCATAGTTTGATAGCTTGGTCCACAAGGTATCTTAATAGAGACGTCCCAAAGGTCGTAGTGAATGAAACCTCAATAAATATCAATATCCAGGCGTCATCCGGCCAGAATAACAAATGACCTGCGATTTGCGAATAATCTGCCAGATTTAGGAGTGATTCGAGCGATCCCAACCCTCTGATTAATGGAACCCTTCGAAAGACATACGAGATTTACGATTTCACTTGTCGGTAGATGAGAACGATCGGAGAAATCATTTAACATAAAAAATGATAGCTTCCAAACTCTCAGGATGTTGGGTTCCATGCTTAATACAGTAAACTTAAAACTTTTTATATTGAGCGATCAACGTGGAGATCTGAAGTCTGAATCCTCAACTTAACAACTATGAGCAAAGGTTGAAGGGGCTTTTTACTGGCCAAGAAAGAAGCCTCGAAGATCCAGCGGTTACATTTACTGCTATCCTGTTATTTATTTGAAATTTCAAGTTAAGTTCAGGGCTTGCTTAAAACAATAAGGAGTTATTATCCAAATTCCTTGTGTCTTGCTATATACTTGCAGGAAAGACGTTTAAGAATACTCTAATCACAATTTGTCAAGTTGGTTGGTTGGTTGGTTTTTAGTTATTAAAATTCAATATAATTTGCAGGTTTGGTTTCAAAACCGCCGAGCTAAGTGGAAGAAGCGCAAGAAGAGCACCAATGTGTTCAGGTCTCCAGGAGCTCTTCTGCCATCACATGGACTTCCACCATTTGGTGCCGGTGACGTCTGCAGTCCAGGGGTCTTTGGCGATAGACCTTGGTCAATGCCTGCAGGTGAGCTATATAAATCTGTTGATTCCAAGATCTTTAGGCGGAAAGGAACTACGCAAGATTAACCGTATGTTCGACTAATTCTTTTGCTATATGTACATGTTGCAATAATTCGTTATAGCATATATAATATAGATAGGTTAAAGGCAGCGTTCGTGGCTAGTCACCACTCTACCAGCAAATACGTGCCATCAAGAAAAATTGGAATTCATTGAAAGAGACCTTTGTCCAGCTGTGGACGTCCATCAACTGAGACGACGACGACGACTAAATTACTCGCTAACTACTAAACCTTTTGTTCTGTGAATAAAGAGGCCTGTGCCCAGCAGTGGGACGATATGGGCTGCAACTTAACTTATTGCTTGCTAGGATTCCACTTCAGAATAGGTGGTAGATACATCACCAACTGACATATTGATGAATCAAAAGAGTTTGATAAACCTACCTAAATATTAAATATTTTGAATTGATTTAGGTCTCGGTCAGCTGTCACAAGGTGGTGTGGCGATGGGTGGTTTCGGTGCGGGAGGGTTACCTCAACTCGCTGCTGATCTCAACCCCTCGCTGCCGATCAGTTCTGTCGGCTCGCAGTCTTACCAATCTCATTATCCACTCAACTCCCTTGGTGAGAATACTATATTTCACAACAACTACACGTGACTAGTTACCAACCTAACAGCATAAACAAGTACTATGTCGCCAGGAATTAGTACCCTTCGCAAAGCTTTGATACACCATTACTACATAAGGTTTGATGATTACACCATTCCAATTATACGAACGGTACGCTATTCAAATACTATCTAGCACACGAGTGACTTGCTTCGTTTAAATACGAAATGACATTGAAGCAAGCCTGCAATTTTCCTTCAGAATACTGTTCTTGGATGTTAGTAACGTTCTCGGATGTCAACGTCAATGGTACATTAGAAATAATATGAAAATGATAGTTGACGATTCAAAAGCCTACTTAAATGACAAATAGATATTAATATGCTCTAAAAAGTAAGAAATAATTGCGTATTCTTTTATAGTGCTCTTCGTATTCTTATACTCGGAGTCGGCTTTTTAGAGCATATTAATATATTTGTAAGTCTGTTTTGAAGGCGGTTCGTTTTTGTTAAAATTTTTATTTATTTTTTGATTTTTAGTGAATCTGAAGTAAACGTGTTGCAATGCAGCAACAAACGTAAGTTCATTGCTATTTCATTACAGGCACTTATATTTTCTGCCATAAACCGTACCCTTACTGTAAGCCCTTGAGGAGATCCATTGATCTTCATATTTAACTACGACTAGCACTTGACCATACCGAAGTTACGGTAAACAACTCACATATCTGGATAGCCTATAGAAGATTCTGTCGAGTATCGATCTTTGCTCCTAAGAATTTAAGAGTTCCGTCATTTTGTCATGGAATCCATCATCACAATCTAACGAAACTATCACAAAACAACCCTTTAAGTATATCCTTTCCTATAAAAAAAGAATCATAGAAATCGATTGGCGTGATCTTGAGTTATTCGTCCATTTGTCGCGCACATGCTTAATGCAAATTTAAAACTTATCCGGTTTTCTCATGGATGCAATCATCAGAATTGGATTAAAAAAAATGGGACTCTATGACGAGGAACACCTATCATTTAAAAAAAATCATCAAGATGGGTCCACCCAGTCGGGAGATATGAGGTAACAAACATAAAAAAAATACAGACGTATTGATAACCTCCTCATTTTTTTGAAGTCGGTTAATCACTGAACAGGATCTTTACATTGCAATCATGTAGAAGTGGTACAATCGTCAGTGAAACCGACAAAATTAAAAAAAAATTAAACAGTAAATGATATGGAAAAGTTTATGCCGTAGAATGAAACTCTGGGTTTTAAACCCTAGTTTCGAAACAAAGACCAAGTATAGAAGCAGTTACTTCTTTAACACAGAGTAATGAAAGCTCAGGCATTAATATTGCGAAATCGGTTTGTTCAATTTATAATCATCATAAGTATTTAGTTCCAGAATACAATAGTCAGCTAAATATCTTTGCAATTAAACAATGTTTAGCATGGTTCCGTCAATCACGCCAAATTTACATTTTTAGACCATTCTCTAGACTAACTCGTTTCATCTTCGACTGTAGTTTTTCTAAGTGATTGGCACTTATTGCAAATAAGGTGGTATCATTCGCGTAATCTAAACCCACCAATTGTTACACCAGTCTTCCAAATTAATTCGCATTATAGCTCAGTGTAGAAGTTAAATAAGAGCGGTGCTATAAAGCATCCTTGGCGTACTCCAACAGATTTTAATTTTACTCCAATATAGAAAGAAATTAAGAAAGAAGAAGGAAAATATCTTTATTTATACATTATGCCACACATCACAATATATTTTAGTACATTTTCTAATACCCTGCGATGTGTGTCATAGCCTAGAAAATGAACCCAACTCAGCATTTATGCTACACAGTCTGGAGACCATGTAGCGCTGATATTCAGGTGGATCCCTTGTCCAGGTGCCGCCACGAACGCAGCCCGATACAACTTAATCTATCCTTATATACTATCTAACTGTTCGACTACAGACATGAGGTCCTGGGTTGGAGTCCCAGGTCGGGCCAATTTGAAATTGATATTGAGTTTTCTATTAAGATATTCTCAATATTTGCCCGAAGTTGGGAAGTTGGCGGTGTGATCCACCCCCGTGCCTCGGAGAGCACGTTAAGCCGTCGGTCCTGCGCCTGATCTCTCTCCGGTCGTGTCGGATTCCCGTCACATCGGACTATGAGAGTGAAGGAATAGAGAGTGCACTTGTGTACTATGCCTGCCAATCCGCAGTGGAGCAGCGTGGTGGGTCTATGCTCTAAAAACCCTCTCTCATATGAGTGAGGAGGCCTGTGCCCAGCAGTGGGACGTTAATGGCTGCTACTTACTATACTATCTAAAGTTACAGGACCTGATAAAAATGTAGGGAGAATTGTTTTGTTAATTTTACTTTTGGTTGTGCCAGGTGATAGCATGATGTCGTATTGCAACAATCTCAGCGGGCAGCAAGCACTGGAAGGGTCTCCAACGCCACCGCATGCTCCGCACTGTGGAAACAGTGGCGCTTCTCCTTCAGCCTCAGGTAATTCTTCATTTAAGTTCCTAATGGGACATGGACAATTCCGTAATCCTAGGATCTGCTTTACAGGATATGAACAAAGTACAGCGTTCTCCAGTCCCCGTTTTACTTAAACACCTTCATCCTCCTAACTCTTATCAGATCTTCCGTCCTCGTCATCTTTACAGGTGACGCTACGAAATAACTTCTATTTTCTTCTATTCGTACCAAGTGTAGGTAACAATACGCATTTATGTAGTGAGAAAAGCTAGATACAAACAAGGCTGCAAAGGATTCCAAAATCATGTCCCAATTGTCAGGTTAAGTAAGTTCAACGAACTGGTAAAGATCTCTGTGATTAAGCGAGGACTATTTCTGTAGCATTAGGTTCACTTCATCATATGTATAAAGTGATTATTATATAATCAAATCAAATCAAAAAATATCTTTATTCAAGTAGGCATATTACAGCACTTTTGAATCGTCAAATTATATTTTTTTTCCACGCTCTGTTTCTAATATACGTCTGATGATGGTACTCAGGAACGGTTTAAAATCTAAAGTTACGAGGGTGCCTTCGCGCCCTGATCCGAGAAGAACCCACGACAAACTCAGTCGGGTAGTTTGCTATATTTTAATTAAAATAAGAGCAATTCATTCACTACCAGGCGTTTCTATCATCTAAGTAATCTTGGAACTTATAATACGATTTTTCTATCAACTTTCTTTTAACAAAGACTTTGAATTTATTAATTGACATCTTTAGAACGTCTTGTGGGAGTTTATTATAGAAACGTATACAGTTACCCTTAAATGAGTTGTTAATCTTATGCAGCCTATTAGAATTTACAACAAGTTTGTTTTGGTTTCGTAAGTTATACGATATACATTCACTCTTTTTATTAAAAGAGTCAATGTTTTATGTACATACAACAAGTTTTGTAATATATATACGCAGTGAACTGTCATTATGTTATAAATTGTTGTAAAATCGATGAGTACAGAATTTCTGGCCGGTTTCTTCTAGGACGAAGCTTCCAAACTGATGGTGCTTTGGTTGTAAACGCTTGCTAAATCTACTAAAATACTGACTATTCGTATATTATTTAATAATTATAATTTTTAATTTTGCATTAATTTATGGATTTTAATTTTGACATTAATGACTTTATTCATTAGTAAAAGTAAGTAGCAGCCCATTAACGTACCACTGCTGGGCACAGGCCTCCTCACTCCGGGGAGGATTTTTAGAGCATAGACCCACCACGCTGCTCCACTGCGTATTGGCAGGCATAGTACACAAGTGCACTCTCATAGTCCGATGTGACGGGAATCCGACACGACCGGAGGGAGATCAGGCGCAGGACCGACGGCTTAACGAGCTCTCCGAGGCACGGGGGTGGATCACACCGCCAACTTCCCAACTTCGGGGAAATATTGAGAAAATCCTAATAGAAAACTCAATATTGATTTTTGAATTGGCCCGACCCGGTACTCGAACCCAGGACCTCATGTCTGTAGTCGAACATGCTAACCACTACACCAATGAGGCAGTTATTCATTAACTTTTATTTTATTCTTGTCTTATAATTAAAAACTCAATTTAATTTGATTTTATTTAATTGTTAAATCTCTCTGGTGTTTATATGTTTATCTGTACATTTTATTTCATTTATTTTGGTTTTGTAATTTCTATGGGTCTTAACCTGAAATGAATCAATTTTATTTATTTTATTATTTATTATTGTAATATCTTGCTAGAGCCCACTTTCTGTACCGAAGATAGTAGAATCACAGGCATTAGAAAGAACTGACGATTCGGAAGTGTCTTTTAACCCAAGCAGAATAAAAAAAAGTTAAAATTGCGTGCGTAAAAATTACACATGTCAGAAGTGAAACTTCTTTGGCAAACTAATTTTTAAGTCTTCTTTATATTTATACAAATCTAAAACTTCCTTCCGAGACTTAGAGGGAGAGAAAAAGGAAGATATGTTAGTAATCGAATTGTCATAAAAATGTTATATTAATTCAAATAATCTATTGCAGTCTCAAATGATGAATTGTAAATAAAATTGTTTTTGTTTTATATTTTATGAAAAATAGTATATTAAATGATTAAATGACGAGTGGCAAATTAAAATGCCACATGTTATTTGCAAATATTAAAACTACCTAAGCGTAGCATAAAAAAACGCTGCACATTTTCGTGACACTAATCACGAGTTTCATTCGTTAAAATTTGACCCTCATGCGCCTAAAGAAGTTTCACTTCAATAATATTTTGATTTGATTGTTTTGTATTTTCAGGGGGAGAGACGGGCGAGGAGGAAGCGTGGCGCGGCCACAGTATCGCGGCACTGCGGCGGCGCGCTTCAGAACTATCGGCTGCCATCCCGCCGTACTTACAGCTGAACTACGATGCCCACAGCCCCGTATATTGACTTTAGCTCTTAAACGAGCCACTCCTTCCCGTCGTCCATTAATAAACTGTTCAACTGCTTCCATTTAATTGGCTTTTTTGTTACTTCTACTAAACTATACAGTATGTTGTATGTTCGCGTTAAGAATGCAATGAGTCATCATTGTTGGCCCACTTTGCCTCGCCCCTAAATGTCAAATGTTTGTCAAACAATCATATGTTTTCAATTCACCATGACTGTGAACTTGTAATTTGAAAATATTGGAGGCGGAGCCAGGCGAATTACATTGATGACTTACTGCATTCGTATCGCGAACAAATTGTAGTGATCCAAGAATTTTTGTCATATCGTACTATGTTACTAACCGTAGTTTCCCTGACTTAGTTCGGCAAAGTGTGGCGTGAGGATATTCCATATACAGCGACTTCAGAACTATCCAGCCATATTTGAAGCTGAACGATATGAATAACTTTTCCAAACTTTTTAAAGACCGTTCAAGAATCAATGAATTTTTAGAGTTCATTTATGTATTTTAGTTCCTTTCCACCATATTTTTGTCTAGACAGCCTTTCCAAGACTATATTGTATTTATCTTTTTAATTTTTCTTGTTTAATTTCTTTAGCTTACTTTACTTAAGTATATTGACTTCCCACTGTTGGGCACAGACCTCCTCACTCGTAGGAGAAAGGGTTTTTAGAGCATAAACCAACCTACGCCATTCCATTGCTAGTTGACAAGCAAAATTTTCTTGTTTAAAATTTTATTTGATGAAATAAATAAAATCTAATGATTCTTTATTTCACTTTTAGGATACGTGAAAATTTCTTGGATCACTATAGGCTTTCCGGTTTCAGTCTCTGCTTTATTGTTCAGATATTTAAAAAATCGATATTATTATGATATTGTGTCTCTCCCCATTTTCCTCAATCGACTGTATAATAACTTAAGAAAATTAATGTGACGTAACTGTTATGAAAAATAATGAAAACAAAATATAACCAGAAAATCATTAGTGCGGCAAACGATTTATAAACTCAATTAACTCATATTTGCCAAAGTTTATGCGCTACCTGTTAACTAAACGTATAAATGTGACGACTGTCGTGTCGCGTCCCGAACATTTAATGTTTATTATATATTATAATAGTGTAAAATGTGAGCTGATTTGAAAATGCATGTATACGCGTTCGTACAATAATAAATATAGTGATAAAGTTATCTATAATAAGCTATTTATTTGTTAAGTATTAATAATAATGTATTAGGTAGTATATAGATTATTAATATCGATGTATTTGCGGATATAAGGGTCACCATACACGGACGACACTGCAGCGACAATACTGTATTTTCGCTACATTTATATAAACTCACTGCACACTATTTAACCATAATGGTCGCTTCATTATAGAAAATCAATGACGGTCTTTTGAATAGACATTAGTTTGTTTCTAGCAAATTTACTTTCGTATCGGAAAGTTTTTTCTATCGTGAACACATTCTGCAGTTATTGTTTTATACCTGGTGTTTTTCAATTTGACATAGGCTAGCATAATAAAACTAAAGGAGGCCATGGGTTCGATTCTCGTCAGAGCAAAGTCCATAAAACGACAAACATTTAAATAACCTAACGTAATGGCATGATAGGACCAAATATTATTTTAGTTGACCAAGCTCTTTTTGAGAACAAAAACATTTCAGGATTTCATTTTTGATTTGGTGAATTTGATTCAGAAATCAAATGAGATAAATTGACAAGAGCATCGTATATTACTACCAAAATATCATCAATTTTCTTCTAAATACTAGGGGTGGGCGAATATCTCTCGAATCGATTCGAAATTCAAATCGAATAATTCTAAATTCCACGAATAATTTGAAAAAAATCGAATAGTTCTAAAAATCTAACAATTATTTAATGAAATATCTCTGGATTTTCAATTGTTTCTCTCTAAATAATTTATATCGCGTTTTGAAATAATCAATTACCCAGAGAATACAATTGCTCATTTTCAATATATGTTCATCTCATCATAAAAAATCTAGACAGTTATTGGCTAGAGATTCTTAAACAAAATTCACCAGGGATTTCATCCACCATATTTCAACAGTTTGCAATTTATTATGCAACAAAGTAGTCAAAAGAACGACAGATAATACTAGAAATTGAAAATACTAGAAAATTAGCTGTGCATGCTGGAGTGTTGGTGCCAACACTTATGTATGGTAGTGAAAATTGGGTATGGCAGAAAAATCACAAAAGTAAAATAAATGCGGCAGAGATGAGAGCGTTGAAACGTATGTGTGGATTAAAACTAAGTGACAGAGTAAGAAATGGTGTGATAAGAGAACGTTATGACTAAAATTGAGTAAGGTATGCTTAGATGGTTTGGGGATGTAGAGAGAATGAATGAAAGGAGACTCACAAAAAGGATTTATGAGTCGAGAGTGAATGCGAAAGTTGGAAGGGGAAGACCAAGGCGAACGTTCCTGGACCAAATGCAGGACATTTTAAATAACGGTCAGGCCAAGAGTACTCTAAACCGACGAACTTGTATGAAAGGTTTATTGAGAATGAAAGAAGCGAAGGAGATATGCAAGGATCGTGGCGAGTGGAAGGATGTTGTCTCTGCCTACCCCTATGGGAATGAGGCGTGATGCTATGTATGTATGTAGAAAATTAACTTAATTCGGAAAAAAATGTAATTATTCGTGAATTTTCGAATTATTCCTTTCGAATTTATTAACCTTCGATTAGTAACGAATAATTCGGTACGAATCGAATGTTAATTCGAATATTTAGTTTCGGATATCGATAACAAATCGAATTATTCGCACACCCCTGCTAGATACGTTTTAGGATTATTTTAGTTATTTTTCACGCCTTTTGGAAATCGTAATTTAAAAATTGCCTCAATCAAAACGATCAAAAGGCTTTTGCCGTTGTTAATTAACTTACTATCTGTAAACAAATGTTGTGCTTCCGATTTAGATGACGACAAATGGCAGTGGTTTATCGCTGTAGAAAGTCGCCCGTGTATGGCGAACTTAACCGAGATTATAGTGTTAAATGTATTACATTCCAAGCCTGTAAACCTATTAAAAATAATAAACAAAATAATTTAATTGCCATTAAAGTATCTTCAAAACCAGCCCCTTAAATAATCTTGAAAATATAACAAAATCTAGATAGATTTAATGTTACCTGAATACAGTAACAGTTGTGATTAAAATATAACCACGTATTCTCTTGTTATAATGTATATATACAGTGTGTAACAAAAAACCTGTATTTTGATTGCGTCTACGTATACAGAGTGATCTGAAAAAATGCCACAAAAATTTAATTGTAGGACATTTTTATTTGGATCTATGTAACGATTTATTTCAATTTAAAAACCTTGATATAACGTATCAGTTACTTCTACTAAAATTTTATTTCAAAATTCAAGTTTTAACAGCTGTTAAACTGACTGACGTAAGACAGCCATTGTTTTTTGTTATGTACTTTATGGAAAAGCAATAAAGGTCAAATTGACTTTATTTAATTAAAATAGTTAGAAAACGTATGTATGGGAAACGGAAAAGGGCTGTTTTTAGGGTTTCCCCTGCAATTATTCGAACTTTTCTCGTCGTAAAAAACCATCCTTTGACTTCAACGAACAATTAAAAAAAGAATTGTCAAAATTGACCCAGGCGTTGGTGAGTTATGCGCTTAACATCACATTTTTTATATTATAGATTATATATCCCTGGTCCCTGCCAGCGAAATTTGTTCTCATAAATATTTTACTATGTCAACTATATGGATTTAGAACAAATTGTAATGCAGGCTGATAAATACGGACATAAATCAATTTCTGTTTGTTAATCTCGCTAAAATTCGAAAACTGCTGGACTTCGCTGCTGGATTCGTCTTATTTTGGTTTTGAATTAGTAAAAGAGCAGAGAAGGTTAAAGATATGAGTAAATCTACACTAATATTATAAAGAGGAAAGATTTGTATTTTTGTGTGTAACGAATAAACTCAAAAAGTACTGGACCAATTTTAATAATTCTTTCTTCGTTAGAAAGCTACATTATCACTCAGTGACATAGGCTATATTTAGTACTAGATTACTACATAAATCTTTAGAAATTTCTATTAAAACCAACCGAAGGTGTAAAAAAATTTGCCAAAAAATGTCTTTCATCGCATACGCTGTGACGAGTATTAATGATAGGACAAAAAAATGTTCGACAATGTTATAGAATATATCAATATCTACAAAAAACTTTGCGAGACTATACGTCTAACTATTGTAGTTACGTCACTACAACTACTTTTTTACATTTAACAAATTGATAGAAATGCCGATCAAAATCAGACCGTGTTATCTATACCATTTATAGATTTTTATCAAAATAAATAATTTAATATTCAAGACTGTCTCAATACCTGATGACTACTTTTTGAATTATTAAAATCGGATATTCCATTCGAAAGACATCATGAAATTAAAATAAAAATACATGACAGTCGGCTCCTTTCGCAGTGGACGCAAGCGACATTTTTATGCTTCACTTAAAAAGTTCTTTTCAGAGCTATTTAGTTTTAGTATTAGGAATCACAGTTTTTCATAACATTTGTCAATTCATGGTCGTTTTAATTATCATGCTTATAACTTAAATATCTGTACCTATTTATGTCTACCCGTGCGAAGCCGGAAATATCGCTAGTATCAAAATAAAGCTAGTAAAAACAACAAATTCGCTTTCTCTATGAAACTATTCCCACTGTCAATCATTTGATGTTTTACTAATTACGTATCCTTTTTGTTCTGGTTCAGTTTTAACCGTATTTATTACTTTTAAATTTATTGATTCTGAGACGATACGAAGTATGCCAGGTCATTTAGTAATCACTAAATATCTATAAGTTTGAATAACTGTGTATACGTAGAAGCTATCGATTTAACAATTACATACTGTATAAACCTCTTTTCTCCCTTTTTTCGGTAAAATCAGTGTAATAAACGAAACTTGTGTATACTAATCGAGTAGTAATTTAAATTATAATGTATTTTATATTTGGGAGCCATAACCACTCGTATTTTAATAATTAAAAGTGGTTGATAGTTCCTATTTATTTGTGTGGTAGCGAAGTGATGCATCGGAACAAAGATTTATTTATTTCTCTTTTATTTTTGTATATTATAAGTAGTTATTAATTATTTTATTTGATCACTTCGATGCCCAAATTAAAATGGTTGTAACAAAAAATAAATCAATCGAGTCTTATTTAATACCGTTTTAAAATTGCTTTTATATCCAGGTAAATGAATAACACGGTATATATAATCACGGTATTGGTACGTATACGATTTTTCATCTGACCGGGATCGAAAGTTCGATAAAAATGTAAATAATAAAAATTAAAATAATATGAAATTAAACACAAACTTTATTGCCTAAAAATAAGTTTAGTTATGCAATCAAAAAATTAATAAAAATTTAAAGAAAATAACTTAAAAATCAGAAGAATTAAGTGAAGCAATTACAAATTTTAAGTTCGCAGCAAAACAAGTTGACAAAATATTTTGACATATAAAAGAAGCGCGCATGCGTCAAAAACTTGATTTATTTAATCGGGAGGCAATGTAGCCCTTTCATCACTCAAAATAGGGCCTAAAATAGAAATTGTCGATGTAGGTATGATGAAAACTGTTGAAAATGATGAAAAATGATGAAAATATCAAATATTTTCCAAAGTTTACTTAAGGACCTTTCAGAATCCAAATTATTTAACATTTTTGTGTTAAAAACTCATATTGGAATCAATAAAAATGGTGTTGCTTGACTTATTTAAAACGTTAGGTTAATAAAGGGTTATTTTTTTTAATTGCCTTACTTTTTATGTCACTCTTTATATGATATACATTCAGTTCTGTTTCTCGAAATCCACCTGAAATATATATAACTTAAAGCTATTAGAAGCCTCAAATTTTAATCAGTAAAACTTAATTCAGTACAATATATTCTTAGTGCATTGTTATCTATATTTCCAAACGAAATATTACATTTCGTACATTTTGAAAAAGAAATAAACTGTATATGTTTTTAAATGCAATGTCGAAGCTCTTATAGAGAATATTCGTAGCTTAAAAGCTTTCTTTCAGATGGTTCCGAGCAATTCAAAAGTATCCAGACGCGAATCCACTTGTATTTGTATAGTCTCTGTGTAGTATACGGTATTTAGCCTAAGTATTAATACATACGTAAAATAGACAATGTTCATTCTTGGAGTTTTATTTTGTTGCCTACTTTCCTTAATTTTACATAATATATGACTCGTAGTAATACGAGCAAATCCGTTCTTAAACCCTTTCACTGCGGAGCAGTTGTTTCAAGCATTGCTCATGTCAACTACCGATGGAAATGATACGATAGTTCTGGCTCAACTCGGGCAATCAGAAATATAAGCATCTCTTTCTTTTTAAGTCATAATGTTTATTATCTATTTCGCTTCTCGGTAACTGTCGTAACCAAATCTAAGTAGTGATAATACCAGACAATAGAAAAAACAAATCAGTCACAAAGCGACCGTTACTAACAGTGTGCGTTTCGCGTCGAAGGTCGTTAAGGCAATTGTATGTGTTTCTTAGTGATTGTTTGCGTTTTTGATTATATAAATGACGTTAATAACAATGAAAACCCTTGAGGTATCTTTTAATTTTTAAGATATGAGCCTATAAATACAAGACGGACTTTTTTCACTATCTCAAAATTTAGCGCAACATAACGCTACACCTGAGTCTTAATTTAATAAACAAAATATAACATTGTATAGTTTAACTATTAGCAAACATAAAAATCATAACATTTGTTAGTCTTTTTTGCACATTTAAGATTCACTTTAACGTCATTCGACCCGCGGGGCAATTGACGTAAAACGTCCGTGCTGGACGGTGCAGGAAACTGTTATTTTCGTTAAAAGGCGCGGGCCAATAAAACGCGCCTGGACAATCTGTGTAATATCCGTTATTTGCCACTTAAAATAAAATAACAAGTAACGAAAAAAACTTCAATCCATACATATATAGCATCACGCCTCATTCCCTTCAGGGTAGGCAGAGACCACGTCCTTCCACTTTTTGGTTTTGCGCTGGGAAATGCTTTTACGCATTTACCCTGACCTGAATGTGTCAGGAGTGTGGGACTCAGCGAGGGAGGAGACTTCGCAATAACCACTAAAACCCAGCGGAACCCTCTTCATCCGTAAGTAAGACACCAAAGGTTCAGCTTGCGCATTCTTCCCTGGTGCCACAGATGAGTCCGACTGAGGATTCATGGCGGCGGGAGCAGGTGAGAGGGAGGATCTACTGCATTCTCTCTATCTCGCTCGTGGGCCTCCTTTAGCGAGATTACAGTCTCGCAGAAGTCCTCCGCAGGAGGCCGCGTATTCCCATTTGCCACGATCCTTGTACATCTCCTTCGCTTCTTTCTTTCTCATTAAACTTTTCATACACGTTCATCAGTTTAGAGTACTCTTGACCTGGCCCTTATTTAAAATGTACTGGTTTTGGTCCAGGAACGTTAGCCTTGGTCTTCCCCTTCCAACTTTCCCATTCACCCTTGACTCATAAATCCTTTTTGTCAGTCTCCTTTCATTCATTTACTCTCTCTGAGCATACCTTCCATAATTTCAGTCACAACACAACGTTCTCTTTTCACGCTATTACATACACAGTTCCAATTTAAAAGCTGTGTAGCTAATATTACTGAGAACAAATAGTATTTTTATGTTTCTAATAATATTTTAAGCCATTAAAAGTATCTCCAAATTATATAACGAACAATTAGTATTAAGAAAATTAAAGTTACCCCAACGCTTACGCCATCTACCACGAGCTTCATAAACTCCTTACATAAAAGTTTACGTGAGCTTTTACGCGTTATAATGAATTGGTATTTGAAAATACTGTATTAACACCAAGTATCACCTTGTAGAAGTTTAAAACTCATTTGAGTTTGGGTAATGAATCAAAGAGTATTTTATTAAGAATGATATTACAAATTAAACTAGATATATATATAAAAAAAACTGTGTAGTCGTGTAATATGAAAAGAATAATTAAACCCTGTAGTATAGCTGTTTAGGGTTTATAATAAAAACCAATAGAAAATATAATAAAATATGATACTACCATCTATTTTGTAACGGCGTTAATACAATGGATTCCTCCATTGTTACGAATATATTGCTTAGCGGTATTGAGAAATTATGATAGATAGCGCTGTAAACAAAATTTATACTTTGGGTGATAAAAAACCCTATAACTTATATTATAACTTTAATAATTTGGGCACAAAAAGAATGACACAGAATTAAAATACCCTGGACCCCTAACCTAGGTAAGCCCGTGACTTAGGGGTCAGTGTTTTCCCAAGACTACAATTTATTCTACTTATTTAATAATATATTAATAATCTTTATATAACAAGGCTCATTGTTTTAAGCGTTTCTTTAATTATAATAATATTCATCTTTTATCCAACTTATGATTATGGAAAGGAAAGCCATGACATTTTTCCGCAGGATTTTGGATTTTCACTCCGATTATGTTTCACACGTAAACTGAAATTCTACTACCCTGTTTATAGTATTTTCATCAATGTATCAAATGAATAGTGAATATTTAGACAGTTCATACTCAGATGATTCAAATTCAAAATCAAAATCAAAAATATCTTTATTCAAGTAGGCATATTACAGCACTTTTGAATCGTCAAATTATATATTTTTTTTCCACACTCTTATTCTAATATACGTCTGATGATGGTACTCAAAATCCGCTTAAAATCTAAAGTTACGAGGGTTCCCTCGAGCCCCGATCCAAGAAGAACCCACAACAAACTCAGTCGGGTATTTTTTTTACCATCATCATTACAATAACATATTAGTTTACTATATTTTAATTAAAATTAGAGCAATTCGTTCACTCCCAGGCGTTTCTATCGTCTAGGTAATATTGCAACTTATAATACGATTTTTCTATCAACTTTCTTTTAACAAAGACTTTGAATTTATTAATAGACATCTTTAGAACGTCTTGTGGGAGTTTATTATAGAAACGTATACAGCTACCCTTAAATGAGTTGTTAATTTTATGCAGCCTACTAGAATTTATAACAAGTTTGTTTTGGTTTCGTAAGTTATATGATGTACATTCACTCTTTTTATTAAAAGAGTCAATGTTTTTATGTACATACAACAAGTTTTCTAATATATATACGCAGTGAACTGTCATTATGTTAACTGCCTTGAATTTGTTTCTTAGCGACTCTCTTGGACCCATATTGTAAATCGCACGAACGGCC
>JACTOM010000212.1:0-24821 GCA_015832385.1 Elymnias hypermnestra | reverse complement strand
CACAATGAAGTCAGCAATGCTGACGTCAATCTCTTAATTATTGTCGTAAAAATAGTAACGATAAATAATCACCTGTTTGCTTTTAATGAATCACTTCATTAGATTTAATTAAAATACACAATAATAACAATAATATGGAGCTCCGCTCCGTTTGACTACTTGCGCCGGAATGTCTCGAGAATTTTTTTTTTCGAAGTGTGTAGTTGCTGTTAGCCCTACTGGCTTTTACAGCGTAACCGAGAGGGGTGACGAGCGCAGAAGCTCTGCCGAGGGGTGGGCCCGTAGAAGGGCCCTGCTGCGTCGGGGGAAAACGTTGCTCTAAGGGCGCCTCCTGGTAGGCTCGGACCTAGGCTTAGAGGAACGTTTGCTGCTGCTGAAAAGGACAATCGGACAGGTGCTTAATCTTGACGCCCATGGGTCCGCGACTGGGAGCCGCAGCCGGTGTGCGTAAGATAGCGGGGACCTCATCTTCGCCGGCGATGACGCTGTGTGTGTGTGATTGTGTACGGGGCGTTTTCAATGGTAGTCTGGTCGTCTGGGTCGTCAAGGACGTGTTTGGGCCGCCTCTTCTTAGGCGTGCATCATTTCCCCGTGCTACTCCTCTTATACCAAATGCCCCATTCAAAATAATTAAATCACCAACCACAGCCGTTGTGTTAGCACGACGACTTCTTAAATTTGAGAATTCCCGGACTATGTTAAACCGGATGTAGTGTATGTAAACGTTTCACTGATATAATTTATAAAAACCTCAGCATAATACACAAATATAGTAATTTAATAGCAAACCATAAATAAAACAATCATGATTGTTAACAGAGTGGATTAAAACTGAGTGACAGAGTAAGAAATAGTGTGATAAGAGAAGGTGGTGGTATAAAAGAAGATGTAGTGACTAAAATTGAGAAAGGTATGCTTAGATGGTTTAGGCACGTAGAGAGAATGAGTGAAAGGAGACTGACAAACAGGATTTATAAGTCAAGAGTGAATGGGAAAGTTGGATGGGGAAGACCCAGGCGAACGTTCCTGGACCAAATCCAGGACATTTTAAATAATGGCCAGGTCAAGAGTAACCTAAACCGAGGAACTTGTATGAAAGGTTTAATGAGAATGAAAGAAGCGAAGGAGATATGAAGAAGTTAAGGTTTCATTTAATTTACAAATAGAGAATCTACGTAAACGTTGATAAGTGGGAAAGATACTAATTACTGAAATGAGATTTTATTCACATATTGATTGTATCTTTTAACAAACTTTAATAGTAACTTGGCGGTAGCATAGCAATATTTATTGACAAAACGTTATAGGGAAGATGTGCTCGTGTTTAATATAAAGTAGATTATATGCAGTGGCGATTTGAACGTTACAGAGGTGTTGTGTATTTCAATAATGTCTATTAAATCGCAAAAATCTTTAAACGACGAGTGTTCGGAGATATTTGAAAGGAGTTATTCAGTTAAAAGTGTATCAGAAGAAAGTTTAACTTGGTTTGTTACAATTTTTTATACCTACCTACATTGAGTAATTAAATTGTTGTATCTGTTTGTTATAACATAATAATAAGAACAAATACCTGATTGTGTATTTTTCCTATTAAATTTCTGAATTAGCTGTGCCTGTTTTGATAGGACATAAGACTTTGTTAAGTATAAGGTTTATGGTTAATTTTTATTCATATAAATTACTTTCATTCATTAAAACACCGATAAATTTTACATAAATATACATGTAGTTTTATTTAAGAATTTTCTACGGGAAAATTCAAAGATTTAAATATTAAAAAAACTGAAATTTGTGTGTGATTTGGTTATCTAATCAAGGAAAAATGTTTTATTATCATTTCAATTAAACATGTGAATTACAATCATTGTTATTGACATTTAGGTTCTCAGAGATAATTTTATTGTAAATTATTGCTTTTGATATCAAGTTTAAAGTGAAACTTTTTCCCATTCCCTATTGTTTTCTCGTCCAGTAATTGCATGTCGCATTACAGCGGATCAGCCGTTTCACTAACATCATTCATAAAACCTCATGATGTGTTTTTGAATTGATAATTCCCTCGAAGGTTACGTAGTTTGAATATCAATATAAAACGAATTCTATTTTCTAAATGTTTAATACAAAAACAAAATTTAATTAATAATTTCTAATATAAAATACATACATACTCTTCCTTTTTCCCTCCCTCTAAGTCTCGGAAATTTAAAGTTTTAGATTTTTATAATTATAAACGCGAATTAAAAAATTTTTTGCCAAAGAAGTTTCACATCTGACATGTGTACTTTGTACGCACACACTTTTAACTTTTTAAATTTTGTAGTGAGGAAGACGAGGAATCACTATCTAGGGACTTAATGAAGAAGCTGACGCCAGCTGTTCTCAGTAAGCTGAGGCGTTGTTTTAAGAAGGCCAAAGAAAGGAATGCAGCGCAAGATATTGATAGGTATCAGGAACATTTTTGTAGATTGTTGAAGTAAAGAAGCATCTTTACTTCAACAATCTACAAAATTGATCTTTTAATAACAAAGGGTGAATTCCCTAATACCGGGTTCCCGCAGTAAGGTAACGTAACACGTTCTTAGTGAGCGCTTACGTTACCTATGTCCTTTCTCAGGCACTAGACTATCTGTGTATTAAATTTCATTTCAATCGCTCCAATAGTTTTATAGTAAAAGCACGACAAACAGTGTTACTTTCGCATTTAAATTTATTGGTACATACATACATAGCATCACGCCTCATTCCCTTCAGGGTAGACAGAGACCATGTCTTTCAACTTGCCACGATCCTTGCATATCTCCTTTCCTTCTTTCGTTCTTATTAAACCTTTCATACAAGTTCGTCGGTTAAGAGTACTCTTGACCTGTCCCTTATTTAAAATGCCCTGGATTTGGTCCAGGAACGTTCGCCTTTGTCTTCCCCTTCCAACTTTCGCATTCGCTCTTGACTCATACATCCTTTTTGTCAGTCTCCTTTCATTCATTCTCTCTACGTGCCCAAACCATCTAAGCACCCTTTTCTCAATTTTAGTCACTACATCTTCTTTTATACCACAACGTTCTCTTATCACACTATTTTTTACTTTGTCCACTCAGTTTCAATCCACTCGTACTTCTCAACGCTCTCATCTCTACGGCATTTATTTTACTTTTGTGATTCTTCTACCATACGAAACATTCACTACCATACATAAGTGTTGGCACCAACACTACCCCATGCACAACCTTGAAACCCATGGCCATGGCCCTTTGAAACACCATCTGGCTATGCATAGAGACATGTAGAGCACCATGTACCATATTCCCTGCATTCACTCTCCTTTCAATATAACTTTCACATGTTCCATCTTTTGTAAATTTAGATCCCAAGTTTACAAATTCTTTCACCTCTTCCACTTGTTCCCCATCTATCAAAATATTGCCATTCATCATAGATTCATCTCTTTCAAAAAGCATAACTTTCGTTTAGTTGACATACACTTTCATTCCTATCCTTTTCAAAGCTTCATTCATAATATTTACCATCTCCTGTAGCTCATTAGCGGATGATGCAAGTATTACATGATCATCAGCGTAGAGTAAACATTTGATGAGTAACTCATACATTCTTACCTCATAGATACTTTCTTTTAAAACTGTCAAACAGTTATCAATGAATAGGTGGAACAGCCATCTTTTTTTTTTCACGCTGGGAAATGCCTTTACGCACCCCGTTCAGACAAAATCAGAACGGGAGTGTGGGACTCGCTGACAGTAAGCTAGAATACACCACTAAAACCCAGCGATACCCGCCCCATCTTTTAGTGGAGCACCAGAGGATCGGTTGACGCAATCTACCCTGGTACTCCGGGATACTACTCCTGCTGGAAATTTAGGAAGGGGGTAGGAGCAGCGCAAATCTACGCCTCCTACCTCCCAACCTCCTGCGCCGGAGAAGAGGAGCGTCTATAGCATCCTCCCTCTGCCTCTCATGTGCCTCCTTCAGCGAAATAACAGATTCGCAGAAGGAGGCCACTGCCTTCCACTCCCTTTCGCTGATGAGCATTGCGCCAACTAGACCCTCCAACGAAAGGTCTCCTCCGACCAACGACGTCAAAAGATGCCGCTGGGGTCCCCATGCCGGGCACTCTATTAGAGTATGTTGCACCGAATCAATAGGTGCATCACACTCATGGCAGGCGGGCGTTTCCTCTCGGCGAACAATCTGATGCAGGTACTTGCCGAAACAACCATGCCCAGTCAGCACCTGCACCAGCCTGTAAGAAAGAGATCCGTGGCCCCTAGACAACCACTTCTCCAGGTGTGGACGGATCGCCCCCACTGTAATTACACCCGCCGTGGGAGATTGCAGGTCTTCACGCCACCTCTGGATCAGTGCTCTCTCTGCTAAGGACCCAATCCTCCTATCATCTTCGGCATCCCTTGGTGCCCGTTCGGTACTTGCAGCCGCCCTGCACCGATAGGTAGCTGCTAGAGTCTCCGCCCGGAGTTCCCAGGGGGGGTCGCCTGCAAGAAGAGTTGCCGCCGTCCACGAAACTGTACGGTATCCCCGTATTACTCTGACCGCTATTATTCTTTGAGCCCTACGTAGAACGGATTTGTTTACAGCGGTCAGAGAATCCACCCACACTGGTGTACCGTACAGCGCCATGCTCGCCACTACACCGGCGTAAAGTCTCCTGTAGGGCGACCCTGGTCCCCCTATATTGGGCAACAACCGACCAAGTAGGTGGAACAGCCATGGTCACGCAACACATCCCTGACGAACACCTAATATGAGTAATCTCATAATATGAGTAAGGAATATCTATAAAAAGTTTTAATTTAAACATTACTTTAAATCGTAAGTTTTGACATAAACTAAATGACATCTAGCAGAAGTTTTTGAAGATTTTCTGATATAATACAACTGTAGATGTCGCTGCGAAAACTTTGGAGTGGTATTTAATTTATATAGCTATCGATAGGTGACGCTATAATATATTATTTTAAACCGTAATTGAAGAAATTTAAAGGTGTTTATATTTACATACCATTTTATATATAAGGGTCCTATTAAATACTTTATCTTTAATACACTGTCATACAATAGGATGCAATACATGACTCTATACGAAGGGGCTGATGAGAGATTTATATCTAAACTAATATGATACGTCTTCACACAAAAACTAGTGGACCGATTTCAAAATTTTTATCACCATTAGAAAGCTACATTTATACTGAGAGACATAGCCTATGTTACTTTGCCAAAAAAAATAGGGATCCCTCTAATAAATGCATTAATGTAACCCAAGGTGTGAAACAAACATCTATTATCACGTACGCTGCGATAACTACTGATGATAAAATAAAAAAATGTTCTACAATATTATAGAACGTATTAGTATCTACAAAAAGTCCTGGATACTATATGCCCAACTGTTGTAGTTATGCCACTATTACTACTTTTTTGCATTTAAACAGTTAATAAAAGTGCCGACAATAACCAAACGTTAGTATTGATCATTATTCTATTATTAAAGACCGTTTCAATACCTGTAAAATACTTTAGACTTTCCATTTAAAAGATATAACGAATTTAAAATGTCAATCTAAAGAAAATTGTAGCGACCCTTAAAGCTGGGCCTGCGAGTGGTGAGTTAGCTCATATTCCAAGAATATCAAAAATATATTTAAAAGCGCAACGACTTCTCAGCGGAAACAACTTTCCTAACCGGTGGTGTATTAACCAAACAGACTACTGACGATTTAAAACTGCTTTTAGAGCCTACTTCAATAAAGACTATTTTGATATTAATAAAAGTGTGATGTTAAATCCTTTGATTCACAGACGAGTAGAAGAGGTGATGCGAACAGCTGCAGCAGAAGAAGGCATTGAATTTACTGCTACTGCTCCAACACAGCATAATACCTTATGTCTCGATGAAAGCGGCTTCGTAAATGCCCTGGACAATATTTTTGGTAATCTATTCTACAACAATAAAACTGTTATTAAAATTGTTGAAGTACGAACTTATTTAGCCGCTTTAGTTAAAATGATACGATATCCCTGTCTCAACTCGGGCAAACAGAAATATAACCATCTCTTTCATTTTAAGTGTGTATTATCTGTATCGTTTCTCGGTAATTGTTGTAACAAAATAAAAGACACTAGACAATATAAAAAACAAAAATAAATCAGTTACAAAGTAACTTAAATTAAAGAACTGTACAATCTCGTTTTCCAAAGTCTCTTTATTTTGAAACACCCGATTTCGCATATGATTAACCAATGCTCAAAAATAAGTAAAATATTCCAGATTTTATTGACAAAAGTAAATTTCTTAAACCACTTCTGACTCGTTCGTTCACCTACAACACCCTCCCCATCTCACAACAAGCTTCTGCAGCTTTATTGCCAACTTTCAATTCATATATATATAATGTCGTAAAAGCGCGACAGACAGAGTTACTTTCGCATTTATAATATTAGTACATACATGCATAGCATCACGCCTTAGCCGGTTTTACCATAGGGGTAGGCAGAGGCCACGTCTTTCCATTTGCCACGATCCTTGCATATCTCCTTCGCTTCTTTCAGTTCCATGAAACCTTTCATACAAGTTCGTCGGTTTAGGATACTCTTGCTGGCTCTTATTTAAAATGTCCTGGATTTGGTCCAGGAACGTTCTCCTTCCAACTTTCGCATTCACTCTTGACTCATGAATTCTTTTTGTCAGTCTCCTTTCACTCATGCTCTCTACGTGCCCAAAAAATCGAAGCATATCTTTCTCAACTTTAGTCACTATATCTTCTTTTTAACCGACTTCAAAAAAAGGAGGAGGTTATCAATTCGTCTGTATTTTTGTTATGTTTGTTACCTCATATCTTTCGACTGAACTTTTAAATGAAAGGTGGTGCTCGTCACAGGGTCCCATTTTTTTAATCCAGTTCTGATGATGGCATCCATAGGAAAACCGGATAAGTCTTAAATTTGCATTAAGCAATTACGCGACAAATGAACGAATAACTCAAGATCACGCCAACCGATTTCGATGATTCTTTTTTTATTTGAAAGGATCAAAGTGACGGAACTCTTCAATTCTTAGGAACAAATGAACGATACTCGGCAGAATCTTCTATAGGCTTTCCAGATATTTAAGTTGCCTACCGTAACTTCGGTATGGTCAAGTGCTCCTCGTAGTTAAATATGAAGATAAATCGAACTCCTCAACGGCTTTCAGTAAGGGTGCGGTTAAAGGCAGAAAATATAAGTGTCTGTAATCAAATAGCAATGAGCTTACGTTTGTTGCTGCATTGCAACACGTTTACTTCAGATTCACTAAAAATAAAAAAAATAATAAAAATTCCTCTCCGAATATAAGAATACGAAGAACACTATAAAAGAATACGCAATTATTTCTTACTTTTTAGAGCATATTAATTAATTTGTAAGTCTGTTTTGAAGGCGGTTCTTTTTTTCTTAAAATTTTTATTTATGTACCACATCGTTCTCTTGTTTTAAAAGGTGTGCTAATACGATGTGGTGTAGAAACCATAAGAGTTATATTACCTCTTACCATCCTGGACTGTGTTATCAGTTACTATCAGTTCAGATTACAGTCAAGCAATAAAAATATTGAAGTATATTTCCTTAGGTCATCGCAAGTATAGCACACACGCCCATCAGTTGTTTCAAACCCTGGATACCTTCGGCACTGGTCGTGTGTGGTGGAGGCAAGTGGTGGCTCGCATGGTGGCCGCTGGAGCCAAGACAACCAGCTCTAGATGTGAACGCTGGGAGCCTGTCACTGTTCAGAGTATAAAACGCCTCGAACATTGTAAGGTGATAAATTTTTCCTATAAATAATAACTATTTGTTCTATATTCATAATTTAGATAGATCGATTTATTTTCGTTAACATAAAAGTATTATTTCACTTAGTTTTTAATTATTTTACATTTGTGTTTTTGTATGTATGTTTATAAGGTTTCCCACAAAACCTACTGGACAGATTTAATTTTTTTTTCACTGTTAGAAAGCTGCATTTTCACTGAGCGCCATAGGCTATATTAATTTCTAAAAAAAAATAAGGAACCCAAATAAAAATAAAAACGCTGCGAAAACTAATGAAGATGGAACTAAAAAATGTTCTACAATTTTATAGAACTTATACATATTGATAAGTTCTAAAAAAACTTTATGTTTTTTTAGAACATAAAGTTTCCAATAGTATTCCAGTAGTTTCCATAAGTATTCCAGAATAATTCCAGAACATTCAGTATATATATCTGTCCTTCTTCCTATTCTTTAATGTAGACAAAACATTACAAATTTGATAATATGCTTTATTGTATATTCATATACATACGTAGGTGAATTCGCGGGGTATTGCTAGTGATTTAAATAAATTGGGAAAAAGGTTTCCTTTTAAAAAACAGTTAGTTATGCCTCTCTTTCTCTTCTTCCGGCCTTCTTCGTCTCAATCGATGGATGTCCACTGCTGGATATAGGTCTCACGGCGGCTACAGGTGGCCCTTCTTATGCCGTGGGTCCACCTTCTTACACTGCGCCGTCCGGTGCGAGGTGGCCATTCAAGCACCTTCGGACTATGTGCCTCGCCCATTGCCACTTCAGCTTCGCGATTCGTAGGACTATGACGGTGACTTTGATTCTGCTACGGATTTCCACATTTCTGATTCGATCACGTACAGAAACTCCAAGCATATCCCTCTCAATCACCCGCTGAGTGAATCTGAGCTTCTGCATGAGGCCTATAGTCAACGACCACGTCTCGGAACCGTAGGTCATAACCGGCAACACATACTGTTCGAAGACTTTAGTCTTCAGGCACTGATGACGAAATTATCTGATATATCGAAAGCTGCCCAACCAAGTTGGATTCGGCGGTTGACCTTCTTCTCGAAATTGGACCTATATAGCTGGACTATGTGGCCCAAGTATGTGTACTTGTCAACAATTTCGAGAGCTGAGATCTCGACGATGACTGGGTGTGGTGGTACATGGATATTAGACATAATTTCTGTCTTATCCATGTTTATTTTCAGGCCCACCTGTTGAGAAACTCTGCTGAGGTCATCGAGCATTGTATTGAGATCTTCGAGAGTCTCTGCCATAATGACTACCTCATCGGCAAACCGTAGATGAGTGATGCACTCGTTTATGTTGATGCCCTTACCGTTTCAAAAAGTTTAAAAAGATCTTTCAGCGCCGCGGTGAAGAGCTTATCTCATATCAGTGTCGTCTCTAGATCTAAGTACTTTTTTTCATACGAGTTCGAGTTCCAGGTTGGGACAATTCAACAATCAATATTCAGTTTTCTAATAAGATTTTCTCAATATTTGCCCGAAGTTGGGAAGTTGGCGGTTTGATCCACCCCCGTGCCTCGGAGAGCACGTTAAGCCGTCAGTCCTGCTCCTGATCTCTCTCCGGTCGTGTCGCATTCCCGTCACATCGGACTATGAGGGTGAAGGGATAGAGAGTGCACTATGCCTGCCAATCCGCAGTGCAGCGTGGTGGGGAAGCCTGTGCCCAGCAGTGGGACGTTAATGGGCTGCTACTTACTATGTTATCATAAGTTTATTATGACTCTATGATCCGAATTAATATTTTGTTTTAAATCATTTTCAGCGTGAAACAATAATAAAGTTGGTGAACATAGAACGGGATGATTCGTTTTGTTACGCGTGTGTATCTCGTGGGGGGAAGGTGGCGCTGTACAGCAGCCACTTGCAACTGCTGCATTCTTATGAGGTGAGTTTGAGGGTCCTTCCTGCCATTTGGTCTTCAAAATTTTCAGAAAGTCTTTCTTAGATGACGTCTTCTACTTAAGGACTTCTGCTTTTAAACTCGCACGTGCCATAACGACCTCCATATACTGTTCATAGCCAGCTCTAAATCGCGCAGTGTTATTTCGCGCAAAAACCTTTATAATTGCATGTGGATTTAAAAACGTGGATGGCAATGCTATACTTTTGTCCCGTGGGGCGTAAACAGTTTATTGATCAGATCAGTATCGAATTTTCTATAAAAATATAAATAATAAAGTTAAAAATCGTGAAATAATATTAGATATTGAATCAATAGTTCGCATGCTTCTACGTAACTAAGCAACAAGTTGTTTACTGACTTATTTATGACAACTTTCATACACAAATTATGTTGTAACCTAAAAATAAATCCATCGATCAAAACTTATTAAATTAAACAAAAGTTCTAATGAATTGTAAGAAGAATTAAGTGAATTACAAAATTTTAATGACGCAGCAAAACAAATTGCCAAATTTTATTGCATATAAAAGAAGCGCGTATGCGTCGAAATGTGAGGCGTGCGTATTAAATTACGCTTTTATTTAAACGGAAAGCAATGTGGCACTTACGTTAGTAAAAATAGCGTTGAAAGTTCTGTATGTGTTATCCCTTATTTTATTGGCTGCCGTAATTTGCCCGCGCTTTTTAACAGAAATACCCATCGCCCCGAACGGACGTTTTTTGCGTCGATTGCTCCAACGGGTAGAATATCCCTAAAATGGCTCTTGGGACTTGAATGTTTATGAAACACTACCAAATGTTATGATTTTTGTATTTGCTAATCGTTAAACTATACAATGTTATCTTTTGTTTATTAAATGAAGTCTCTGGTGTAGCATCATGTTGTTTTAAACTTTGAGATAGTAAAAAAGTCCGTCTTATATTTAATAAGCTCATATCTTAAAAATTAACTAGCGACTGCCTCATTGGTCTAGTGGTTAGCATGTTCGACTACAGACATGAGGTTGGGTTCGAGTCCCGGTTCGGGCCAATCCAAAAATGGATATTGAGTTTTCTATTAAGATTTTCTCAATATTTGCCCGAAGTTGGGAAGTTGGCGGTGTGATCCACCCCTGTGCCTCGGAGAGCACGTTAAGTCGTCGGTCCTGCGCCCGATCTCTCTCTCCGGTAGTGTCGGATTGCCGTCATGTCGGACTATGAGAGTGAAGGAATAGAGAGTGCACTTGTGTACTATGCCTGCCAATCCGCAGTGGAGCAGCGTGGTGGGTCGATGCTCTAAAAACCCTCTCTCATATGAGTGAGGAGGCCTGTGCCCAGCAGTGGGACGTTAATGGGCTGTTACTTACTTTCTTAAAAATTAAAACTTACCTCAAGGGTTTTCATCGTTATTCCCAAGACTTATATAATAAAAAAACACAAATAATCACTAATTAACACTTACAATTTAAAAAATACCACAAAAAATCTTAACGACCTTCGACCTCGACGTACGAAATGTTGTTAACGGTCATTTTGTAACTGATTTATTTTTTTCTATTGTCCAGTGTTATCTCTACCCATAATTTCGTTACGACAGTTACCGAGACATATAATACACATTATGACTTAAAAAGAAAGAGATGCATATTGGGCAATCTAAGGCTTATTGGTGAGACGCTTAGAATCTGTATTAGAGGAAGCGCGGGTTCGAATCCTTTGCATTTACCGAGTGGCAGTTAACTCTTTATAAAAATGGAAGTTACAGGAAAGAAAAACATCTTGAGGAAAACCAGAAGTAATTTTAGGGTATGAGTATCCTGTCTATCCGCACTGGAGTAGCTCTAAAACCGAAAGAGTTTCCTATGATACTTTAATAGCCTTGGGACGTTAATAAGCTGCTAGTTACCTTACCTTGCTAGTTTCCTGGGTTCGAGTCCCGGGTCGGGCTAATTCAAAAATCAATATTGAGTTTTCTATTAAGATTTTCTCAATATTTGCCCGAAGTTGGGAAGTTGGCGGTGTGATCCACCCCCGTGCCTCGGAGAGCACGTTAAGCCGTCGGTCCTGCGCCTGATCTCTCTCCGGTCGTGTCGGATTCCCGTCACATCGGACTATGAGAGTGAAGGAATAGAGAGTGCACTTGTGTACTATGCCTGCCAATCCGCAGTGGAGCAGCGTGGTGGGTCTATGCTCTAAAAACCCTCGCTCCTCGGAGTGAGGAGGCCTGTGCCCAGTAGTGGGACGTTAATGGGCTGCTACTTACCTACTACCTTAGCTTTTAACATGTATATCTTTCTAGGTAAGTTTAGGTAAAGAGCTGACTTTAACGTCCCATTGCTGGACACAGACCTCATCACAGATATAGAGAGAGTGTTAGATCATAGACTCACCACGCTGCTTAATTTAAAGATCTTTATTTCAGATATTTTACCATCGAACTGGCGTTCATCGTCGCGTTAGAAATTGTTGGATTACGGATGCGATCTATTTAAGTGTGAGTTATTAAACAAATTATTTTTTTTATTATGGCATCTTTTACATTTAGTTATACGTCATAACTTTCCCAGTGTTATTTTATTCGATTGCGAGTTAAATTTCAATTTTTACATATTTATTTCAGTTATCTGAATTATTATTAACACTTCTATCAATATAAAATAGTTTATCTCTAAGGTATTGTAAAGAACAAATTATATAAGGTGTTAGGAGACCGCTCCCGATAACGAAGACAGGCGATAGTACTAACGACACCTTTGAAGATGGAACATGGGATTAATCAGGATCATATTTTTAAAATGTTTTTTTAAATATTTTATACGCTCCATCATGTTAGTACAGCTAAATGAAAATAAACCAGCAACAAAACTAAACAAACAGCTAAATTGAGAGCACTTTCGCTCAATTTACTCTAGCGCCAGCCGCGTGCGGTCGTTGACCCGTGAGCTGTTTTTTTTACTTTATGTTTAGTTGCTAATTTTTTTCCTTTAGCTGTACTAACACGATGGAGCGTAAATAATGCTAATAAAAATTATAAGTGCTTGCGTGCAAAGTACACATGTCAGAAGTGAAACTTCATTAGCAAACTAAATTTTAAGTCTTGTTTATATGTATACAACTGTAAAACTTTACTTTTCTGAGACTTGGAGTGAAAAAAAGAAGATATGTTAGGAATTTAATTGACATTAAAATATTAAAACTGTCGAAAATTAATACAAATAATTTATGATGATAATGATAAATAGATGACATGGTGCTGCTGGGTCTCACAGCAGGCTCAATAAGAGATTTGCTCAAAACCTGCGAGGAATATGCAGCTCGTCATGAGCTTATATATAACGTGGCTAATTGTGAATACCTGGTCTTTGAGGCCGCTCGAAAGCATGTTCAATACTAGCCCCAGATTACCTTGAATGGGGCTCCGCTCAGAAGGGTAAAATTTTTTAAATATATCAGACATTACGTTTCGGAGGACCTCAAGTATCAGGCGGATATGGAGAGGGAGCGCAGAGCATTGGCAGTACGGTGTAATATGCTGGTTAGAAGGTTTTCCCAGTGTAGCAAGGAGGTTAAAATTACGCTTTTTAAAGCCTATTGCCAGACCTTCTACACTGGGAGCCTTTGGACCAATTACACCCAGAAGGTACAGGACTCATTTAGGGTACAGTACAACAACGCGTTCAGAATGCTGTTCGGCCTGCCAAAATTTTGCTCGGCATCATTTTTTTTATTGCTGACAGATTAGCGCTTGACTGTGATCTCACCTGATGATAAGTGATGATACAGTCTAAGATGGAAGCGCGCTAATCTGTTAAGAGGCGATATACCCCTTACGGTTTCTACACAGCATCGTACCGGAAGACAAATATCTTTGTTTGGCGGTACATTTTTGCTGGTAGGGTGGTAACTAGCCACGGCCGAAGCCTTCCACCAGTCCAGACTCAGACAAATTAGAAAATACAATTTACTAAATTCGTCCTAGCGGGGATCGAACCCGGGATCTCCGCTAGCAAAGCGAATACTCGTACCACTGCGCCAGCGAGGCCGTCGGCATCATCTATGTTTGCAGAGGCAAGAACTGATGATTTCTTTGCCCTGCAAAGGAAAAGATTGATGTCCTTGATGTCGAGGTTGCGCTCCAGCACAAACAGCATTTTGAGAATGTTAGCTGGAAGGGTGGATTCACCATTTTACCACCAGTTCCTTAGAGTGCAGTTTGGGCCTATCCAAAAAACGGGATGTTCATAGGTGACCTTGTCATAGTTGTTTTTAGATTTTTTAGATTTATAAGTTTAGTATTATTTGTCTTCAGTCACTAACATAGTTATAAGTATTGTGTGCACTAACCCCATTGAGCCGTTGTTGCTAAAATAAAGAAATTTTATATTATTATTATTATAATTTACAGCTGTATATATAGTTTATATCTATTTTATATTTTATGAAAAATAGTATATCAAATTATAAAATGACAAATGGCAAATTAAAATTACCTAACCTTCAAACAAATTGTCATAAAAAAGCTGCACATCTTCGTAGCGCTAAAAACGCGTTTCATCCGTAAGAATTTAACTTCACGCGCCTTTAGTTTCACTTCATAAAGTTTTAAAAATAAGACTTTCTTTTAATCAGGATCATCGTCAAAGGTATCATTACTACAATAGTACGTCTACGTTTTCGGGAGCGATCTCCTCACACCTTGTATAATTAGTCCTTTTTTTATCGCTGGGAAATGCTTTTACGCACTGAGTGTGGGACTCACTGGCTGTGCCAGAATACCCACTAAAACCCAGCGGCACTCTCGTCAACCTTTGATGACATTGTCAGAGGTTCGCTTGCACATTCTCTCTGACAAGCCTCCTCCTTCGGAGAAGAGGGCCATCTGGTGCTCTTTCTCTCTCTCTCACCATCGCCTCCTTCAACGAGATGATAGCCTCGCAGAAGGAGGCAACTGCACTCCAGGCCGCTCACTGCCAAGCATTGCGCCTATTATACTTGACAATGAGAGAAAACGCCACTATTCTAATGAAGCAGATAATTACCTTAAGCAAGAAATAGAGAGTGCTTGTGTACTATATCTGTCAACCCGCAGTGAAGCACCTATGCTTTAAAATAACCCTCTCTCTTAGGACTGACGGTGTCACTGCCCAGCACTGGTACGTTGATGGGCTGCTTACCTTTTACCTCTTTACTTAAAGTACTGTGACATCGTATTTATTCACATATTCACCGCATTGAGTTGATGCAATCATAGAACGAAACATGGAGCTCTTTTCTACTCTACAAACCCAGAGTAGATTGTTAGTTTAAATATAAAATTAAATGTTAATATTATTCATAGGATGTACAATGCTTGTTGTACTCAGCATCGGACCGCAGCTTGACCATATATGATGCAACAACACTGATACACACGCCTATTTACTGCATCACTGGTATTCCAAACATACCTACGGTGAGCATTATGATCCATTTATATTCAAATCCAAACATCCTCTAGCCTTTTACAGCACTTTTGAATCGTCCAATATAGATTCATTATATACAGTGTTATTCGTATAGCTAAGGGGGGACCCCTAAGGACATTTAGGGCTGGTTAAGAGACTGTACTCATTGCAAGGTACTTCATTAGTCTAGTGGTTTAGTATGTTTGACTACAGATATGAGGTCTTGGTTTGATATTGAGTTTTCTATTAAAATTTTTTAATATTTGCTCTGTGTTATTCCTGCGCTTGATCTCTCTCCATGAGTGTCGGATTGCCATTACATCCCACTATGAGAGTGAAGGAATAGGGAATGCACTTGTGTACTATGCCTGTCGAACCGCAGCAGCATGGTAGGTCTATGTTCTTGAATCCCTCTCTCATATGAGTGTGGATTGGCATGTTAATGAGCTGCTGCTTAATTTAAATTTAAGTAAAGTATTACTTGAAGTAAAACTTTTCTAACTTCTAACACATTCATAATCTAATCAATATACAGATTTTACTTTATAACGAATTTATATCTAACTAATATACTTTTAAATTTGTAACATCATTTACGCAGAATGTCCGACAGTAGCAAATTTAAAAATACTATACCGATATTAAAAGAATTGTTTAAATCGGTCAAGAAATTTTTTGTTTGATAATAAATTGTTAAAAAACTTTCTGGTATAATATTAGAGATCTATTTCTAATACTTTATTGCATCAAAACTTCCCTATACATAACATAACATAGCGTAGTTTTGTTTTGTTCTGGAGTTCGACTCGGGATACTTTATCTTTAATCTGAGTTTTTCATTTCGTCCGACTTAACTTTTAAAATACAACAAAATAGTTATTTATGTATTGCTTTCAGTATGTATTATCAATGATAAATAATTTAAAATAATTATAGTTAAAAGATATAGTGCAAAATATTATTACAACAAGTTATTATTACAACATTTCATTTTTAAAAGTGCTTATATTTAATAAATTAATTAATAAATAAATACTATTTTCTAGTAAAATTTTCACAATATCATATTTACGAATTATGTGCAATGTCGAATAATATTTTTTATAAGCAATGTCATTAAATTCGTCTCTGCTCCAAAAAATCCTTAATTGAATAATAATTTTTCTTTAATAACCATTTTTTTTATTTAATTATGTATTTTTTAGGAGGCAATGTTCTGATATTTTCTGGCAGGTTATTATAAATTTATATCGCCATTCCATAACAGTTTTTGTCAAACAGTTTTTATAGTGGCATAACTACAGTAGTTGGGCATACGGCATCGCAGACTTTTCGTAGACATTAATATTTTCTATAATATATGTTTATTGCGCCTTTATAGACTTGGAAAAAGCGTATGATCGAGTGGTTAGGAATGAGCTGTGGTCAACGTTATCTACGTACGGGGTGAGCGGTAATCTGAATCAGGCATTGAAGCCTCTCTATGAGGGTTATAGTGCTTGCAACAGAATAAACGGGGCGTACACGGAGTGGTTTCCTGTCAAAAGAGGTGTTCGACAGGAATGTGTTGCGTCACCATGACTGTTCAACCTCTTCATGGATAACTGTTTGACAGATTTAAAAGAAAGTATGTACGGGTTAAGAATGAATGAATAAGGCATCAAATGTTCACTCTACGCTGATGATCAAGTAATACTTGCATCACCCGCGAATGAGCTACAGGAGATGGTAAATATTATGAATGAAGCTTTGAAAAGGAAAGGATTGAAAGTGAATATAAACAAAACGAAAGTTATGCTTTTTGAAAGAGATGATTCTCTAATGAATGGCAATATTTTGATAGAATATAGAATCACAAAAGTAAAATAAATGCGGTAGAGATGAGAGCCTTGAGATGTATGAGTGGGTTGAAACTGAGTGACAGAGTAAGAAATGGTGTGATAACAGAACGTTGTGGTATCAAAGAAGATGTAGTGACTAAAATTGAGAAAGGCATGCTTAGATGGTTTGGGCGTGTAGAGAGAATGAATGAAAGGAGACTGACAAAAAGGATTTATGAGTCAAGAGTGAATGCGAAAGTTGGAGGGGGAAGACCAAGGCGAACGTTCCTGGATCAAATCCAGGACATTTTAATTAAGGGCCAGGCTAAAAGTACTCTAAACCAACGAACTTGTATGAAAGGTTTAATGAATGAGGCATGTGAAAGGGCTTGATGCTATGTACGTATGTACGTATGTATGTATAATATCGTAGAACATTTTTATGTTCTATTTTCAAAAGACAGATTTTTTGTTTCTCACCTTGGGTTAGATTATTGCATTTTTCTTAGGGATCCCTAGTTTTTTGACAAATTAATAGATCGCTCAGTTAAAATTCAGCTTTGTAATGGCTTTGTAAATGTGACATGCACGAGAAATACATATCTACACAAATATTGAAATATGATAGCATGGTAATGATATTAGAAAGATACCCAAGTAAGTGTCTTGTGGGTTATTGACAAGGATACATTAAATTTCGTTTTACAGTGTCTGGCGTACTGCCCCTCGCAGGACGAAGGAGAACCTGAGTTGATGTTCGGTACTGAACGGGGAGATATCACAAGGATAAGGTTCCTGCAACCGAGACTCTCACTTCTATATAACAAAATATCAGATAATATAAATTATTACTTTTGGATGGTAAGTTATTACAAGCACAAAATTTTATGCTTCTTAGTAAGAGAAAGGTGGAAATCCATACAAGAAAATCTCTCTCTACAGTCGCTCCTTCATATCTGAAGATTGTGGTCCTGGCATGATCCCAAACGCGAACGGGTCAACGCTTTCCACCCGTTTTTGTTGGTAGCCATTTTCACTAGCTTATAGAAGGTAGTTTGCTTGGCCTCGCTCAGTTGGTCAGTCCCAGGGTTAGACTGGCCCGGAAGGGCCCGGTTGGCTGAGAGGCCGGGGCCCGAGACTAGATGATGGTAGATAGGATACAATCGAGAAGTACTGAGATAAAAAAATAATAATTATCAACGACGTCATAAAGCAACCATTGAGTACTTGGTTACTTTGGCAATGATGTCTTATTTTTGGGTTTTGTACAAGGTGGGACAAACGTCCCGCTTAAAAAGGAGGAGGTTATCAATTGGTCTGTTTTTTTTTTATAATGGTTACCTCATAACTTTCGAGTGAGTCAACCGATCTTGATATTTTTTTTATATGAAAGGTGGTGCTTGTCGTAGGGTCCCATTTTTTAAATCCAGTTCTGATGATGGCCTCCATGAGAAAACCGGATAAGTCTTAAAATTGCATTAAGAGTGTGCGTGAGAAATGGACGAATAACTCAAGATCACATCAACCGATTTCGATGACTCTTTTTTTATTGGAAAAGATATACTTCAGGGATTGTTTAATGATAGTTTGATTAGGTTTTAATCATGGGATCCATGACAAGGTAACGGAATTCTTCAAGTCTTAGGTGCAAATTAACGATAATCGGCAGAATGTTTTATAAGATCTCCTGATATTTGACTCACCTCCCATAACTTAGGTATGGTCGTGTTAGTCGTAGTTTAATATGATGATCAATCGAACTCCTCAACGGCTTATAGTAAGGGTGCGATTTTTGGCAGAATATATAACTGTTTGTAACCAAATAGCAATGACCTTACGTTTATTGCTGCACTGCAATATTTATAAGGTGTATTATGTAAAGCGGTGGTAGCCGGAGGTGGGAGGGGGGGCATTTTTGCGTATTAGTGTTGTGCTTTTTTATGTTGTTGTTGTGATTACCTAAAAGACTGGTGATAGCGGGATGGTAAAATAACTAATCTGTAACGTACGAGTATTAGGTTTCGGGTTTTTAGGTGTACATATATTGATATAAATTTGTTGCTTAACACTAGATTCACTGAAATCATAAAATAAATAAAGATTTTAACAAAAAATGAACCGCTTTCAAAACAAACTCTTACTTCTTAGAGTTTTTCGTATTATTATATTAGGAGTCAGTGTCCACCAAGTCGTAGTGGGAGTCAACATTAAATCATTACTAAAGCCCACATTTTACATTCGTCTCATTATCTTGAAGCCTAAATTTTCAAATGTTTCACTTCTACCACGTGAACTACACACACGTTTCTCTTAAACAGGAGCTAACGTCTCCTCCACATACACATTACTGTCGCACAAGTACGTGGCGAGGAGTACATTCTCGCTCCGTAAAGCGTGTGAGCTATGCCCGTGATGGAGACATCGTGTTATCCTGTTCCCAAGATAAATCAGTTAGTGTACGGTCAAGACACGCGCCAGGAAAACTGGAAGACTACGTGTTCAAAGTCCAGAGAGTAAGTAGTTAAAGCTGGTATTATTATTAATGGAGCTACAAATGTAATATATATAAATCAATTGCTGTTCTTTAGTCTCACTAAAAAACGACAAAGACTTAACCGATTTGGGTAATTTGGGTTTTGAATTATTCGTGTAAGTCTAGGGAAGGTTTTAAAAGTGAGTAAATATGAAAAGAATACTTGCAATAAGGTAGAAACAACAATTTCTCTTTCCCTTCAAAACTGTTCCTAACTGTAAAACATTTGATGTTCGTTTCGATTTGATTATTATACATTGAAAACAACCAATTTACGATCGCAATTACAATATTTGACGGAGTTTAGGAGGAATCTGGACATAAAGGTCGTTTTTTTTTTATTTCGAATTCACTTTTCTTACAAAACATTCTGTCATTTTTACTCGGCTTTTTTATTTATTTATTCTAAGGCGGGACGAAGTTTGCCGGGTCAGCTAGTAATTTAATACATTTCATGGGTTTGAGACTCTCTTTTAAGTGCAATGATAGCTGTTTTAGCTTTTTTTGATGTATTTGTTATTATCAGAAGGTTCTACTTCTTATGTATCGTTGAACAAAAAAATACGCCGAAATACTTTTATTTAAGATGGATTTAATATAATAAAATTGCGGGAAAAATTATGCCCTATTTTCCTCCCTGCGGACACGATTTTTTGAATGACTAAAGCAACATCTTTGATTTGATTTTTCGAACAATAATTAAAACGAAAACTACCGTCTCGTGTTTTGAAACACTTCGATAAACAAGTGAAACTATACGGGAGGAAACTAGTCTCATTTGCCCCTACATGCAGTTGTCAAAAATAGAACTTCTCGTCTTCCACTGAGATATAAATACATTATAGTGCTTTACAAGGTTTCACTTTCACATCGTGAACACTTATGCACGCTTATTTTTTTCCAGGGTGTTACATGTTTCCACAACGTGTCATCTCTTCACGTGTTGGTAACGGGTAGTGCTGATGGTATAGTCCGTCTTTGGGAGACTCAGGGTCCACCTTTTGCCAGCCTCTCCGTCCCAGGATCACCAGCTGTATTGGATGTAGCAGTGATCGCTTCAATGGAGATCGTTTTAGCTTATTACAGCAATTGCGTAAGTATTATATAGTGCATACATAGCATCACGCCTTATTTCGGTAAAGGTAAGCAGAAGAGACCTTGTCCTTCCACTTGCCACGATCCTTGCATATCTCCTTCGCTTCTTTCGTTCTCATTAAAACTTTCATACTAGTTCGTCGGCTTAGAGTACTCTTGACCTGGCCCTTATTTAAAATGTCCTGGATTTGATTCAAAAACATTCGCCTTGGTCTTTCCCTTCCAACTTTCCCACTCACTCTAAGCATACTTTTCTTGATTTAAGTCACTACATCTTCTTTTATACCACAACGTTCTCTAATCACACTATTTCTTATTTTGTCACTCAGTTTCAATCCACTCTTACTTCTCAACCCTCTCATCTCTACCGCTCTACTTATATGCTTCTTCTGCCATACCAAACCTTCACTACCATACATAAGTGTCAGCACAAACACTGCACACCATCTGGTTATTCATAAAGGCGTGCAGAGCACCATTTACCATATTCCTTGCATTCACTCTCCTTCACATGTTCCATCTTTTGTAAATTAAGATCCCAAGTATACAAATTCTGTCACCTCTTCCACTTGTTCCCCATCTATCAAATTATTGCCATTCATCATAGTGCGAATTCCTTTTAATCTGTCCAAAATATAATGAGAATATTGCGGCGCGCCACAAAAATCGATGTTTTTAGGTAAAACTCGAATTTGTATTCCTGCAGGAGCAACCTTGGGCTAAAGTACACTTACTTAAAAGATTGGATTTATTCGGGGTCATTGTTTATTAGATCAGGGGTAGTCAACTAGTGAGCCGTAAGTTTAATTATGTTTTGTCTATTTTCCTTTAATTTAGTATGCTTACAATCGCTTTCGATGATACTGTGACTGATTTTACTGCTATTATTCATTGTGGATTTTAGAACCAAATACATAATATTTGCCTTTGCATTTGCAATGTATTATATTATAAAAATGACTATGGCATCATTGCAAATGATTTTCGAATATTTTTTATAGAAACAACGTAATACGTATAGTTCATTGTATTATTAATGTGTATTTTAATCCACGTAACAGTAATAACTATGATTAGTTTTATTGCGTTGTAATTAAGTTGGAATTACCCAAAACATGATAACGTGATGTCGTAATTACTTCATTTAGCCAAATATTTACAGCAATCGTTTTTAATATAGAAGTTTATTGATAACAATAGTGTCCGCGTGCCAGTCGTAAATACGACATATAAGAAAGCCATTTCGGCGTAAACTTTTCTCTTATGGGATTAGGCTTAACATCCCGCCTAGGAAGAGGCAGCCCAAACATGTCCTTGACGACCCAGACGACCAGACTACCATTGACAACGCCCAGTACACTTTCACACACACACAGCGTCTTCGCCGGGGAAGACGAGGTCCCCGCTATTTGACGCACCCCGGCCGCGGCTCCCAGTCGCGAACCCATGGGCGTCAAGATTAAGCGCTTGTCCGATTGTCCTTTTCAGCAGCAGCAAACGTTGCTCTAAGCCTAGGTCCGAGCCTCGCAGGAGGCGCCCTTAGAGCAACGTTTTCCCCCGACGCAGTCGGGACCACCCCTCGGCAGAGCTTCTGCGCTCGCCATACCTCTCGGTTACGCTGTAAAAGCCTGTAGGGCTAACAGCAACTACACACTTCGAAAAAAAAAAAAACGTAAACTTTTATGGTGAACAACAGTTCGATCGCATTCATATATCCTTGTTATGTGGCAGTTAAACACACTTGCCTTTTTGTTAAAAACTATTTATTCACTTAACTTTATAATTTAAAATAAAACTAAACAATAACTTAATTACGATTTAAAAGAAACAGAGTAATGAGAAACAGAGTAACAATATTAGAACTAAGAGTGTTGGATATAGAATGTGTGTGTAATTGGGAATGAGGGAGTATTTATATAGGACGATGTGGTAGGGATTAGACGTGGAGGGTGTGAGAGGGTTGTTAACTTAACTAGCATGTTTATTGTAACGAACCTTATCTACTAATTGATGTTTACAATGATAATGAGTGAGTACTAGTGAGAATATGGAATGACAATATTGAAGGGTACTAAGCTAGGGATTTGTATTATATATGTACAGGTATGAGTATTATATAACATCCTCGTCTGGTGACAAGTAGACGGCGAGGCGTTGGGTGAAAAGTCTGGTGGCATTTTCTTTTGATACCGAATCGGCATCTTCGAGAGTGTGAGCTATCGAAGGGGCTCACACTATCAATCTATTTAAAGTTATAGTTTCGCTCGTACCGCGTTGATTTTTTTATATCGGATCAATAAATATAGAAGCAATTGTCGACTAAGTTACATAATTATCGAATGCATGGCGACATACTTTTTAGCTACTTTTATTTGTAAGCAGACGAAATCACTCTGGTTTGCTAGTATTATATAAGTTTAAATATCTGTGTTCAATTTACAGTTTCTAAACATCTGGGATTTGTATGAAGAGTGTCTTCTTCAAACCGTGAAAGTTAAATTCCCCTTTCTTGGAGTGCTCGGGAGAAAGACTGAATTCGGGGCTGCTTCTATATACCCTGGTAAGTATACATTTATTACCTACTAGCGGCCCGTCCCGGCTTCGCACCGGTAGACATAAATAGGTACAGATATTTAAGTTATAAACATGATAATTAAAACGACCATGAATTGACAAATATTATGAAAAAGTGCGATTCCCAATACTAAAACTAAGTAGCTCTGAAAAGAACTTTGTAAGTGAAGCATAAAAATGTGTTAAAAAAACTCGAAATATTCAATGTCGCTTGCGTCCACTGCGTAAGGAGCCAACCGGCGTGTACTTTTATTTTAATTTCATGATATCTTTTGAATGGAATATCCGATTTCAATAATTCAAAAAGTAATCATCAAGTATTGAGACAGTCTTGAATATTAAATTATTTATTTGGATGAAAATGTATAAATGGTATGGATAACACGGTCTGATTTTGATCGGCATTTCTATCAATTTCTTAAATGTAAAAAAGTAGTTATAGTGACGTAACTACGATAGTTAGACATATGGTCTCACGAAGTTTTTTGTAGATATTGATATAATCTATAATATTGTGGAACATCTTTTGTCCTATCATTAATACTCTTCACAGCGTATGCGATGAAAGACATTTTATGGTAATTTTTTTACACCTTCGGTTGGTTTAAATAGGAATTTCTAAAGATTTCTATAGTAATTTAGTATTAAATATAGCCTATGTTACTCAGTGATAATGTAGCTTTCTAATGAAAAAAGAATTATTAAAATCGGATCAGCACTTTTTGAGTTTATTCGTTACATACAAAAATACAAATCTTTCCTCTTTATAATATTAGTGTAGATAAAGTCTCTTATATATTCATATGAAAAATCTACGTTTACTTACAAAAGTTTACCAAACTAAAACAAATAACACGCGAGATATAAATTATACATTTTGCTTTAAAAATTCGTATATTTCGAAAGATTTAGAATAATTGGCGAATTAATCGAATATCTCAGGATTTTCAATTTTTTACTATATGAATAATTTAAATCGAAATATTCGACTTACGAATAATACTTTTCGTTTAAAAATCAATTACCTAGAGAATACAGTTACTCATTATCAATATATATTTATCTCTGTCGGTACTATAAAAAATTCAAGAGATTCCCAAAATATTGTCGCCAGGGAGTCATTGTCTTCTACCATATTTCTACAGTTTGCAGTTTATTATGCAATAAAGTAGTCGAAAGAACGACAGATTATAGTGTTAAATTTATATTTGAATATTGAACATAAGAAACTTTCAATTAAAAATATTTGAAAATTCACTAATATTTCAATAGTTTACGAATAATTCGGAAAAATTCGATTCTAGTTTCAAATCGAATATTCGATTCGGAACGAATAATTAGTAAGTTCGAATTATTCGCACATCCCTATTCAATATCAATATAAGAGACTCTTGAATCCTGAAAATATTTGTGTTTAGACTAATTTAACTAAGACTTTACTGAATTTAGCATAATTCGAATTAAATTTAGCATATAAAAGCGATCAAAGATTTTGCATTTTCATTAAATTCAGGTTAATATTTAGCCATAGGCTTTTTTTTGACGCTGGGAAATGCATTTACGCACCCCGACTGTGGGGCCGGGAGTGTGGGACTCCGC
>JACTOM010000152.1:7179495-7247796 GCA_015832385.1 Elymnias hypermnestra | reverse complement strand
CCAACCGAGTTGGAGTCGGCGGTAGAGTCTTTGTCGAAATTGGACCTACCTAACTACTACTACTACTAGGTATGTATATTCATCTACAATTACGAGTGCTAAATTCTCATGTCTGTCACGATGACTGGATAGAGGCGAACCTTTTGAGAAGCTCTGCTGAGGTCATCGAACATATCATTATCATCCACTAATGATAACCATGTAACTGGCATTAATTTGAATGAAATTTCTGTATGGATCAAGTTACATTGTATCTTAAAATATAGGCAACGATACAAAAAGTAAGAACACTGCAAAAGTAAGTCAGTCTCTTCATAAGTTAGCGTTTGGAGCCAAGTCATACATTTTACTTTACAAGCATGTGTGGATAAAGAGTAAATGCCTATCAATTTATTTATCTTATTGTATAAAGGCGAACTTAGGCTTTTGTAATTACTTTTGACATAATATCCACATAATATGCAAAAGGCAGCTTTTTACTTAATAATACATTTTATATACAGTATATATTTGCACGATACTTAAACCTATTAAAACCGCATAAAATATTACTTTCAAAACCAAAAAAATAACTTCATCATTGAATTTAATTATTGAAGGACTTTTAAATTTAATTGATTCCTAAACGATGGGACGAACGTCAAATGTTTTAAAGGTTGGAATAGTTTCTAAGGGAAAGGGAAATTTTTTTTTATTATACGAGTATTTCAAGCATTTTTTTTCGTTCACTCACATTTTAAACCTACTATTCAATATTAGCGAAATTAGTCAAGCCGTTCTCGAGGTTTAGTGAGACAATCAGCAATTGATTTTTATAGTTAAATATAAAAAAATTTGGAAAGTCTATTTAGCAAGTGACGTAAAATTTATTTTGCTATTTATGGGAAATTATTCATATCAAACAAACTCGACGGTCTGTTCTCAAAACGATTATTATAAAGTGCCCTGCTTATTTGTACTCATACGTTTAAAGTATTGTTATCGAAATGAAGTCAAGAAGCCAAGATTATATCTACAAAATTAATATCCAAAAATAATATCCATTAACTATTTATTTTTTTTATTTTTGTATTATTTTAGCCTTGGACGCACTTTATTTTCGGTGCTGAGAAAAATTAATAAAAAGAGGTCCTAATTAAGCGACATATCTCCTGTAAATGAATTGGAATACCATATTCATTTACATCATTTTAGGAAATGTCGTCGTGAATTTCTTAGCGTAGCAATTTTCGCAAGCCTTAAAAACACTCATTAATTATGTGTAGGGTTGGGTTGTCGGCCCTTAAAAGAGCTTAGTAGGTCAAAGATGTTAATAAAGATTCAAATTAGGAAATGCTGAAAAGAAGGTTTAAGAACGTTTTGAATTAATTTAATCGCTTAAACTTATCCTATATACAATCTGATCTCCGCAACTACGTCTTCGTACATTTGAATGTGGTGCATAAAGTAAATCTAGTAATATGAAGCCAGAACACTCAGACAGGAAATTGATGTAAATGAGTATATCACTCACTAGGTAGGATATCTTGGATATTCAGCCGTTTTAACTTTCCGTGCCTGTGGTAGATTTCTTACCAATAGACAAGCTACTTACGATTCAAAAGTATTAATTGAGTTGAGAATATTTTAAATTCTCCGTACATATTCCTTTTGCGACGAAGACACTAACAAAGAACGGTTTTTACATATTCATATAAAATCGTGGGAAACTACGAGAGTGACAGATTATGCAGTGTGTACGGAAAATTTAATGAGCAGGACCTATAGACAAGATGACATTCTAAGTACGCTAACGCCAGTAGTACGCTTAAAAATGTATGGGAATGACGTATCATATCGATATGTCACGTGATCAAGAACAGTAGCGTTATCGTACTCAGATTGTTATTTTGTCTACAGGCCCTGATTTGGCTAGAATCAAACGTATAATTGATTAAATAGGTGTTTAAGGTGTCACTATAGCAGCAATTGTTGTTCCTTTAGATCATAGATGATGTAAAAAAGATGAAGTCCTTTTTTTGTCGCTGGGAAATCCATTTACGCACCCCGACTAAAGGTCGGGCGTGTGGGACTCCGCGTACAAACTCGCAATACCCACTAAAACCCAGCGGGACCGCCATCAACCTTGAGTGGGGAGCCAGAGGTTCGTTGAGGCATTCCTCTCTGGCCCCTCGGTTATATTCTACAAGGGGAGGAATGGTACGAATCTCCACCTCCTGTTTCCTGCACCCCTTCGTCGGGGCTGGAGTGCTTCGGCGGCATTCACCCTCTCCCTTTGCCGTGCCTCCTTAAGCGAGATGACAGTCTCGCAAAAGGAGGCAACCGCTCTCCAGGCCTACTCACTGGTAAGTATTGCTCATATAATACTTGCCAGTGAGAGGTCTGTGCCGATTAGCGACGTCAAAATGAGTCGCTGAGGTCCCCAGGCGGGACATTCTGCCACAGTGTGGTGGGCTGTTTCTGACGAGGCACCACACTCGTGACATCTTGCCGACGGTTCCCAGCCAACAGTTTGGTATAGGTATTTGCCGAAGCAACCATGACTGGTAAGCACCTGTACCAACCTGTAGGAGAGCGATCCGTGCTCTCTTCCCAGCCATTTGTCAAGATGAGGGCAGATCGCCCCTAATATGGCCCCGCCCGCTGCTGGGGACCCGAGATCCTCCTTCCATCTTTGGGTCAAGGCTCTGTTAGCTAGAACCCTGACGCTCCTTATCTCGTCAGCGTCAGGTGATTCCCCTCTGGTTCTCGCGGTTGCTCTGCACTGGTAAGCAGCCGTGAGAACTTCCACCCTGAGCTCCCATGGGGGATCGCCTGCTAATAGATGAAGTCTTAGAATCGTGAATAGTTACAAAAAAACGTGATTTACCACGAAAACGTTAATTAAATATGTCAAAGAAAAGACTTGGAGAAGGTTGTGGAATCATGTATTTGCACTTAAAACTGGGTATAATACGGTACATACAGGCAAGGACCTTCTCGTGCGCGCGCCGGATGTCAAGTAAAGGTCGCGTCGCGCTCCTGCGAATGATTTTGCAAAATCGTATAATGGCAAGCGCCTGACTTTAAAAATTAGCACCAACGTGCCACGGTGTCTTATGTACTTTTAATGCAGGCGCGAACAAAAAAACTCTAGACTTCCATATTGTCATGGCAAATTCCCGAATCAGGGTTATCGTTTTATTGAAATTGTAATACCTTAAGTCGACCATATATGCCAGCTATGTATGCTATTATGCTATTATGTAAATTATATTACATTTAAGTGCGTTTAAAATGGAAACAGGAAAAATTGATAAATATGTCTGTATTTCTGCAAGTTTTTTATGTAAATAACAGCATTCATATTAATACACACAAATTATATTAAAAAATTCAAAAGCTTCAAAATATAGGCTCGTAGCTATTTGATCAAAACTGCACAGTATTTATGCGATAACAGAATTAATGGACAATTCGTGACATAAAAAATGTATTCAAAGGTATATAGCTCTACTGATTCCTTCCCTCCTATGTGCTGATAAGAATAAAATAATTCTCGTAGCCAAATTTTGGCCACGGCAACCAATCTTATGCAAAGATTAGCAAATTACACAGGAGATAATGTAGTGCACAAGTGTTTGCGCCAACACTTCTCTGTCCATTCCGATGGGAGAAATCGAACCAAAAAGGTATCTGGCGAGGGTCGGTTGGTGTTGGGGACTGTATGAGGTTCGTAGGGATTTGATTTTCATTTCTTGCGGGTTCGGATTTTCAGTTCTTCGTTGCTTGGATCTTGAAGGTTCGGTCGTCAGTTGTTGAGGATTGAGTCTTCAGATTTCAGTGTTCGTGGTTCGGGAGTCCGTTCGGTGCGGTTCTTCCGAATTCGACACAATTCGCACTTAGTAGGCAGTCTAAGGCGAAATGTGTCATACAATTTTTGTTCGGAATGTGTTCAGCTGTTAGCCCTACTGGCTTTTACAGTGTAACCGGAAAAAACAACGTGCTCTTAAGGAGGCCACCACTTTTCGAGTCCGAGCCCTGAAAAAGGCTCGCTGTCATGGGAAACGCCGCTCTAAGGGCGTCTCCTGCGAGACGGAGCCTCGGCATGGAACATCATATGGGGCATTCGGGGGGTAGAGAACTGATCAAGAGCGTTCCCGGGAGCGTGGGTGGAGTCCACGTCTGGGTGACGTCAAAAATCGGGGACGTCGACTCTGCCAGCGGAGTCCGTGTGTAGCTTTTGTGTATGTGCCTGTCCCTGGTACCTGGAAGTAGATTGTCGACTGTCGTCTTGTCTTCAGAGGTGTCGTACACACTATGGGAGAGGCCTTTTATTCAACTCTCCTACTCGGCACGTACATACTCCGCGACGAGCGGGAAAGTGGGCGATCGCGGGTGCTGAGTTAGGAGAAAAAGGGGGATCTCCAACGATTGATCAATCAGGATTAGTCACCGCCGGCGACGAGCAAGGCTCGTTGATCTCGTCCACTACAGTTGGCTTAACGTACCATATAGCACCTCAACTTCCCACCTTCGGGTAGACTGTTCAATAGGCTCGACCCAGGATTAGCGCCATGAACTTCATAATCATTTTTTCACTGACTGTCTTACTTGATGGTAAGCCTAAGTTCGAATCTCGCTAGTCCAGTCATAGATAATTTTCCCATAATTATTTCTACACAGTATACCGCTTGGCTGACTGTTTTGCTGATAGGGTGGTTTGCGATTGAAATTTCCCATAATTGAAATTTAACCCAGGACCTTTGCTAGTGCAGAGAGTGATTGCAATAACACACCCGCGAGGCAATCAAGCCTCTGTTGCAATAAAAGCTAAACACTAGACTAATAAGGTAGTTGCGGTCAATATTAAGAATTAAGCATACAGTTTATATATACTGTCCAATTGGGATGATTGCGATATTGATAGTAAGCTTTGTAAATAAATAAAAAAATAAAGCACCTATCCATTATATCACCTTCCATATACGCCCCTTGATTTATACGATATTGCCTTTGTAAAAAATATAAATCATGAAATCTCTGTATCTCGTGGGAAATTCTCGATTTCAATCAAATAAATTTTTGATAAAACAAATATCATATCTCTTGTTGTTTGTTGTTTAATTGTTTTGTTGTAGTCGTTATAAAATAGCATTGCTTGTTTGGTTTCAGTTATTTTGTATTGGTTTTTGTTGCTTTGTATTTTCTGAAATGGATGTTTAATTTTCGATTGTTGATTGATTCAGCAGAAATTTACAAATGAATTTATCTATTGAATATTGAGTCTGAGAGATATTGTTACAATTATTAATTGAAATTTATTTGTCGTAACATTAAAGAGTGTATATGGTTAAGCGATATCATTTTTTTATATAGAAATGATGCCACAAACTAAAGTTGTGTTTACTTGTTATAAATATGAATGCTTAGCTAACTGAACTTGTTAGATGTTTTATTAGAAAGGTTCATATTCCAAGCTCTTAGGCTTCTTATTCCCTCAAAGTTGTTTTACAGCCTAAATCATTCATGAAGAAAAGGGTAATAGGTGGTATGTATATAAATAACAATTACTGCCCTTTCGCATTGTTCTCCTCTTTGTCATTAACACATGAAATCAAAAACCCTTAATGGACTTATTAACAGAACTCATCAAGAAATACAATCTCATTCCTATTTAAAAATGATGATGATATATCAGTAATTTTTTCATCGCCATTACATATAAGAATAAGCACTTAAGCGGTTCAAAAGCCTCCTAAAGCTCATAGGAAGTATTTTGTTCATTAGTATTTTCTACTTGACTTATAGTTTTCACTTTGCATATTTAACTTAAAAAAAGAATTATTTGGAGATGAATATGCTTGATAGTAATATAAAGAATAGAAATATAAAGCTTTGTATCACCTTTACCTGTTCTATAAGAAATGTACTAAATCACATAAGAAATCGTTTATCGTAATCTTTGCTTCACAGTATATTAGCTTGTTTACGATTTAGCCCACGCCTTTGTTAGAACTGATGCCAAAACGAGATTAATGGTGTTCTCATATTAGTGGAAGGAATTCACGTGATTTACGGCTCGTTTCTTTTTTGCTTTAACCCAAAAGTAAATGCAATATTTTCTGTATATAAGTCGATTTGCTCAAGACTTATTTTTTTAAACCCATTAGGGTATTTGAACCTCTTAAAAACCCTTTGAAAACACTATAATCCTTAAATTAATAGCACAGTCGAATTAGGATATCACATTGCATTACTTTTTTACAGTAATTTTTCCTTAGAAATCGTCTAATTACAGGCGTCATCTTGACCTTCGGTTTTTAAGATGCCTGTCCCATTGTACCAAATCTATGTCAAATTTAAGGGTGTTTTTTTTATTTTTGAGCTGATTCGACTAAGCTGTAATGTCAATTTTGTTTGTAGAGTTCTGCTTTCTTTGATTATATCGTATGTAAAAAAATAAATAAGCAAAATTGTCGAATTTTGATTCGTACCTTGTGTAGATGATTTCGTATAATTCGCTTTGCCATCTTTAATTATCTTCGTTATAGGATTGTATGAAAAATATGTAATCGAGGAGTTCAATACATGAAATGGTTTTTATTCTATATGGTACGATATGGATACTTATATGGTACGTATGCTACGTTAGAGCAAAAAGCACACTTTAAACAACCATCAAACTCAGTAATTGATTAAAAGAATTTACACTAAATTATATTGCAATTACACAAAATAGGTCTGTGGGGAATTATTGCTTACAAAAGTATATTCTACGTATACATAAACTTATTCTGTTAGGCTGAGTATGTTAGTAAAAAGTATTCTCTTGTACTACGAATGGAAAGTTCTTTCTCGTAAACAAAATGATACTGCGATCCAAACAAAAGACAATATAAGATGGATTTTTCACATAAAGCAACAATTTATTGAATAATGTTAAGATAACTTTTAAGGGTTGCGTAAAATATGAAATAAAAGACTAAAGAAATTAAACCACTATATACTGGATAATTTGATGCTTTTTAGATCGCTTGTAATAATATTATAGTGTTTTATTTTATCTTGTAAACACAGACCTGGGCCCTTAGACAACGTAACTTTTGAAGAATGCTAACACTTAAAATATGGATGGGAATGATTTCGTACGGAAACATATCGAAATATGAAATGTCATTCCCATACATTTTGCTACTTTGTACAAAGTTACTTTGTCTAAGGGCCCTGATCTGTCCGTATGACAGTCTATGAATACTAACTTCACTGGGAAATGCTTTTACGCACCCCGGCTGAAAGTTGTACCTTCAAGTAAAAGTGTAGTACTCGCTGAAGAATAGAATAACCATTAAAACCCCGCGGGAGCCTCAGCATCCTGAACAGGAGTAATAGAAGTTTAGTCGGGATATTACTCCCTGGGACCTCGTCTGTTACGACCATTTAGCTGGGTAGGAGACCCGCAAAGGCACATCTACTGGCTCCCGGTCTCCTCTTACGGATAAAAGCGGCCTCAGCTGCAGCTTCCCTCTGTCTCTCTAATGCCTCCTTCTGTGAGATACCATCTGCCAACTACTTTCACTGCTGAGCATATGCTCATCAGAGAGAGCTCATTGCTAAGCATCAGGCTTGAGACATCAGGGTGTGTTTATGGCGCCCACAAGCCGGGCATAGCTAGTAGAGACTCTGGCTAGACAAATTTAAATAATTGCATTTTCTAATTTGTCGGAGTATGGATTGGAGGCAAAGTTACCATCCTACCAGCAAAGATGTACCGTATAAAGCATTCAGAGTTCAATTACCATTTATCAGGTTAACGTGCCTTCATCTTAGTCTGTATCATCACTTATCATTAGAGGAGATACCACAGTAAAAGGCTGACATGTCAACAGTAAAATAGTCTTTGTCCAATGTTACACAAAAGAAGGATTTAAAAAATATCCTTAAATAAAGGGAATTTTATTATTTTTCTATTATATTAGTTTTTAAGCTTTCACTTGTGTAGGCCGCGCTTGTACAAGGTAGAAACTGAAAAGTAGCTTCGCTGAGTTCTATGCCTTTTCGCATAATGTTTTCTTTTATTTTATTTTGATGCAGCTACATACCAAAATGTAAACCATTATATGTTAATAAGTTCTTTTATTATATCTTACAAGTGTTAACTTTAACAGTTAACACTTAAATTTTAAAGAAAGCATATGAATTACGTTATTAAAATGAGCTTTTTGAGTTGAAACTTCTTTAGGCGCATAAGGGTAAAATTTTTGCGGATGAAACGCGTCTCGAAAATGTGCAGCGTTTTTTCCTAATTAATTAGACCGTTAGGTAGTTTTAATATTTACTAATAACATGTGGCTACTATTTTTCATTAAACATAAATATTTCATAAATTCTCTTTTCTAAATCTGAAATTCAAAAATGAAATCTCATTAACAATTTCTAGTATTGACAAAAACACGTTGGCGTTTTTATTATCAGTTTGACATTTCAACAAATTATTTGTATTAACTTTCAACACTTAATTTTTTTTAATGACAATGACATTCCTATCGGAACTAATATCGGAAATCTAAAGTTTTAGATTTGTATAAATATATATTTAAAATTGTATGGGGAGAAACCTTGCACCCAGTGGTGTACTCTTACAGAATGTGAACTCCTAAGATAGGGGAGTCCGTTGAGGACAACACATATTGGTATAACTCGAACGCGTCAGATAATATATTCGTCAGATATTATCGAGTAGATAAACGAACCCTAGGAATTGGACATAGACTATTTTTATTGCGAAAGTATAACCTAAAATGTATGCAAGGGATATTTTTTTTAGAGATTTAAATAGAACACATTTTTGAGTGTACTTCACATACACTTTGAATATCTGACACGCTTGAATAACTTTATTATTTTTACTACCTCTTTTCACAGCCACCCCCTACTAATTAATCGTTATATTAATGTGTATCAGCGATCAGAAACATCAAGCGCGTATACCCTATGAATTTTTGACACGACTAAGTATTTCCACGCAACTGTTTTGTTTTTAAATTACTACACTCTCCCCCCTCGCCTTTTTTATTTTTTTTGCGCTAGGAAATGCCTTCACGCATGCCGATGAAAGACTAATTCCGTCGGGCATGTGGCACTCACTGATAACAGAATACCCACTAAAACCCAGCGGATCCCTCCCCATCCATGAGTGAGATCACTAGAGGTTCCCTAACTGCATTCCACTCTGGTGACCCGGATGGGACCGACTATGAGGATCTACCACTCAATAGAGCGAGGTATGAAGTGCATAAGTGCGACTTCTGCTACCAAGCCTCCTCCGACGGCGAGGGAGAGCTCCAGCCTCTTGCTCCCTTAGCCTCTCATTTGCCTCCTTCAACGAGATGACGGTCTCTCAAAAGAAGGCAACCGCCCTCCACCCAACTTCACCGGCGAGCATTAACGCTCCCACCTCCCCTACTAAAGTAGAAAACTTTACATACAAGTCCCCATGGTGCTCGAGTAACTGCACATTTAGCATCCCGGACTTCCCTACTACGTCGAACATTAAAGAGCTCCACTCTTATATAATTTAAAATCAAAATAAGAAATAACCATGATTAATTCTTTGCAAAATGATCTGTTCCAATATTGTAAATGCAAAATGAACTTTGTCTATATTTAAGTAATATACAGACAAATATTAAATTCTACTTTTATAAATTAGTACGGATATTATCGAGTAGATAAACGAGCCCTAAGAAATCGGGCATAATATTATCTAAAGTGTATTTTGCTTAAATATGTATATACATTCCAAATTCTCAGGTTATGTACTTTCCAATTCTACGCAAAGAGTCATAATCTTGTACGTAGAACAATAATATTTATTTGGAAATAAACAATTTAAGGTCAGACAGTACCGAAAATATGTTAAATATAATATGGTTTCATTTGAATAAAAATCTCGTAAAATTTGTTAGCATCTCAAACTTTGCAGCTTAAAACAACTGCTCCCTTTTTTTCCTCTAACTTTCCAAACAAAAATTAAAGTAACAATGATTTATTCTATTATAATAATATTAAGATGGTCCTTTTTGTGAAAAGCTGTGAAATAAAATTTACCCAAACAAAACAAACTTCTTGTTCTTATGTAACAACAAAGTTGACAGAAAGTTTTCAGCAATTGACACATTTATACTTCATCTAAATGATAAGAAAATACATTTATGGCTTAACAAAAACCTCTTAGGATGATGTTATATTCAATTATTTCGTCACCGAATCTAGGATTTCTTTTTTACTAAATATTTTCTCTCGGTGGTATTATGTTCACTTTTACTAAGGTAATTATATCAGTACTTATTCGAAGTAAATTGCTGGCTTCTGTCATGAATAATAAATACTCCACTAGTAAAGTCTTCAAATGAAAATTTTAATATATAAAATATTTGAAAAATTATTAGCATATTCTGTCAATATTTAAAACAAATCAGGGATTTTTTGCGAATTTTTATTAACATATATGTACGTTTAACTGCTAGCTCATCAGGTAATGAGAAATCACTAACTTGATAAAAGGTAATAAGCATTTTTTTTGCGTCTAATATCTACATATGTAAATTTTATCTCTTTCTCTCTCTCTCTCTCTCTCGCTGTTTCTCTATGTTTATATATACATAAAGAGAGAGAAAACACCTTTATTGTACATCACAAAAATAGCATATATAAAAGAAAATATAACATTAAATAATCTCCAAAAGTAACTGTGTCTGTCGCTCTTTTACGCCAAAACTACTCAATTGATTTGAATGAAATGTGGTACACAGATAGGGATGTAAAGAATGGAAGTAAAAATGATGCTTGTTAATGCTAGAAACTTGAAACTTATTTTTAAGTCTTCTGATTCGATATATATAACAATGACATTCAAAGTTTATACTTATATTTTACTCTCATGGGTCTAAAATAACAAGCCTTATCCTTACCTAACATTATAAATGTAAAGGTAACTGTCTGTCCGCCGCGCTTTCACGCCAAAAACCTTCTGAACTTATTTAATACCTTGTAAAAGTAATTAGCCAAAATTATTACAAATGCTATCCAAAATTATGCGGTGGCGAAGTAGCGGTCATAGCTAACATTTAAGTATGTAAGTATTTTATACATTTAATTATTGAGTAACCTATAATAAAAATAGCTATTCCGTTATTTATCGGATCGAATTATCAATCTCAACGATTCTTGGATTCACCTCTTCAGATACATAATTTTCTCAAAAGCGGTCCAGCCGATTAGAAGTAATTCAATGACAGAAACATGAGTTGTAAATATAAAGTGTATATAGTTGTATTAAGCATTTGAATAGATTCCTTACTCGTTGAAATATTTTCACAAAAATTACGAAACTGCACTTAAGATAATTAAGTTGAAATTCCGACCTCCATTGCAGGGATTTTAAACGAAATGTCTTGTAATGCCAGTTTCTACACCAAAATTTAAATAAAACTTTGTACAATAGATATATTTACATTGAGTTTTTCAAATCAGAATAACGCACTGATACACGCATTTCGTTTTATATTACGGCTTATATTGTTCTGTGATTATTATACGAGACTTAAGCCAAATAATAGAACGCGGCTTTACTATTAGTTTGGATTTAATGAAAATTAATTCGAAACTTTCATTTTGTATTCCCACTCATATATTCACGGCTCGTATATCGTATTTTATGGTCGGTGGTGTGTAATAAAGTAAAAGGAGCCATGAGGGTGCATATTAAGCGCGTGAAATGGTTTGAATACACACTCTATATTGCCTCTCACTAAAGCTTTAATGGCTACTGCGCGTAATAAACGCTTGCTTTGACCATAACAGTTGCACTTTACTTGATGAAGTCAATGCCTTTAAAACCATTGATATTTAAATATTGTTGATATAATTTTATATCTATACTGAAATACATATCTAAAATTTCTTATTTTATTTAATTAAAGCATGCCTATATCGGCGGATTTGATTTTAAAATATGTAAAGATAAATTGAATTATTAATAAGTAAATAATATTAACATTGTCATTATACTAAAATGTGACAAATAATCGAATGTCATGATACCGTTTTATTTATTATACCGGATATATCAAGTGCAAACTCTATGCTATAAAAAGGGTGGTTCTTAGTTGATTGCGTCATTCATTTGAAATCTCGGATTGCGATAACAGTGTTTTAACTAAATGTGTTGATAATATAAAATAGTCAATGTGACGAAGCAGTTTAATTTAAATAGCTTTTTATTAACACTGTATGACAATAATGTAGCCCTTTTTAGTAAAACACAAATCATCTTTTATAGTCTCCTCCCTCGCCTCTCCTTACCGCACCTCAACTCTCCCCTCCTCTCCAATTCTACCAACTGCCACACCAGCGCCTCTCACCGGAACTTGTGCTATAGAACAATGAAAAAATTACTAACAGAAGAAGTGAATCAAGTAATGGAGCATTTATTGCCTCTATATAATCTACTCCTGATGATACTGTGGTGACAATACAAAATGTTCATTCTATTGCTCTTTTTTATTTGCAGACAATTTCAAAGTATTTAAACACTAAACAAAAATGATAGAACATTTTCACCTGTTTCTACGTGATACTAAAGACTTCAGATAACAGGATTCAAATAATATGCATATGAATGTAATTCTGAAAGTATTCTTGTTACGTTTCCACAATTGAAACCAAACCATAATCTAGGCTTCTATATACAACAATTTACTAACGTTGGTTGTTTAATTGATAGGTTAGGTTAAACAGGAAGACTTGACAGATCGACAAACTACAGCTTATTTTCGCATTAATTATAATCCGCTATTAGGCACAAGCCAGCTTGGTCAAAATAGAGATGATTTGTCTAGAAGTTCATCGCTTTTTTCCATTACAGAAGACTATTCATATCCTGAAATAAATCTTAACATCGGGTATAAACAATAATGAAGCATTATTCATATTTGTTGTTTTAGAATATATTTATTCCGATCACGTAGTAATGTATTTAAGTGCCATGAATTCCCAGAGGCCATCAATTCGCGTCGCAAAACGTAGTTGCATTCATGCTTCTCTGGCAGCGAAAACAAATGCCAAGCAGCAAATACATCCGTTGCAAATCAGAAATAGCTTTGAAAAACATCGTAGCGGTGGACATGAATTTCAACTGCGGAAATGTTTTGTATTGTTGAAATATTTTATGAAAATAAGAATATAAACTTGTGCTACGAGAACAAAGTATACAATCTTATCTTTAACAAGCCTGTTTTGATGTCTATAGCGTAAGAAGCTTTAAACTTGTACAAAATATAGAAAAAAAGATGGCCTCGCTGGCGCAGTGGTGCGAAAACTCGCCTTGCTGGCATATGTCTGGTGTGCCATCCTCGGTATGGTGAATTTTTGAAATTACAACTTCTAATGTGTCTGTGTCTGGCCTAATAGGAGGCTTCGGCCGTGGTTAGTTACCACTCTTCCAGGAAATACCAAGATATTTACGTTCCGGTACTATGCTGTGTAGAAACCATAAAAGGTAAATTGCCTTTGACTAGATTAGCGCGTTTACATTTCATTTACGGGTACAAGTTTACAATGGTTAATAAAATCCTTTTATTTTTATCTAGCCAAGTTCAGATTAATTTTATTAAACTTGTTATGATGATGTTAACACAATTGTATATAGGAATTGACTTCAAAAAATTATATTACTTTTTCTAGATATAAATGTGCATACGAAAATTATTGGAATATGATATAGGTCTGACTTAATTTCAGACATGTCAAATCTCAACAGAGACTAGCTAGTTGAAGTGAAACTTCTTTAGGCGCATGAGGGTAAAATTTTTATGGATAAAACGCGTGATTAGTGACACGAAGATGTGCAGCGATTTTTTATGCCAATTGGTTCGAAGGTTAGGTAGTTTTAATATTTACAAATGGCATGTGGCATTTTAATTTGCCCCTCTGCATTTAATATACTATTTTTCATAAAATATAAACATTTCATAAATTTTAAATCCTAAAGACAAAATAACATTTATAATATCTAGTATTGACAAATAACACGTGCCATTTTTATTTTCAATTCATCATTTGAGATTTCAATAAGTTCTTTGTATTAATTTTCGAGACTTTTGATATTTTAATGACAATTAAATTCCTAACATATCCTTTTTCCCTCCCTCTAAATCTCGGAAATGTAATATTTTAGATTTGTATAAATATAAAAAAGACTTAAAAATTAAGTTATTTACATGTTAAATTACAAGTAAACACATATTTTTTCCGCACGTATGCCATAGATTGGTATAAATGTGGTACGTAATATTTTAGCCACACATCAAGTGAGTGAACATCTGACTCCTAACTAAATACCTGTGTTTAGAATATCACATATTAGTGTGGATGTTTGGTATAAAAGAAGATGTAGTGACCAAAATTGACAAAGGTATACTTAAGTGGTTTGAGCACGTAGAGAGAAAGGAGACTGACAAAAAGGATTTTTGAGTAAAGAGTGAATGTGAAAGTTGGAAGAGGAAGACTAAGGCGAACGCTCCTGCACCAAATCCAGAACATTTTAACAACAAACTCTCTAAAACAAAGAACTTGTATGAAAGGGTTAATGAGAATAAAAAAAGCGACGGAGATAGGCAAGGATCGTGACAAGTGGAAGGACGTGGTCTCTGCCTACCCCAAAGGGAATGAGGCGTGATGCTATGTGTATATATATGTTTATGTAGCTTACCTTCATTATAAAGTTATTCACATATTGTCAATGAAAATTATGAAAGAAAGAAACCAATATAAGAAGTTAGCTGGATATTCTAAGTTTTTTAATGTCTATATTTTAAGGATTTGATTGTATATAAATACAGACATACTCTCTTTATAGATTAAAACACTAATCCTATCCAACAAGTCCGTGACAAAGCCGCGTAACATGAACAAGTGCTTAACTTCGGTCTGTTAATGAGAATTTCTTGGTAGCTAAACCTGATAAGTTTTTTAGCCAGAGGTGAGTAAACCAAGAACATAATAAGTAACAAAATAGACGTATTACACTGTTACAGTTAATGATGTGATCAAATAAACTTTGAGCGTCTGTGTGTAAATTCATATTAAAGCTTTTCACTAAATGCATATAAAAGCATAAAAGATTACTTCTAATAAAAATCTGTTTTTAAAATTTTTGTCTGTCTCCGGCAGTTTACTCCGGCTAAACTCTGAAACCGCTGAACCGATTTTGAAATAATTTACACTGGACATTTATATGTATAATAAAAATTTTATTACAATTAACCATGATAACATTATATCGAACCTTAACATTAATACAGAAAAAATAAAAGTAATTAAAATGCGTCATCAGAAGCAAATGGATGGGTAAGGCTGGCAGCGTTACCTATTTGGACAACGATACTTATGGAAATTTCTTGACATTTACGACAATGACGACACTACTATAACGTTTCTCGAAGCGATGGCAAAATTACAATGTCTAAGCTTAACTAAAGTATAAAATAAAAATTAAAGTGGTCATAATAAGCAACTATAAATTTTTCCCTTCGTATACTAAATTCGTTTGAAAACCCCAGTTATATAAAAACTTAACGAGTTATCATGAACTAATTTATTCTCTAGAAACATGAAGAAGCACGTTGAAATAAAAATACGTAACTAAATAAAGCCATGTACAAAGAGAAAAATTATATAACTTAATACAAATAACATTTAGATCGAAAATCACTGAACTGTATTATCTCAATATATTTAGTATGAATAATACGCCTCATATATTAAATGTTTCTATAACATATTCGCCAAGGAAAACATGTTGTAATAATTATTCACAATGGAAACTCGTAAGAAAATAAAAGCTATTAACCCGCATCGGGCTTTAGAGTTAGGGTAAATATTTTGCTTTTATAGTAACAGTTACACCCCGGTCATAAGGAAACAGCCAAAATACCTTTTAATAGAACTGCATCTAAATCGCCACAAAACTTTAAGATTTATCGAGATGGCTGTACTCATTTTTACTAAAATTGCACGGACGAAGGAGTACAAAATTTTCCACTGATTTGAATAAGTAAGTAGCAGCCCATTATTGTCCCACTGCAGATCACAGGCCTCCTTACTCATAGGAGAGAGGGTTCTTAAAGCACAGGCCCACCACGCTGCTCTACTGCGGGTATGCAGTCATAGTATACAATATTCCTTCTCTCTAAAGTCCGATGTGACGATTATCCGATACGACCGGAGAGAGATCAGGCGCAGGACCGACGGCTTTACGTGCTCTCCGAGGCACGGATATAGAGCACTCCCCAAATTCGGACAAATATAGAGAAAATCTTAATAGAAAACAATATTGATTTTATTCGCTCGATCTGGGGCACAAACCCAGGACCTTACGTCTGTAGCCGAACGTGCTAAGTCTTCGCGACTTTTTAAGTTTATTATAGATTTAGAATAGTTTGTTAATGTATATAGTGTTCACGCCGGCCGTGACCCCGTCATGGACTCGACCCTGGACTCGGACCCATAGAAGTCCAGGTCGAATCGGTCCCTTATACGGTGGGAGGAGAAGTCATATGAGAGATTCTATAGGGGTCGAACAAATGTGAATGCACCTACCTGGTTTCTCAGCCCCGTTCCCCTCGGTCAACGGCGAGCCCTGGCAGATGAATGATTACGTGGGTGTGTATTTTGTATGTGTGTATATTTGCCAAGGCGCGGCGGAAACCTGCTATCGGCGACGCCAATCCTCTCATCCACTAGGCACATGAAAGTTCAAACTGAGGCCACCACGTGGGACGAACAACCTCTAGTAGCGCTGACCCACCGCACTTCAATAGGGGGCTACGAGAGGGCCTACAAAACGCGACGACCCCTTCAACGGCATTACAAAACCAAATAATGCGTGGAATTACTGCACTTTTCCGACAAAACAATACAAAAACCTACGAAGCAGGCTTCCTGGGCCCGTCACGATACGCCTCGAGGTTTGGCAGCTATATCGACTACAGATGATAGATAAACTATATTGCTCCATGATCATGGAACGGCGCAGGAGGCGCCCTCTCGTGTGGTAGACGCGCCGCTTCCCTATAACTAGCGCATTAGTACGTCGGAAAGCTTACATATGTCGCGAATATGCCGCTTCCGAGGTACCAATGCCTAGTACCAGATGGCGCGAACATATAGTTTTATAGTTTAAGATAACTAACTAAGATAAGATAATTGTAATAGGTTCAATTGTTAGTAAGTTTCCATAGTCATAGGATTATGTTTAGTTTTAAAAATATTCAAAGTTCCGATAAAGATAAGATGGGTACATAGTGCGGTTCCAGAGAAGTCGTGTGTAACATCTGGCGTTGGCGACAATAGATCTGCGCGGAGCCTCCCTGACAGGGAGACATAATTGTATAGATAACGGCGCCGCGCAATCACCTGGATTCTGTATGGTCATACCGTCACCATTCGCTGCTAAGACGCCACATACGACGGTCACAGGAAGCACTCTGGCTCTGGTATGGAATATTCGAAGGCGTTTGACTTATAACTATTTTCTACATTTTAGACTGAACCGGTATAGTTTAAGTGGTGAGCCATTTCGAAGGGGCTAAGCACTAGACCAATGTAAAGGCAGTTGTAAAAGTATATTATAAATTGGAATTGTATTATACGTTTATTAAAGTTTTTAAGTTTCTTTCTGCTGTTAAGCCTAGATAATAGAAATTCTAAATAAACTAATTCTATAAAAACGTGTATACAATAATGGTAATAGACCAGAGAAAACGGTCTAGAAGACCTTTGAGAAATCATGTTTTGAAATTAAGAAATAAAACAGCCATATTTTCTGAAAATTGTACATTTTGCGTCATTAATAGGAAGTAAATTACAAAATGACAGTAAAAAAATCATTCGTTTCCACACCAGTAATTTTTTAAGTTGCTTTAAGATGGATTTGCAAATAACACATTATTGAAGTAAAGAAGCGGTTATATAGTAATTTTAGAAGAATACAAAGCTATTTGTACTAATTAAAACTGATTGGCATTTAAAGAATTCATGAACATTGGTTTTTGTGAAATAATTTTAGGCAAAGATTTTGTTTCACAGTATGTATGAATTTGTTATAAGACAAAACACTACAAATACCAGACTGTTAAATTCAGAGAATTCTCAAAGCCGAAGGCTCTGAAATGCAAATCATTTCCTTTTAATAAAGAAATGAACTAGATTTCGAATTCTTTATAACGTAATGTAAAGACTGTGTTTACGTAAATTGTTGTCAAATTTGGGAAGTAAAACGAAATTTTTAAAATGGTATATTTAATAATAACCACGATATAATCTAAGTAGTGAATTGTGGATTATATCTTTGACGTTATTGTCCCTTTATAAGGACAGCAATAACAAAACCTCATTAAATATTGTCATATTCCAGACATTGAGATACTCTCTCGTTTACAAACTACATCGTGCTTTAATAAAGGATGGCTTGGACGCTCGGTTGCAATTTGCCAACGAACAAATTATAAATGCTTGCAGCGTCTCGGTACAACGGATTAAAACTTTAAGTGGACTATGACTTATTAGAATACCCTTAATTAAGTATCAGAAACCTGATTTATAAATAAATATTATATTCTTAATACATATATGACTAACTATTGTCATAATTATACAAAACAATCTCATAGTTTTGTACCAAAATTCTTTGAACATATAAGAATCGACACTAGAAAGCTACAATGAATAAAAGTAACTATAGGTAAAGTACGGTAAGTAGCATCCCATTACCGTCTCACAACTGGGCACAGGCATCCTCACTCATATGAGAGTTTTTAGAGCAAAGACCCATCACGCTGCTCCAGTGTGGAATGGCACGAATTGTACACAAATGCATTCTCTATTCCTTCACTAAATACCAATTTTGTAATGCCCGACTCGGGACTCGTGTGTGTTAGACGAACAAGTTAAGCACTAGACCAAAGATACAATATACCTAAATGTATAATAAGATTTAAATGTCGCTGAAAATAAAACTGTCAATCTTGACCGATTAAGATGGATTTCATTCGAAGAAATCGGAAAATGCATGTAAAACAGAACTATGTAGTATATACATTTATGTATATCGGATTCTGTTCTGCCATCGTTTAAATAAAGACAACCAGAGTCAATTTTCACAGAGATTATTTATTACTTTCAACTAAATTATTAATTTACAATAACCAATAATTTATGGGTGCAAGGTGTGCACCGGACACAACTTCGAGTAAGAACGCCCCCCAGTCTAATGCAAGCCCTTTTATACTAGTTTCTGCGACTGGGGGTAGTTCGAATGTTGATTGACGTTTGTCGCTAGCTCGCTGCAGACCTTGTTACCAACATTAAAAAACGTTACCGCCGTCATGTATATCCAATATACACTACATATATATGTAGTGTATGTTAATATATTGTTAAATCGTTTTATACATTGTATTTTCTCAGAAATACTGTATTATATAAGAATAATAAATAGTCTATATGTTATGTGATACATATAGAGCAACTTTTGTGAGATAATTATAAACGGAGGGAGAGATCCGTACATTTGATTATTTATAAGTAGCAATTCTTAGACAACGTCACCGTTCTCAAGTACTTCGCTCGCCCCGTAGGTAATGCATATGAGACACATCTTGTCGCAGGTAGCTAAAACAACCACGTCTTAAAATCACGCTCTGGTCATATTTGTTTTCTCGGTGAAAATAACTCACATTGCTACCCTACATAATAGTGTCTCCTTTATCTTAATAACCAAAACCTTTCCAGCACCTTCCAATATCTTTCAGTACAACCATTCTGACTTCAAAATAAAAGTGAAAGTGCCTTACTGGTGTAATATTTATTCAACTTACCCAACCATCATACATCGGGTTACCAGTGACCCCACATCGCCTTAACTATATCCAAATTGCAGTTAAATAGCTAAGTTTAGACGAGTAAAATTTTAAAACGAAAAACATAGTTTTAATAGAGTCTATTCAATTTTTTTATAAAGTTATTAAAAAATCGAATACATTGTATCTTTTTTGACGCAACCTAGTTGAATGTATTAGTAATTTATTTGTAAGAGGTCATGAAATTGAAATCTAAAATAATAAACTCAGTCTCAGGTGTGTAGAAAATTAAATTGGAAAAGTTTATAATTGAACAATTTACTAAAAAGTTAAATAGACGCGAACACGAGGATAACTAAACAGCGAAATTATGAATATTAGACGAGCTTACTGAAATAATTTTGGTAATTCAGCTTTACTTAATTTTTAGCTTTCAGGTATGTTTTACGCGCGTTCATAGTAAAATAAAAGTTTACTTTGTTTCACTCATCTGATGTAATAAATTGTTGATTGTCAATGTCAAAAATTATTGAAAAAGAAATAATTCTTTTAAATTTCATTTGATTTCTAAATGACTTTGAACTAATAATTCAAAACCAAAATTAGCCATATCAGTCCTGCCGTTCTCGAGTTTTAGCCAGACCAACGAACATAAATTCATTTATTTATTATCAATATATTTAAGTAAGTAAGTAGCAGCCCATTAACGTCCCACTACTGGGCACAGGCCTTCTCACCCCGAGGAGCGAGGGTTTCTAGAGCATAGTACACAAGCGGACTCCCTATTCCTTCACTCTCATAGTCCGGCGCAGGACCGAAGGCTTTACGTGCTCTCCGAGGCACGTGGTAGATCACACCGCCAACTTCCCAACTTAGGGCAAATATTGAGAAAATTATTAGAAAACTCAATTCAATATATTCATACGTCTTTAATTAAATTTCCGAAACAAGAGTTCTTATAGCTATATTTAAACACGGAACGGGTAGCGAATCTCAGCAACTCGATATTTATGTCAAGGACAACTCGACTCTCCAACCATTATGGATCATTTCATGTACCGGAACATGTTGATTTATTTAACATTCTTAATAATTATACATATTTATTCATATTTATCTAAATTACGAATCTTTGATATAATTATTTAGCAGAAATAATCGACCATAAGGCGAAAAAAAATCACTTTTTACAGTCGCTCAGTAATTTGTAGGTTAAGTAAAACTATTCTGCTCAAATTCTTCATTAGTTTCAATGACTTAAAACAATGGTAACGATGATACAATCTGAAAACCGTAACTAGGCGAATGTCCCTTCACTCTCCTGTAAGTCCACCAATCACAATCCATGATTAAATTTGAAAATTTCCGGAATAGCGTTAAACCGGATGTAGTGCATGTAAACGTTTCACTGATATAATTACTAAGACCTCAGCTTTATAAACAAATATAATATTTTAAGAGCAATCCACAAATTAAATAATATCGCTAACGCTTTTTACTGCATTAGCGTTATTCTCATAGCTAGTTTAAAAGTGGGTTTACTAAAAGATCTTAAAAAACCTTTGATCCTAAAAATGCTGATCATTCTGGGAAATAACACCATGTCGCTGACTCATTTCGTTCTGGCACCTCGAATGAAGACGTACCAGAACAGAGACCTGTATTTCATCACTTATTAAATGTTTTCCTAACTCTATTAATAGTGAATACTTTCACAGTTATGTCAATAGGTACATAGCAAACGTTACATAATTCGTCATGTCATTTACATCAGTCTTACAACGTCTCATTTTATCAAAGACACGATAAACTATAATATTTGTATATATGTTATAAATATTAGATAGTTTTCCTTTTCCCTTTACAGTATATAGTATTATATATAAGTTTATATTGATTAGCTTTCCGAACGAAAACCACAAGCTGTAAAATATAGAATAAATATCATTCGCTTCGTGCCGCACTTTATTCCAAACGGCTTATTCTGGATTTGCACGAATGGATTTATGGCATGTTTAAAAGGCTCCGCTATGTAGCTATATTGAATTATTACTTAAGGCATTCTTTTTCAATATTCTCTTAAGCTGATGCTCTTTGATTGAGCATTTTCTAACAAATATTAAATCAAATAATCGCAGAAATATGACAAGCGACCTTATCTTTCACACGACACTTTGCTACCGTAATGGCCCAATAGATAGATACGTAAATTCTTTTTATGAGTCACGGGTTCCAATATCGACAAAACACTTATAAGTCCTCTATGTAATTGGAGCCGCGTGGTGGGTTAAAAAACTTCTCTTCTATGAGTGAAGAAGTCTGTGACCAGCACTGCAATTTTAATAGGCTGCTCACCTTTTAATTTACATGACACTAACGGGGTATTTAGATAGTAGTCCTTGACATTAAACAGGTGGATTTTTGCTAAGATAATCGCATAATAAAATCCTTATCAGGTTAACGTGCCAGTAAGCCGTTGCTCAAAAACAAATCTTGGAATTGATATTACTATTGTGCTGTTGGATGTAAAAACAACGTAAAAAAACATCCCGAGAAAAATTCTCGAGCTCCTTTTATTGTTGATAGACTAAAGCTCAACTATGATCTCGCTTGATAATAAGTGAAGGTACCGTCTAATATGGCAGAGTGCTAACCTTGTGATAAGTAAGTTATCTTTTAACTGTTTCTGCACAGCAGCATACTGAAACGCAATTTTATTTATGGTAGTAACTAATGATCGCCGAAACCTCTCATCCGTTCAAGCATAAACATGTCAGAAAATGAAATAATTTAAATACAGGATATATTTGGAAATTTAATTGGACTGCTGGGAATCGATCTTTGAACCTCTGCTAACGAAGCAATAAACGCGCCATCACACTAGCTAGGAAGTATGAATATAGAAAATATTTTTACGATGTATTACTAGCGGTCCCAAAAAGGTCGACATTCGTCCGACCATAATTAATTAAAATGAGTTTGACCGTCAATAAACTTCTATTGTCAAAAATTATAATGAAAAAAATATAATAATATAGCTCCATCAGCTACCAGTATAGACTGGAGCAATTTCCATGATTTCTTTTGTTGTTCTATTTGTTATAGTCATGAGATGTTTGGAATGCATTCTGGATGAAAAAATCAAAAATTTTTAATGGACTTAACTACCAAAGTAACTTTTCTAATGTAACCTTCTTAGTGCTTTTTAAAATATAAACTTTTCTATTGTAACCTTATGGCGAAAGGAAACTTTAAATTTGATATTGTCAAAGTCTCCTGTGTGTCTATTCCACTAACATGACATTGGCAAAGTGCTCAGTTCTGTTTTGGCACTTCTATACGCCTAAATTTTAAATAATAATAATTGGCATAACTGTCAGCGATTGACAGCAAAGTACATGTGCGTGTCAAATACATGGTAATGTGTGTTTTTATTGATATAATGTATTTTTGAACCATAATTAAAAAAAAAACTTATCATTGTACATTACATCTCTATATAAAATAAATAAGTAAGTAAGTAAAAAGTTTTATTTCACTTAGTTTTTTATTACTTTTAGATTATTAAGATAGACATTACATTCATAACCTAATCAATATGCAGATTTTACTTCACAGAGAATATATCACTAAAACATTTTTTTAATTCGTCACATCATTTCCGTAAAATGTCTGACATACGTAAATGGTTTTAAGCAGGTAATGAAAGATTTTATAAATCGCTCCAGTAATTGTTAGCTTGATAAAAATAAAAACAATGCAGGTATATCGGTGGATATCATTGCTATCCTTGGCATATGAGCTAACTCACCAGTTATAGGCCCAGTTATAAGGGCCGCTACAATTTACTTTAGATAGAATTTTTTAATTCGTTATATCTTTTGAATAATATGTCCGATTTTAATATTAGCACAAACATATGAATAATATAGTTTGGTTATTGTCAGCACTTTTATTAACTTTTAGAATGTAAAAAAAATCGTTTCAGTGGCATTACTACAGTAGCTGTGCATATGGCATCGCGGACTTTTTGTAGATATGAATACCTTTTTTTTAAATAATATAGCCTATGTCGCAGTGAAAATGTAGTTTTTTAACGGTAAAAATTTTATTTGTAATCGGTTACAAACATAGATACATACTTACATACAAAAAAACAATTGTTCCCTCTTTATAATATTAGTTTAGATAAGCTTGGCAAATTTCACACTCCTCCGTTCCCACAATTTTCGTTAAAATGGATACAATCATTTTGCTTCTCGTATTAATATATAGATAATATTTATTTCTATTTAATAGTTTCGTATGTACTAGCATTTTGATTTTGATTTTATCTCAAAAAACCATGAAGCTAAACTTGCCTCTCGGGTGCCATTAAATGTCTATCAATTCACGACTATTTTAGACCGGACAGTGAGCGTTATATCGAATAATGCGGACTGGAAAAAACGAGAATGCTTCAGGCAAATAAAACTTTATTTTTATTATCGCCAGTGAAAATTCATCACGTACTAGCGAAGTTCGAATTGAAACGTTATTTTTCTTCTTTCGATAATAAATACGCTTTTTTTGAAGTGAGAATTTCTACTGAAACAGTATTTCTAGATTGAGATAGTGCCTTAGTTCTTCGCATTATTTGAGCATAACCAAATAAAATAAGTCTGTTGTAAATCCGAGAATATTTTGACGAATATAACACCAAGGTTATTTACGGAAGTAATTGCCATATTATTATTTGATTGTGTTCTAAACGTCGACATTTGTTTACGTCATGGGTCATCAAACTTTTCTTAAAGGCAACAAATGTTATAAGAATATTGGTGTGGACCATAAAGGTTATGAAAATATTGATGTTGACCACAAATGTTATGGGGATATTGGTGCGGTCAACAAATGTTATGAGTAATTGATGTAGATCAAAAATACATACAAACATCAGCATCACGCCTCATTAGGGGCATAGGGGTAAGCAGAGACAACATCCTTCCACTTGCCACGATCCTTGCGTATCTCCTTCGCTTCTTTCAATTTCATTAAACCTTTCATACAAGTTTGTCGGTTTAGAGTACTCTTGACTTGGCCCTTAATTAAAATGTTCTGGATTTGATCCAGGAATGTTCGCCTTGGTCTTGCCCTTCCAACTATCGCATTCACTTTTGACTCATAAATCCTTTTTGTCGGTCTCATTCATTCTCTCTACATGACCAAACCATCTAAGCATACCTTTCTCAATTTTAGTTACTACATCTTCTTTTATACCACAACGTTCTCTTATCACACCATTTCTTACTCTGTCACTCAGTTTTAATCCACACATGCTTCTCAACGCTCTCATCTCTACCGCTTTCATTTTGCTTTTGCTTTTAAGACACCATCTGGCTATTCATGAAGACGCGCAGGGCACCATTTAACATATTCCCTGCATTCACTCTCCTTTTAATATCACTTTCACATTTTCCATTTTTTGTAAATTTTATGAGGATACTGATGTTGACCACAAATGTTATGAGGATATTGGTGCGGTCCAAAAGCGTTACGAGGATATTGATGTTGACCACAAGTATTATGAGAATATGGACGCGGGCCATATTTTATCTAATAAATTTTTTTTTAGATAAAACAAATTTTTGAGGATATATCGTTACTTTTATTTGTATTCCTAGGAGCGGCACTGTAGTAGCTTACGGGCCAATTGTTGCCGACCTCTGATTAACGTTATGAAATAGAATGCCATAATAAACACGAGTTGTATACAAATCGGAAATTGTGTAGACAAAAATAGCCTGAAGCGAAAGCAGTTTAAATACACACTGCAAAGCTAATGGTTAACATTGTAAAGCAGCGGAGAGAAATGAGAAAAGTTATATAGTAAAATTGAAGGAGAATTCATATTGCAAGCAACTTTAATACAATATACGCCAGTGAAACTTTAAAAAATTTAGCATTTAAAACTTGCTTTTATTATATAATGTAAAACACTTTAATAAGAGTGTTTATTTCAATGTAATTTACGTTTTGTAGATAGTATGTCATATTGTATTATCTACTTTAAACAAATACATTACAAAGCGATGTAATTAAATACATGTCTAAAAAAAATCGAATCGTATCCTATCACAACATAAAATCAGCTCAGTTTAGCAATTATTTTATTTCTTTATAAATTAAATATTGAAACAAATGTCAATCTAATTAATTCCAAGCAGGATAGATTTAGAAATGGATGATTTCAAAGTTTTTGTATGTTCTCATTGAGAACAATATTAGATTTATATCACCATATATAGAACTTGCAAACCCGCCTACGCATCACTCATACGCTTAGAATTTTCCATGTTCGTGTGAAATCTGTATAAAATGTGCCCATGTTATGATGTCAAACGCCATGATGGTATTGTCGCGGCAGTCACCGTTAAGTCTCCTTATAATAACGAAACCTACGAGCTTGATTGCTTTTTTAATACATCATAGAGTTTCTTGGTAAGATATAACATCGTGAGGAAACCTGCATATTCCAGGAGTACTTCTGGAGAATGTATAGCCTTGCAACCCGTAGTCGAACAGCGTTGTGGGCCTATACGCTAAACACCCCTCTCTCCTATAAATGAGAAGACTTGTGCTTTTACATTTTAATGTCAGTATTTATCAGTAGTAGTCCCGTCAAAATCAATGCAATCGTTTCGGAGTTATGAAAAACAACTGATATTCGCGTATCCATTGGAATATTAGGTTAAAACTATCCTCCTGCTGTTACTAGTTGATAATAAGCCTTTATTTTACTGAAAGAAATGGTAAGTCGCTTTAGTAGCCGTTGAATTTATCCGGGACAACATTCATATTATAAAGATTTCTCGCAAATTGCTAGAAGTGTTACTTCAAATAGTTCCATGTGATGATTTTAATTAAATAAAAGCATTAAAGAAGTTTGAGCGAACAAATTGCCAATGCCAAGGGTTATACATATAGTAAGGCCAAACGTCTAGACAGTAAGCATAAAATAAATCGTTCTTCATAATAGTTCATTTAATGAAGAATGTTATATAAAGGTTAGCTTTTATATATTATCTCAGCTATCCTCGGACATTTCCCAATAACTTGAAGTTCCAAATGTGCTAGTAAATCGGACCGAATACGTATTTTATTAATAAGTATTTTTTCTATAGGATTTAATTTTAAATTACTTTGTCCATGATCCAAACAGTTAGAATCGTTAAACAATTCTACACTTATATTTCATATTTTTTTATAAATGCAAGATTTTTGTAATTATTATTATTTTATATAAGAGTCTACAAGGGCTGGAACCTAGAGCTATTACTAAAAATAGCGTATCTACAATGGCAAGATAAATAATTTTGATGACTGCCCTGACGCATTGGTGTGAGTATGCACTTCGCTAACAGAGATCCTGAGTTCGATTCCAAACAGGACAAATTTGGAAAATTGCATTTTTCTAATTTGAATGAGTCTGGACTACTGAGACGATAAGGTTGTGGCTATTTAACATTCCGGCAGCAAAACCGTACCGCCAAGCAAAATAAAAAGCTGATACTTCTTACCAGCTGAGCGTGCTACCACCTTAGCCTATATCATCACTTACCATCAAGTGTGATTACAGTCAGATGACTATTGCTAATAGGTATTAGCAATAAAAAAAATGTCTTTTATTACAATTAGGCTGGATGGCTTAAAAGCTTTGCCTTTACTGTTAAAAGGATATAATAATAAAAAAAATAGAAAATATAATATGCAAATATATATTCAAATAACTATTTACATTCTCTGAACACTATCTAAACTAATCCTTCACGCTTTTTCCATTCCTCTTTGAGTTGTGACTTTTTCCTTTTCTTATATTCAGTTCTTTTGTATTTCTGCTCTTGTGCTCTTTTAATTTGAGCTGCTACACTCTTTTCACCATTAATTGTTTCATCCAATTTAGCAATCAGCATTTCCCGGGCCATTTTTCTGTTGTCCTCTTGGCATCTACTTATATGACATTTTATAACAGTACCTGTAATTCATAAAGACAATTATTTGAAGTGAAAACTTCTGCAGCATGGTTATGATTTGATAATCTATGTAAGTAAAAAGTGACAGTAAAAAGAGTCTGCCACATAAAAATGAGTTAGGAAGCATCATTATATTTTTATATACTATAAAATCATATATAATATACGTATGCCTGATTTCACCAACCTCCTCTTTTATGTCCCCTGAATACATTTAGGGGTTAGTACACATGGGATTGTGTATATAGTTATAAGTACACTTAAGGGTTGGTTAACAGGACTGTTGTTATAGATAAGGGGATCCTTGAACTATGTGATTCTTTAGAGAATGTTGGTGTAAACCAAAATTAGATTTTTAAATACAATTCAACATGATAAATAAATGCTTATCATTGTCTTGTAGCCAAAATTAATGAAGGTTTCACTTCTACAATGTGAGTTGCACACAAGATTTTTTTTTAATTACTGACAGGTTACAGCTTGACTTTGATTTCATCTTATGTTAAGTATTAATACAGTCTAAGATGAAAGCATATAGAGCTGTTAAGAGATTAGAGAGAGATACACCTGTAATGGTTGCTACACAGCATCATACTAGAAAAAGATATTTTTTTGCATAGCAATGCTATTGCATGTGGCTGTTTCTTTTATGATTTTTCTCATGTTTTAGAAAATATATTACCATTTTTTCAAAGCTTTTTGTTTTATAACTTGATGTGTGTATAGTCTTAAACAAATCAGAAGTTTTAAAATATAGTGAGAGTGGGAATTAATAATAATTGTAGTACAGTATACAAACCAGTAGGAACATGTGTGAGCACTACACAATTAGAATTCTTATTCACTGCTGAACCTCCAGGTCCCCCTCCTCTTACAAATTGTTCTGTTAAATCACACTCATTTATTTTAGGTACCAGTGAGTAATCAATAGTATGTTTTGATGCATTTTGACATATTAAAACTGGCAAAATTCTTCTATATATTCTACTGAAGTATTGACTGGCAAGCATTTTAAACTATGGAGCCACGTTGTAGTAAAGCTTGTCCTTTCTGTGAAATAAAAAATACATAAGCTAAGTAACTGTACATTCAATGTTATTCAGAAAATTATATTTGATGTACTAGTAGTATATGTAGTAATAAGTGGTCAAGCAACACATATTTCAGGATCCAAGCATCCTTGATGTTTTCCATCACCAAAAAGCATGATTAATCATAATTTTTTTAACAAGAATTAGGCAAAATTTTCTTACAAAAAGAAAAATGTCAGCCCAGGATTTGAAACTGTAACTCTTGAAATGAGAATCCATGCAGCCTATCACTAGACTTAATTATCTTAAATTAGAGGAGGCAATATACATAGGGTCAGACTTGAGTTAAAAATGTTGTAAGTTAGCAACAGGTAAATTGCCCCTTAACAAATTAGCATGTTCCCATCTTAGACAGTATCATCACTTACCATCAAGTGTGATCATAGTCAAGCGCTAACCTGACAGCAATAAAAAAGAACCTCATCTTTGCACTGAATCAAAACACTCATTCTTAGATTTTGACGTCTTGCAAGGGAAAAATGTAGGAATTTTTGAATATTCTACTCAACATTGAATGTAGGTGAATACTTCTATTAACTACTTGTGCAATGCAAAGAATATCTGCGTCATGTAGTAATGATTATGTTGGGCATTTTTCCTAGATAAACAACGCTACTCTATGTCTAGGAAAATACTTTAAAACGTCTGAGATTGCTCTAAGACTAAAAAAATTAGCTTAAGTCAGACCGATTAGGTAATTGGCAGACGTAAATTTCACTACCTTAAAAGCGTATTTTATATCTTCGGGTTTATCCAATGTTTTGTTTTGTCTAAATTCAGTAGCAACTCTTCTTTTATAATACTTAGCGTCCGTCAATTTCAATGTTTTGGAATAAATTAACAAATTTTTATACAGTTTTAGCACATCGCCTTTAGAGATTGACATTGTTTAATGTGTATTTCTTTCAAAATAGTTAATTGAATTTACACATTGCTTGAATAACTAAGTAATCATTTAACCAATATGTTTTGGAAAATGATAACGGTCTTAATATTTAATGTTTTTTATTTAGCTTTTAATAGGAAAGAAACGTATTTTCAAGCATACATTGATATTTGACAATTGACATGCTTGTCATATTCTATCCTATTTAGTCTTAGTCATAGATAATACCTATATAGTATATACTGATCACTGATTATATTTAGTATTTACTTTAATTATTTAGGAGTATATTTCTGTAGTTTATTTTTTACTTATTAATGCGGCAGGCAAAGGCGTAAAATCACGTAATTTTTAATAAATATAGATTTAGTGCTATAATAATTAAATTCCATATAAAATATTTGTATACACAGATATATATATATCTCCGTGTATACAAATTAACTAATAATAGGAGATATATATTGTTAAATTTAATTCCATCCATATTCTACTCCATTTTGAAATACAGAAAAGATGCTGAAGATGCTGAAGGCTGGCCGCGGGATTGTGGTAGCTCAGCTGTACTGCCTTTTTAATATGTGCTGGGAGAAAGGTCAAGTCCCAAGAGATTGGAGCAAGGCCGTAATTGTCCCTCTATATAAAGGAAAAGGGTCACAGCAGGAGTGCAAAAATTACCGCGGTATCAGCCTTCTTAGTGTCGTCGGCAAATTGTATGCAAAGATATTAATTGAAAGGGTGATTAATGAAACTGATGGGAAAATATGGGACGTGCAAGCGGGATTTAGAAGAGGAATGGGATGTACGGATCAGGTCTTTTCTTTACGGTGCTTAACTGAAAAATGTTTGGCTAAACACCAAAAAGTTTATTGCGCGTTCGTAGATTTAGAAAAGGCCTATGATCGAGTGGTGAGGAATGAGCTGTGGTCAACGTTATCTACGTATGGGGTGAGCGGTTGTCTGATCCAAGCATTGAAGTCTCTCTATGAGGGTTCTAGTGCCTGTGTCAGAATAAACGGAGCGTACACGGAGTGGTTTCCTGTCGAAAGAGGTGTTCGACAGGGATGTGTTGCGTCACCATGGCTGTTCAACCTTTTCATGGATAAATGTTTGACAGATTTAAAAGAATGTATGTATGGGTTAAGAATGAATGAATTACTCATCAAATGTTTACTCTACGCTGATGATCAAGTAATACTTGCGTCATCCGCTAACGAGCTTCAGGAGATGCTAAATATTATGAATGAAGCTTTGAAAGGGAAAGGAATGAAAGTGAATGTAAACAAAACGAAAGTTATGCTTTTTGAACGAGATGAATCTATGATGAATGGCAATATTTTGATAGATGGGGAACAAGTGGAAGAGGTGAAAGAATTTGTATACTTGGGATCTAAATTTACAAAAGATGGAACATGTGAAAGTGATATCGAAAGGAGAGTGAATGCAGGGAATATGGTAAATGGTGCTCTGCATGCTTTTATGAATAGCCAGATGGTGTCTCAAAGGGCTAGACTGGCAGTGCATGCTGGAGTGTTGGTGCCAACACTTATGTATGGTAGTGAAAGTTGGGTATGGCAGAAGAATCACAAAAGTAAAATAAATGCGGTAGAGATGAGAGCGTTGAGAAGCATGAGTGGATTAAAACTGAGTGACAGAGTGAGAAATAGTGTGATAAGAGAACGTTGTGGTATAAAAGAAGACGTAGTGACTAAAATTGAGAAAGGTATGCTTAGATGGTTTGGGCATGTAGAGAGAATGAATGAAAGGAGACTGACAAAAAGGATTTATGAGTCAAGAGTGAATGCGAAAGTTGGAAGGGGAAGACCGAGGCGAACGTTCCTGGACCAAATCCAGGACATTTTAAATAACGGCCAGGTCAAGAGTACTCTAAACCGACGAACTTGTATGAAAGGTTTAATGAGATTGAAAGAAGCGAAGGAGATATGCAAGGATCGTGGCAAGTGGAAGGATGTTGTCTCTGCCTATCCCTATGGGAATGAGGCGTGATGCTATGTTTATGTTTTCTTTGTTTTTAGAAAAGATATACAACAAAAATAAAAAATAAATACAAACAAATAAAACTGTTTGGTCTCTAGTGAACTACGCACACTCACGCATCACCCAAATGCATTCCTAAGATTATTTTTTTATTCCTTACAAAACTAGGAATAGGGTTACTTTGTCTTTGTCGCTGTTATTAATTTCTCAAAAAGCTATAAGAGATGATATCTGCTTCGATAAACTTTTTATATTTTCACTACTATGGTTTTCCAGAGACTCATATTTCATCCACATGTACATACTTTACATGTGCATTGTATCTATTTTAAATTCAATTTAGGAATGCTGCATGAATCAATCTAGGATTTCTACTTAGTCTGTGAACAAGGACAAGGTTCATCCCCTATTCACTTAGATATTTGATCACTCAGAAATGAGAATATTTTACAAATAAAGAAATATTTAATTTTATCAACTCTTGTTGGAGTACTGTAAAATATCTTGATTTTATCGGCTATTCATTATTGGATGACCAATTAAACATTAACTGGAATAGTCACGCGCAAAATGGTATTGTTAAGTTCTGAACGTAAGTTTCAGGTTCTTTTTAGTACCTATTAGTCAGTCCCATTTCTAGATTATTAATGTCACAAGCGAAGTATCTATTATTCGTCAATATATTTTACAGTTTTTCTTTGTGAAGTACTCCGTATTTTATTTAATATGTTGTGCTCAGATGCTAAAGTGAAATTTACAGATAATTTATTTGCTAATATTAATTGTATAAATCTTGAAATAATGTCGGAAATACAAAAAGATATAGATCCATACGACCTCACATCCTTAGTATTTCTATTATACGAAATCCCAGACACAGCGCTCCAGCGCTTAGTGATTTATCAAAGAGTTTCAAAGGATACTGAAACTAATAACATGGATCTGCTGTATGATTGGGCACTCAATGCACAGTCTAGACCAACTTGGAGATATGAGTTTTTAGAAGCTCTTTGCTTATGCCGACTATATAATATCATAAGGAAGTTAGGATTTAATGTATCAAATGTAAAAAAGCATTTTCTACCTGATAATATTTATGTTAACATATACATTGATCCTATAAAAAAGGTTTTGTATAGATTATGTGAAAGTGTGACTTCAGATTGTTTTACAAAATTGAAAAAAACTTTAACATCATTTGAAGTAAATGTATCTGAACATGAAACATGTGAAATTATATTCTTACAACTAATGTGTCAAAAATTTATTACATTGGGACAGTATGATAAAGAAATTAAAAGATACACTGTACCATATGATATTGAATGGCTAATTAGAATAATCGAAAACTTTAATGGGATTAATAAATTTGCAACAATTATTAGGGAAGTGCAAAATCAAGTAAACATCCACAAGAATACTGGTGAAGATAATGCTAGTGGAATTTCACCCACTAAAGAAAGCTTAAACGTTACAAAAAATAAACGAGAGAAATATAAAGAAGATTTTGATGATGTATTCCAGATGCTCAATCAATTACACATGGAAGATATCCCTATACAAAATTTAAAATCTGATTTCACTACAACACTATACAAAGATGCATATACTATCAAAAATAAAAACCGTCTTGGTGTATGTTGTATTATTAACCAAGAGATTTTTCATCCATCCAAAGACAGTATTGAAACAAAAGAAAAACAAGATTTAGAAGATCGTTTAGGTTCAACAAAGGATCTGTACTGTTTAGAAAGAACAATGTCTTCCTTGAAATTTCATGTAAAAAGTAAATCAAATTTAAGTCACACAGAAGTTATATCGTTCATTAAAAATGTTGTAAAAAATGATGTGAAACCAGATGACAGTGTTTTTATGCTATGTATATTATCACATGGAATAAGAGGGCATGTTTATGCAGCAGATTCAGTAAAAATCAAGGTAGAAGACATTCAGAATTTATTAGACTCAGATTATGCTCAAAATCTTCATGGGATGCCTAAGGTATTAATACTTCAGGCCTGCCAAGTAGATATGGAGCCAGAAGAAAATAATAAATTAGTATCAGATGCACCAAAGTCGAGTTATTATTTAAGGAAATCACATTTTCTTATATATTGGGCTACAGCCCCAGAGTATGAAGCATTTAGAATAGTAGATAAAGGTTCAATATTTATACAATGCTTGTGTGCTATGATAAAAAAGGCTAAGAATGAACATCTCTTTGACATATTTACTAAAGTAACAGACTGTGTTACTTCACTATGTACAAGATTCCGCCGGGCTCAAGTACCAATATTTGAATCTACTTTAAGGAAAAAATTATATCTCCAAATTCCTGAATAGTATACACACTACATAGGAAATTGATAATTAAAAGCTATAAGGTAAATTATACTGTGTAGCATAACCTATTTACTTTGGTTCCTGTAGTATGAAAGTTATCATACAATATAGTTAGGAGAGAAATTCTGTGTCACTTTAAATACATCAATTATAGAAATAAAGCAAAATATATTGATGCTGGAAAGCAAATACATAATAACCTGCCAATCAAAAATTGTCATCAGAATAGAAACATTTTCATATCAACAAAAGAAATTATAACTGCTAGATTTACCTACTGAAGTTATCGTTTTTCGAAACTATATTATATTTTGGTGCTAAACAGATTAAATTTAGCTGCATTATACTGTATTTTTATTGATACAAAATTTTGCAGGTCATTTTTTTGCATTCCAAGAATTGATATATATATTCTTGTTTGTGTGGATTTTCAAATTTATAAAGTCTTAGAATGTATATACAATAATTGTAGTTACAAAGAAGTACACTGATAAGCTACATCTATGATATGTAGATTGTGTTTGTCTGAAATGTAAGTCAGTAAATTTTTTATTTATTATTATTACAGAACATTTATTTAAAAGGCAAGTTATTGAGAACAATAAAACATTTTATTAAAATAGTTTTAAATTAGTCTATGTATGTGTATAATAAATATGCAATAAACCTGCATTGTCATCATTTTTGTGTATTTGGGTTTTTATGTGTCAGAATTATTTTTAACTATGTATTGTATGTAATATTTAGTCAATTTTTGCAATATATTATTGTAAGTACATGAAGATAATAGATTCTTATTCAATTTCATGATATAAGACATTTAAATAAAAGTATATCAGCAATTTCATTGAGGGCATCTGAAGAAATCACTAATGTACTTTAATCAATGTGTCATATTGTCATTTGCTTTAAAATACAATTGAAATTGAATATATTAATTTAATATAATTAAAAAGAAAGTAGTAATGTTAGGCTAAGAGCAAAAAATTCTCATGTATATTATTTTGATTATTAAATGCTTAATTTGTTGTCTTAAGATGAAAAAAAACTAAGTAGAGATAGTGGCAATAACAATGGCAATCATTTTCAATTTTTATTTATTTTGGTAGGAACTTTTACGGTTAGTTTCAGCAATATAACAATGTGTTTGTTATTTATGTTTATAACTAATCAATAAATAGAGGGAAGAGTTAGTGTAGAATAATAAAAATATCAGATTTACAAACTATCACATGAGTGAGGAGGCCTGTGCCCAGCAGTTAAACATTAATGGGCTGCTACTTACCTTACACATCACAAAAAACTAATTTCATTTTTTTGACCATTGTTCTATCTATCCATCAAAGTGTCTGGACAGATTAACAAAATTTCTGTTATATGATTTAATACAGTCTACTTTTTATTCAGAAATTAATACAGGGATATTGGAAGTTTTAAGTATGTTCATAATAGCAGGCTCACTATGTAATATTTAATTATTAATATATAGAAATGTATGATAACAATTCTATAGCTTAACATTATAAAAACTATTTAGAAACAAATTTTAATGTGTATAAAATGTTATACTATTATTAAATATTAATATTCAATTGAATTCAAATCTAAATTAATTGAATGTATCCAGGTTTAGCTCAGTTTATGCAAGCTACAAATATAAATGTAATGTAAATGATTTCATACAATATATAATAATTCCATTTTACTCTTTACATAATAATAATGTGCAATATATTAATAAAACTGTGTGTATTTTATATGTAATTTAAAGAAATAAATTTTAATAAAATTTTATTCAAGTCATGTTTTCAATATTTATTGAGACATCTGCTTTTGTGAAATCCATTACTGCAGATTCTAAAGCTCTTCTTTCATCATCATTCTTCAGTTTTGACCACATTGAATCTAAATACGAACGTTGTTTTCTTTGTATGAACTTAAAACAATGTTTCAGGGTAGCTCCTGTGTGAAGAGTTTTTAAAACAACATCCAAAGTACCTATTTTAGTAATAAAAGGTAAGGAACTTGTTAAAAATCTGTGCGGTCCATGTCTACATCTGATTATTGCTATTCTTGTATTTTCATTGCAATATTTTGTTATGAAGCCTGTTCTTACAGCTGCTACACCAAAATCACCATGCAGTTGTTGAATTTTAGTTAATATTGTGTTATGAAACATTTTTCCTTTTAAAGACAATGGTTTATTTTCAGGAATTGTAGGTGTCATTACTTCAACTGTTACATACCTTAAAAATATGAAGAATTATTGAAACCATCAATTTACTAAATATGTCGGTTTGTTGTCCGGCATGGAAATTTTAGGAAATAGATTTTTTCTGTTTGGCTTCGGCTGTGGCTAAATATCACACCAACAACGTCTGGCCAAGCGAAAGTAATTTGCGTTTCAGTACGAAGGTGTGTAAAAACTATGAGGTAATTTACCTCTTACCACGTCAAGATTTTAGGCTGTAAGCAATTAATATAAATACGAAATTCAATACATTGATTTACCTGTTCTTGAAACGAACCATAATTTATTATTTTTGCGTAACATAGAATCTAGTGATAGTTTTGTTATAGGGGCTCAATGTCCATTAAACGAATGCATTATTGGTATTTGGCTATTGATAGAAACCCCTGGAAATTGGAATGTTTTATTTTGCTATTAAAAATACTATGTAACTTTCTAACGAAAAATAATTTCGATCAGGATTTTTTTTATGTAGCCCTCTAATGGAATGGCAAAAGTTTTTGATCATACAACCTCAGGTCAAAACAATCTACTCAAAGATCCGACGCATGTTCCATTCGTAACTACGGTTTCAAAAAATTGAAAATAAAGAGAGAACAAGTTTTATTTTATATTTTGGCATATAGGAGCGCCAAGACAGCACAGCCCACTGCCTGGCTACCAATGTCACGTACATGGGGAAAAGACGCAAGAGACTGATAATATGAACTTTCCTTTTTTTTTGTCGTTAAAACAGCGGTGGAGCAGCTGTTTTCTTATCTAAAACAACATACATACAAATAATTATAAGTACACCATTACTATTATTAAATCAGGAAACATACTTATCTACTCAACATTACATTTATTTATTGCTTTATTATATTTTATTTACATATGAATTAAACATATAGTCTAAATACAAACATAAGAATAGACTGCGTGTTAATATGGCGAGGAATCTTAGTAGGAAGAATAATGTACAAAAGAAGGAAAAAAGAATATGTTCTATAAACCCTTCATCTAAACCACACTGACAAATCTAGGGTTCCTTTACCCGAAGTTTTGCTAAATGTACTGGTGTGCAAGATAGACCGAGATGTAGTAGGGTTATGCGTCCTGTAACTGATCTACTGGCACGTTCGATGGATGTCCACTCATGGATATAGGTCTCACCTAATGTCACCCATAAGGGCCGATTTGACGCTGCCTGGCTCCAGCAGCTACCGGCCACCCGCTTGATATCATCTATCCACCTTGTGGGGGTCTGCCTACACTGTACCGTCCGGTACGAGGTCGCTATTTCAGGCCCCAACCCCATCAGTCCTTCGGACTATGTGCCCCGCCTATTGCCACTGCAGTTTCATGATTCGTAGGAGTATGTCAGTGACTTAGGTTCTGCTACTATAAATAAACTCCGAGCATAGCTCTCTGCATCGCCCGCTGAGTGACTCTAAGCTTCCCACATGAGGCTCATAGTCAGCAACCACGTCTCAGAACCGTAAGTCATCACTGGCAACTAACTATAATACTTAAATGAAGAAATGGAACGATGAGAAAATAGAAATTGACAAAAGGTGGTCAGAAATCTTTCGTTGTTTTAGAATAGAAATACAACATAGAATAGAATAGAATAGAACATACAGATTTAAGTTTTAATATAAATTTCCTTATGTTCATCAGGCACTAATGCTGCTGTTGAAAGGGTATTTTCATTAGGGAATAATTATTGGAGCAGTGAGAAGTCGCAACTTTCTGTAAAAACATTATCTGCCGTCTTAACAGTCACATTTAATATGCAATAATAAAGTTCTTCGGGTGTGGCTACATTATTAGACGAACATCCTCATTACGTAAAAAAATCCATTCTATCACGGGTGTAAGTATAAATCGATAAATATATATACTACATATAACCCACATATTATTTATATAACGGTGGTCAACGTTATCTGCGTATGGGGTGAGCGGTAATCTGATTCAAGCATTGAAGTCTCTCTATGAGGGTTCTAGTGGTGGGGTCAGAATAAACGGGGCGTACGCGGAGTGGTTTCCTGTCGAATGAGGTGTTCGACAGGGATGTTTAACCTATTCATGGATAACTGTTTGACAGATTTAAAAGAAAGTATGTATGGGTTAAGAATGAATGAATTACTCATCAAATGTTTACTCCACGCTGATGATCAAGTAATACTTGCGTCATCCGCTAATGAGCTACAGGAGATGGTAAATATTATGAATGAAGATTTGAAAAGGGTAGGAATGAAAGTGAATGTAAACAAGACGAAAGTTATGCTATTTGAAAGAGATGAATCTATGATGAATGGCAATATTTTGATAGATGGGGAACAAGTGGAAGAGGTAAAAGAATTTGTACTTGGGATCTAAATTTACAAAAGATGGAACATGTGAAAGTGATATTGAAAGGAGAGTGAATGCAGGGAACATGGTAAATGGTCTTCACGCCTTTGTGAATAGCCAGATGGTGTCTCAAAGGGTCAGACTGACTGCGCATGCAGAAGTATTGGTGCCAACACTTATGTATGGTAGTGAGAGTTGGGTATGGCAGAAGAATCACAAAAATAAAATAAATGCGATAGAGATGAGAGCGCTGAGAAGTATGAGTGGATTGAAACTGAGTGACAAAGTAAGAAATAGTATGATAAGAGAACGTTGTGGTATAAAAAAAGATGTAGTGACTAAAATTGAGAAAGGTATGCTTAGATGGTTTGGGCATGTATCTGTCAGTCTCCTTTCATTCATTCTCTATGAATGAAAGGAGACTGACAAAGGATTTATGAGTCAAGAGTGAATGCGAAAGTTGGAAGGGGAAGACCAAGGCGAACATTCCTGGATCAAATCCAGAACATTTTAATTAAGTCGAGAGTACTCTAAATCGACGAACATGTATGAAGGTTTAATGAGAATGAAAGAAGCGAAGGAGATATGTAAGGATCGTGGCAAGTGGAAGGATGTTGTCTCTGCCTACTCCTATAGGAATGAGGCGTGATGCTATGTATGTATGTAATGTATATCAGTCGATGTGTTATTTGAGTCATCATACCAGGACAGCTGTCTGCATAGTCTAAAACACTTGCCTATCCTATTCAAGGAATAACTAAATAAAAAAAATTGCTCATAGAATATTGTTTACATACGTGTTTTTGGTTGTCAACACCCCATACATTGTACAGTGTACACACTACAGACACAGGTCGCAGTGTAATATTACAATACTATATATGCAGGTATGTCAGTTGATCAGCTGCAGTGGCGCTATAATTTGAAAAGTGCTTTTCTTTCTAAGATAATGTTTTTTTATATTTTAAGATATATTATTCGTTATAAATAAAATCTTGTTTTTTATGAATAGTAAATTAGTAACTAAGATCAGTGTAGTGTAGTGAAATGGAAAAGTTCATAAGACAGAGGTTATCTAGATAGTTGTAAGTTATGTTATTATCTTAATGTTTATCATTCAAGGTTATTATTTTATAGTTATATCTTTATATCCATAATATTCTTGGTAAGTCAATTGAGGGTAATTAGCATCAATGTGTGTTTATGCAACTTAAGAAATATTGTCTCTAAGTACTATCTGTTTTTATTTAAAATTACATTTTCACTTACAGAAAGTGCAAAATCAGTTAATTTTCAAATCATGAGTGAAATATATTTTATTGGTGTTGATGTTGGATCAGGAAGTGCCCGGGCAGCTCTTGTAGATAATATGGGCCATGTAGTTAAAGCATCAGTTAAAGATTTACAGACTTGGAAGCCAAAAGTTGACTTTTATGAACAGTCCTCAGATGATGTTTGGAATTGCTGTAAATATGTTATTAAGGTTTGTATATTTTATTTAAAAATTTGTACACAATTTTAAGGAGCACCTCTACATCTCTTCAACTCAGGACTAAATTATTGATGCCCTCAATAGCACTATGGCACATTAACTTTTGGAATAAAAATAAATATACGATACTGATAATGTTATACAATATAAGACCATCAAGCCGCTTAAAATCTCTATTGTAGTTACCAATAAGCTGACAATCTCTCCGTTTTGTGAACATAGAACCTTGTGATTTTGTAAAAATAATTGTAATTTGTATAAATCATTGTTATTTTGGTATCATTATGAATAGCTTCTCCATATAATTTTATTCAATAAAATAAGTTTAAATTTGTCAATCTTCAATCCTTGTACAATTTTTTGTAATCCAAGATTTCCTTTGTAAGTGCTCTGTTCAGAATATTTTAAAAGAATAAGTGATTCAAATGACAATTTATGTAACTTTGTTGTCAATATTTTATTACAGAAAGTTATAGAGAATGTTAATCCAGTAAGCATAAAAGGTATAGGTTTTGATGCCACATGTTCATTAGTTGCACTGGATAAAAATGCCAATCCTAAAGCAGTGAGTAGAACAAACAATAATGAACAGAATATTATAATGTGGATGGACCATAGAGCACAGGATGAAGCAGATTTCATCAACAAAACTGGACATGAAATTCTCAAATATGTAGGTGGCAAAGTAAGCCTGGAAATGGAGATGCCAAAACTGCTCTGGTTAAAAAAGCATTTGCCTGAAGAGTGGCAGGAATATGGCCACTTTTTCGATCTTCCTGATTTTTTGACTTGGAAAGCTACAGGTTCAATGAGCAGATCTTTATGTTCTTTGGTCTGCAAATGGAATTACGAGTGCACAATCGATGGGAGACAGGGTTGGAATTTGGATTACCTAAAAAGAATTGGCCTGGAAGATTTAGCAGCTAACAGCTTTGAAAAAATTGGGAGCAATGTACTAATGCCAGGAGAATTTTGTGGAGGACTGAACGAGGAGGTTGCTAAAACACTTGGTCTTATCCCAGGAACCCCTATAGCTACATCTATAATAGATGCACATGCAGGTGGCTTAGGTATGATTGGAGCAAGAGGGGATAACATGGACAGTGATATGTCAAGTAGATTGGGTCTTATTTGTGGCACATCTACCTGTCATATGGCTGTAAATTTGAAGCCTATCATGGTTAAAGGAGTTTGGGGTCCATACTTCAGCGCTATGGTACCAAATATGTGGTTAAATGAAGCAGGACAAAGTGCTTCAGGAATGTTGATTGACTATGTTATATCCAGCCATCCAGCTGGAAAGGAGCTGCTAAGGCAGAGCAATACAGGAGAGTAAGTAATTTTTATCATATATGGGAAATTAAACAATTACATTAGTAATCTGGCTAACTTTAGAAATCCAAAGATTGCAGTCTCAACTGACACTGAAAAAGTTCACTTAATTTTTCTTTATAATAATGATGCGTAACAATTTGGAGCACTGACTTCATTGAATGTTCAGTTACTATTTAGTAATTCTTTAAATCCAATTTTTATATTTCCTTTGATCATTAAATTAAGTTTGTCTATTAGAAGTATTACAAAAGATGGTTAACCTATTCAAGATCCACTTAGAAGGATGACTAGAACTTTAATATTTTATACATATTATTTTTCAGCATAAGGAAACATTTGAAAGGGTTATTACTGGATATGGCAAAATGTGACAGTCTTCATGATATTAGCATTCTTACCAAAGAGTTACATGTGTGGCCAGATTTCCATGGCAACCGTTCACCCTTGGCTGATCCTTCAATGAAAGGGATGATTACTGGGTTAACTATAGATAGCAGTGAGGAAAATTTGGCTCTACTTTATCTGGCTACCATGCAAGCTTTAGCGGTAAGATTATATCTATATAACATATTACAAACTGGGTTTTACACAAAGCAATGTAGTATTGGATGAATATGTATGTTATTATATACGTTTATGTTTCGTCCGATATACCTCAGTGCCTGAAGCTCATAGTCTTTGAACAGTGCGTGTTGCCAGTGATGACCTAAGATTCAGAAAAATGGGGGTGCTGACTATGGGGTTCATGCGGAAGCTCAAGAGTCACTCAGCATGTGGAGAGGGCTATGAAGAGGTCTGTAGTAGAACCAAAGTGACCGAAATAGTCCTACGAATCGTGGACCTGAAGTGGCAATAGGCGGGGCACCTAGTCCGAAGGACGTTGGGGGCCGAAGGTGCTGCAGTGGCAACCCCGCACCGAACTGCGCAATGTAAGCAGACCCACCACAAGGTGGACCGATTATATAAAGAGGGTCGCTGGGAGGTGCTGGAGCCAGGCGGCGCAAGATCAGGCCTTATGGAAGTCATTACGTGAGACCTATGTCCAGCAGTGGACATCCAATGTAATATTGATTAGTTAACATATTCGGAACTACTACATGGAAATTACTGTTATTGTTTTAGTATGGCACAAGACACATAATTGACGCATTGCAGCTAGCAGGATATCCACCATTTAAATGTTTGCCGATATGCGGGGGTATTACGAAAGATCCACTTTTCATCCAAATTCAAGCAGACGCAGTCGGTTTACCCATATTAAAGCCACATGAAACAGACTCTGTACTGGTTGGATCAGCTATATTGGGTGCTTGTGCTTCCCGTTACTTCAATAACGTAGAAGCAGCAATTCAAAGTATGGGAGGCACTGCTGATGTAGTTCATGCTAATCTTAAAGTGAAGTCATTTCACGATAAAAAATATGAAGTGTTCCTTAAAATGTTTCAAGATCAAATTATGTATAAGAATATTATGAATAGTTAAGTTTGAAAAACAATATAGTCATTTAAAAAGCTCTGCTGCAACGACGTGTATTTAATGTTGACTTGTAAATTTTAATCCACAAAGTATCTTCACTATATCTGCTGAAAAGACGTGTATTTCTAAAATACCCTCTGGGATATGTTTACATAATAAATAATTTTTATAAAAGACAGACTATAAACTTATGCCAATAGAGAAGAACTTGAAATGTCATAATGATGTTTGACTTAATTCTTTTTTGTATGATGACCTTTTATGTTATTACTTTAGTTTAGTGAAACGTATACATTGTATTTTTTGAATGAGTTATGGTTGGCACAATTATAAATTTTGTGATATTATAATTCTGGTAATGAAGATCTCAAAGATCTCAAGGTGTATTTTCTTTAGAATAATAATTATCTGCGCCATATCAGGGCTGGACTGACTCATGTAAGAATTCGGTTACAACTCTATCCATTGTTTATTACATTATAAGATGTATGTTATGATTTCGAAGGATCTTTTTAAAATAATCAAGTATAAGTTTTTCAAGCCATGTTGGTTATAATATTTTTCAAAAAATATACTATTTTATAAATGTTTACATTATAAAATAAAGAGTTTAATTTTAATAGAGATTTTTAATTTAAAGTCCTTTTATTATCCAGCTTAGTTGCAGTCTAGGTCGCGGTCAGAAAATAATAATTTGTAGAGAGAAAAACATTTATTCCTTACACACCTTGAGTAATATACAATTTTTGCTTAAGTATAAATTTGTATATCTGTGTGATTTAGAACAGGTGACCACTCAGCCTAATATGGGATTAATATTTAATCCCAATGCTGATTTACAATAAGGGTGGCCATACCCTTATTTACAACTGAGCATGAAAGAACTGCGTTCTTAGAAATGTAATTATTTTAGTTATTGTCAAATTAACCTAGTCAATGTTAACGACAGTTTTAGTTTTAAGAATTGTGATAGTCATAGAACCTGTAATAGTATTCATGAGCATAAATTATTTATAGACAATATGTACAGCGAAATTATTAAAGTTATGCAATCGGGATCAATAAATTCAGTTGGCCCGTACTATGTAAACAAGAAACAAAAACAAGTTGTAGGCTAGAATCTTCATATCCAGGAATGTCATCAGTTGTATAGAATTGTACAGACTTTGAAACATGGGTAATAGCGGGTAAGCCCTCTTTAGATTATCTATACTATAAAATGACACTAGCTCGTAAGAAGTTCAAAAATTACGCTACTAATTAGATTACGCTTGTATTAAAAAACGAAGATATGATAAGAATGGACATACTAGCCTTTACTGAAAACAGAGAAACTTTCCCAAATTTTGGAAAGAAACAAAAAAAGTTAATTTTAAGTCACAACTCCCTATATTAGTCAATGGGTTGCAAGATCATGAACAGATAGCCAATATGTTTAGTCATAGATTCAGAGTATCGCCGGGACGAGTATAACCTAAATTATCAGGTAAAAATAACCCCTTCCCAGGTTACGAAAATTGTTAAACAGATAAAAGAGGTAAAACACCAGGCCATGATCAGCTTAGTCTTGAACATGTGCTGTGCGGAGGTGAGATATTACATGGTAAGTTATGTAGTTTGTACAATTTATGTATAAGATATTCTTATCTCCCATTAGATATGATGAAGACGGTTGTTGTTCCAATAGTTAAAAATAAAACGGGTGATTTGGGCTCTGCGGATTTTTCCTTAGGTACCATCACAGGTAAAATTTTTGAACGTTTGATGCAACCCGAACTGCTGAAGAACGTGTCTATTGATCACGCTCAGTTTGGTTTACGTTCTGGACACTCAACGGATTCTGCTATCATTGCTTTAAAGCACGCGGTTCAATATTACACAAGTCGTCAAACATCTGTGTACGCGTGTTTTCTAGACCTGAGTAAAGAATTCGACCTCGTGAATTATGAAATTTTGTGGTCGAAATTGTATCGAGCTCAGGTTCCCAATGAATTAGTAGATCTGTTGAGATGCTGGTACGGTAATCAAATAAATAATGTGAAATGGGGCAATGCGACGTCTAATTGCTATAAATTAGAATGCGGCGTACTACGTCAGGGAGGTATTACCTTAAAGCGATGTAGGTAACTAGTGAAGCGACGTGGTGGTCACTGGTGAGGTGATGTGCGATATTTGGGTAATGTGAAGCACTTTCACTTTTATTTTTGAGTCAGAAGGATTGTACTGAAAGGGATTGGATGATGGTTACGGTATGCTGGTTGTAAGGATAGAGGGGACACTATTATAAATATTATCTTTATAAATATATAAGTAGCAATGCGTATTTACCGAGATAACAAATATAATTAGAGCATGATTACGAGACGTGGTTGCTTTAACTACCTGGGACAGGGTCTGAGGGTACGCAGTCCCTTACGACCACTTGAGATGGTAACGGCGCTTGCGCACTGCTACGTATATAAAAATGAGATGTACGGATCTGTCCGTTCGTTGATAATTAATTTTACAATATTTAAGATATATGTATCTCATAATGTAGTCCTCTCCTAGTATATTTATTCTATTTAAATAATACAATATTTCTCAGTAAAAACAAGGTATAAAATTATTTTACAATGTGAAAGTGTATAAATATAAATAATTGTAGTGTTGCCACTACAACCTCTCCGGATCTCTTTAATATCTATGTCAATAAATTGATCGAGGAGCTGAGAACTACAAAAGTCAGGTGTCATATTGGAAACGAATGCTTTAACAGTTTGAGCTATGCTGATGACATGGTAGTACTCAGCCCCTCCATCAAAGGGTTGAGAAAACTAATTTCAGTCTGTAAGAGTATTACTCATGGATTGAAACATAATGTAAACAAATCAGAACTGATGGTATTTCGGGCAGGTAAGGGACCGGAGAGGTTACCGGAGTTTTTAAATGACAACAGCTCGGATTGTAACCAAATTCAAGTACCTAGGCCATATTCTTACTGAATGCTTACAGGATGATTGCGATATTAAAAGGGAAACGAGAGTACTCTCGGTCCGGTGTAATATGCTAGCGCGAAGATTCGGTAAATTTAGCAAAGCCGTCAAGAAGACATTGTTTACCGCGTATTGCCAGTGCTTTTATACCTGTCAACTTTGGACAAATTTTGACAGAAAATCCTGCACGGCAATACGCGTGCATTATGACAACGCTTTTCGCATTTTGATGGGTTTATCCAGATATTGCAGCGCGTCTGGCATGTTATGCTGAATCGGGAATGCCCGATTTCTATGGTGTTATGAGGGCACGCATTGCCTCTTTTTCGGAGAGAATGAGGGCATCGCATAACAGCATATTTAAAACTATTGTTTTGGAGATGGCTAAGATGTCTAGATATTCACATATTGGCTGTCTATTCATCTGACGAGCAACAGAAAATGATGCCTAGGGACAACCCTCAGGTAGTATATAAGACGTCTTTATATTTATATTATTTTCACATTTGTAATTTTAATTCATATACGTGATTTTGATTTTAATTTCATTATTAAATTTAGTTTAATTTCATTTTTATAAGTTATTTGTATACTAACAATTTGGGCCAAATGTTGCCTTGAATAAAAACTTAGTATTATTATTATATAGGCCTCTAGTTTAGAATCATCATATTAGGATGTTCCAATAAATATTGGTAGTATATAGGGTAGTATATATTGTATGGATAATTGTAGTATAATCGTTTTATCGGGAAACTATAGTTAAAGACAGAGCCGAAAGGAACCTTTAATCGAGTGTTTTACTTTATGCTAAATGTTGAAAGACAAAATATATAAGAGAATCATCATTTACTTAGTTTCCATACTTATATATCGGTTGAACGTAGATTCTCCTGAACAGAAAAATACACTGTTACCGCTACGCGACTCTGGAATGCACTGCCCGAACATATTATTAAAGACGATGTTGGATATGATACTTTCAAAAAGAGACTAACGGAGTACTTTTTAAATACCACAAAATAAATTATTAATCACTTCAATTAAGACTGAAATTTACTTTATATATATATATATATATATATNCGAGTATCGTCGGATGCGGTTCCCCCACGCAGCGATTTTCTGCTTCAGGTCGTCGATGCGCTCTGTTAGTTTTTGGGCAATGTCAGGCTGGTCCAGCCTGACATCTAACCCGTTAAAGGCTATTCTAACAGAGCGCACAATCCTTGGCCTTGTGTTGCCCGACCTGAAGCTCTGCAGTCTGCCAATGAGGCGCCTGGCGTGAGTGATGCGACGTTCTATTCTCCTTTTCCAGGCCGGCACGGCACTACTCGTATTAGCAGTGCGCCCCGGTTCCCGGATTTTGACACCGATAAAGCGATGGACCGCCAAAGCGGCGCCATAGAGAATAGACGCCGTCTCACTCAAGCCAGTGCTGCCCTCGAAATATTGGGGCAGCAATTTAAATTATTATTATTATTATTATTATTATTATTATTATTATTATTATATTCTTAGCTTTTTCATATGTGTGTACCTACACCACATGTTTTATAAAATTCTTCCACTTTCTGGAGTTCCTGGAAGAGATCTCTCCAAAGGGATAAGGTATCCTATGTATACTAACTTTAATTTCTTATTAATGTGACTTCTTTTTTGGTGCATAAATAAATAAATTAGTAACGTGTATAATTTACGATCGCATGGCAACACAGTCGTACTTACCTAAAATATGCATATTGCCCGGAATTTTACTATATAACAGGCTCCTCCCGGTTACGCTGTAAAAGCCAGTAGGGCTAACAGCTAAACACAGTTCGAAAAAAAAAAATATAACAGGTATAACATTTTTATATAATAGCAATAATTGCGGCACTATTTTTTTATGTGATATGAATTAACTTGTGCAGCTTGAATTAACTTTTTTCAGTTCAAAGGATTGTTTTGATCTGAAGGATTATATATTAAATCCATACACTGAATGTTAGGTACACGGGTAATAATATATTACTATCAATCTTTACAGAGTATATGAGAAATATATACGTTACACAAACTACTATATATTTATCCTGTGTACAAAATTACTCTGTGGAACGGTTTGGTTGGCTGAGGGTGAGGTAGATTGCAGCTGATCAATTGTTAAATTACTTTATTTCAATTTAATTAATGAAGCCATGTAAAATGATAGGCATTGTTAAATATATTAAAAGTAAAATCTTGTTGGTAAAAGATTTCTCTTAAAATTTAACAAATATCAAATTGTCAATATTGACAAGCAGGTTTGTATATTACCCGACTAAATCGTGTAATGCTTATTAATACTGAAACGTTTGTACTCGTTTATACTTTTGCATTTGTCCATATTATTACAATCAATAAATTAAGTTTTCGATGATAAATAGGATTCTGTAACACTTCAGACGGGTGATCGACATCGTGATGTCCAAACGTACAGCTGAAGAAAGTGGCAATGGCAGCAGCCAACCGCCGATCAAGAAAGTTCACTTTGAACCCCACCTAATAGGTCCTGTCTCCACCCTTGAAGAAATGGACATAAAAGTCCTTCAATTCCAAAATAAGAAGTTGGCGCAGGTATTATAAATTATTTTGTGTAATAAAGAGCATTAAAAGTTACTTAATGTAATTACACTACTGATATTTAGGTACTTGTCACTGTACAGTCAGCTGTTCGTCATGTACACATTACAAATGGAATAGAAAACAATTTTTCTTAAATAATGCACTTCCCTGATATGAAGTTAGCTTTAATAAATAAGAATATGAAGCCTTTGGTAAAGATATTTAAAAAATCTGGGCAAGGTATGTAATGGTTGTGGAAAGAAGCAAGTATCATCCAAAATCATTGTTTCACACACTGTATGTGTGGCTTCACTTTTCATATTATAGACTGAATTAAATAGAAGAAACAATTAGATTTAGTAAATATTGCTTTGCCAGGTTGAACAAATGAGACGGCTGGGACTGGAGTATCCACATTAGCCCCACTCTTCTCATATCTATTACTGCATTGGGTCTTTAACAGTATTTATAGTAAGCTGAACTAAAGGATCTTTATAAAAGCTCAAGTTATTTGTGATTTGATTCTATGTTACGTTAGGTAGTAGAAATTTAACTAGTTACATAGTTAAGAAGATTGTGTTTTTAAGAATCCTATTGTCTTATTACAATAATAGATAATGATTGTTTTTTTGTCATAGAGGATTGAGCAGCGACATAGGTGTGAAGCTGAATTACGGGCTAGAATAGAGCAACTTGAAAAACGACAGACTCAAGATGATGCAGTATTATGTGTTGTCAATAGATACTGGAATTTACTCAATGAGGATATTAGAGTTTTGTTGCAACGTTTTGATGCAGAAACAGCAGACGAATCTGAAAATAAAAGTAATTTTTGTGGTTTAGTTTAATGATTTGGTTTTACTATGTAATTACTAATACTAAATTCTGTAATTATGAATAAACCTTATATGCAATTACATTTAAATTAGCACCTCTTAAGTTAATTAATTACTTTAAGTAATGAAGTTGTTTATTGAAATACTGATACTTCTTATTATAAGTAATTATGTATATGTTTCTTGTGTAGTCTTTGAAATATTTATTAGTACTAAGTGTTTAGATATACATCTAGTGTAATGTTGTTCATTTCAGTATTTGAACCAGAATTTCCATGTTATAGATGAGAATGAAGCCACAACTTCATTCTTAATGCAGTTATCAACATGGGACAAAGAAGAATTAGATGCACAACTGGCTAATAGAGTACAAGTGAGCAAGAGAGCAGTGGCTAAGGTTTTACAAGCTTTTGACAGGTTACAACAGAGAAATGATAAGATATGGAAAGCTATTAAAGGGGAAGGTGAAGGTGAGATGCTTTTTGGTTTTAAATCACAACATATATATAAAAATAATAAAAATGAGAATTTTTATATTACTATTATTGCATAATTATTAATCTTAATTGCAAAAATAAAATATGGTCTTGATATCTGGCTGCCATAGTTAATCTAGCTATGTTTAGGTATATTATCCTCCCTGTTGCGCTAAGAGTTCTTGGTTTACTGGAAAAAGTCATGGTTTCAACGTCTGGCAGAGCAAATTTAGGATTTTTAATTTTCTGATTTATCTGAGTCTGGGCTGGCGGGATGCTTTGGCTGTGACTAGTTACCGTCCTACCAGCAAAATAAAAGCCATCAAGCAAAAAATTTGCATTACAGTACAATACTGTGTAGAAACCATATCAAGGAAATTACATATTACCATGTTAGCACACTTCCATCAAACTCTGTAGCATCATTTACCATCTTGTGTGAACACAGTCAATCAGTAAAAAAAAATTTATAGTATACCATGTTAAACAGTTTCATGGAAATATAAACAACAATCACCAAACTTTCATCATATTTGTCTGAATGGTTTTGTAGTTCATCATAATTTATCCAATAAGGAAAATTCACATTTGGATTATTAAAATTTTATTAGCATTAACAATTTCATTTCAATAGAGGGTACACCAGCTCCTTCATTAGATGAAACAATCAGAGCAACAAATGAGGAAGTTACTGCAGAAAATCGAAGACTGCAAGCACTTTGTACAACACTCCATGAAAGTCATCATGCCATGACTCTCAGAGTGGCACAGTTACAAGATGCAGTGAATAGCAGGGACACTGAGAATGCTGAACTGAAAAACCAGATTGACGATTTACAATATGAGTTGATGAAAGTAACTATTTTGATATAATTTGTATTTATACCAGATCATTACATATATGATGGTGATGTTATACAAGTTTTCTAATACAATCCTCAGGTACGCTCAAGAAATGATAAACTGGAAAACCACCTTGCTGAAGCAATCGAGAAGCTCAAAAGCTATCACCAGTCTGGAAATGCTGCAGGTAACAGCGGCTCAGCTTGTGCAGCACCACATCCAGTTGTCAATGCTAAATTGGAAGATGTGGCAGCTGAACTGGAAGAACAGCGGGAGCTGGCTAATAATAGACTTGCAGAACTGGATCGCCTTCACCGTCAGCACCGGGACACACTTAAAGAGTTGGAGAAGCTTAAGATGGATGTGAGTATTTTCCACTAGAGTTTCAGCCCTTGTTGATCCATTGTGTTCATGTATTTTTAATTATTATAGCATTTCTTTATGAAAATTTCTTATTTGATATTTTATTACAAAAACGAAAAGTTATAAATTAATTACAGACTAATACTCTTTATGTTCAGTGTGTGGGTTGTGTTTGTGTATGTTGTGAGGTTGTGAGTATGTGTGTGTATATCTTATGTGGTTTTACTGTTATCTAGTAATTTTTTTTATTACAAATTAGTCTTATTTCATTGCCAAATTAGACAATATATAATATTGTTTTTAAAGGTAAAGTATGTAGCAGCCCATTAATGTCCCACTGCTGGGCACAAGCCTCCTCTCATATACGAGAGAGGGTTATTGTGGATCAGTAATGTGGATCTATGTTTTAATAATCCACTCTCATATATTGTTTTTATTTAAAAACAAAATCCATTAATCAACTGTAGTATAAGGTGTCTCTTGTTAATTTTTAGTTTGTGAGATGTATTCATGTGCAGATTTTGTGTGTTTGTATGTTTTATTTCTTGTTTTCTAATATTATTTCTTTTTAAGTTGTTAATCCAAGGGCTTGTACCTATAATTTAAACATTGTCTTATATTAGATTCGGCAACTACCAGAGTCGGTGATTGTTGAGACAACGGAATACAAATGTCTGCAGAGTCAGTTCTCAGTGCTCTACAATGAGTCAATGCAGATGAAAACTGCCTTAGACGAGACCCGGTTGCAACTGCAGAGTGCTAAGAACTTACATATGCGGCAGATTGAGATGATGGAGGTATTTTATTAAGTTTTTCATTATATGTTCAACATGTTCCCAGGCAAATGAATTACAATTTCACTTCTTATAGTTTATGATTAATATATGGCTCAATTTAGTATTTTATTTTGGTGAATGAATGATTGGTTTAATTATCTATATCATATTGTACTTATAATTAAATTTTAACAGCCCCTTTTCTGTAATGTTCATATTGTATTTTTATAATTTAATATTTTATATATTTAAACAAAATACTATATTAATTTAGACCAAATTTTTTTTAGTGAATAAGTACAATGCCAAATTCTATTAGGATCTTTTTTACATTTTTACTAATGGTAAGTGGTGATATAGTTATGATGGTAATAAACAGGTTTTTTTACGTCTTAATCATTTGTACACAGCCTCATGCTACAATTCAGTTTATTTTTTAATTAGGGGGGAAATCTATTCTTCTTTTATAAGTCTTTGCTGGTATAGTGGTAATTAGCCACTAATGAAGTCTCCACCAGTCCAGACTCGTGTGAGACTTCATTAATCAAATCTAAATTTGCTTGGTTTGGATTTGAATCCGGAACCACTGTTACTGAAGCAAGAATTTATTAATATTTTTGAGTGTATTGTACATATACATATATGTATTAATGTAGGTACTAAACAGTTTTTGATACCACCTACCCCATTTTGTAATAAAATCTCCTTAACTCAAAGGTTAGCTGGCAGAATCACTTAGCGATATGATCACCTTTTTGTACTTTATGCTTAAGTTACAATGCATTATAAAGTACTTAAAAATATCAATATGTAATGCCCCTTCAAGTGATCTATTACAGCCAACATTACAGACAAATGTTAGGTTACCTAAGTGTAACACATGGGTTGGTGTATACTAATAGATAAGCATACAATGTACATGAAATGCCTAACATATAAATATATACATATAACATATACATATAAAGTTATTCTGTATAATTCCAGTATTGTTTATGGTATACAATAAGATGTATCTCCTCTTCTTACTCTGTCTCTCTGTCACTCCATTTTTCTCCGCCCACTCTCTCTACATGTCAATAAATTCATTTAACTTGCTAATATTTCAGAGTGAAGAATTGGCACGACAGAAGGCATTACGCGCTGAAATGATTCAACTTGAAGATGTACTCGGCCAACTTAGAAAAGAATATGAAATGCTTCGAATAGAGTTTGAACAGAATCTCGCTGCTAACGAACAGACTGGGCCAATTAATAGAGAAATGAGGCATCTCATTACTTCCCTGCAGAATCACAACCAGCAACTCAAAGGTGAAGTTCATCGATACAAGAGAAAATACAAAGATACCAGTCAAGAGTTAAATAAGGTAAATATAATCTTAGCATGAAAACGGTTAAGTAGGTAATTGAAAACTAAATAGAGTAAGGGAGCTGATAGATATTTAAAAGTTTACGTAAACTTACGTATAATTAAATGAATGCAAAGCTTACATATTTAACTGCCTTATCGGTCTAGTGATTAGCATGTTTGGCCACAGTCATGAGGTCATGGGTTCGAATATAGCGTCGGACAAATTAAAAAATCGATATAGAGTTACCTAATATGATTTTCTTAATATTTGCCCGAATTTGGGAAATTGGCTGTGTGCTGCACCCTCGTGCCTCGGACAGCACGTTAAGCCGTGGGTCCTGCGACTGATCTCTTTCCGGTCGTGTCGGATAGTCGTCACATCGGACTATGATAGTGAAAATTAGAGAGTGCACTTGTGTACTATGCCTGCCAGTCAGCAGTGGCTCTATGCTTCAATAAGCCTCTCTTCTATGAGTGAGGAGACATGTGCACAACAGTGGGACGTTAATGGGCTGCTATTTGGCGTTCAATGTTAAAATAACAATATAACCTTAACCATCTTTCCATTAAATATGGAAACATTAGAGATTTCTTTAAAAACTACATAAAATTATAGATCCGTAAAGAAATGGAAGAGGCGAATACACGTGGTGGAGCCAGCACCGAGCAACCTGACGAGAAGCCACTTGTTGTTAAGAAAGAGGAACCTGATCCTGAGGTTTATTTATAATTTTTAACTAGTGAATTTATAAGTTTCTTTTAGAAGTTGAAAGTAATATTTTATAGAGAAAATATTACTTTTTATTTAAAAGGTAAGTAAAAATAACAATTTGGCTTTCTCTTTCTACCTCTCAAATATTTGATTTTCGTCTCGTCGTTTAGAAATCATTAATTGATTTCTACATATTGAAGTAAAACAAAACAAGTATATCAATCCGTAAAATGCTTTCAGGATCTTTGTAATCTAAGTTTTCTTTGAGGCTATGTTTTATATACAATGCACTTTATTTAATTTTCGTTATAGGGCGAGGAGAATACTAATACTGGCCCAGAGTCAAAAGGCGTAGGTAACAAAGAACACAATCGTGCCAAACTACAGGAGCAAGATCAAATCATAAAAGATCTCAAACAACAGCTCAAGTGAGTATTTAAATTATATTACCCCTCTGTATTTAACTTTAATCTTACTCTTTCCCTGTAAAATCATTTTGAAGTGAAACTTCTTTAGCATCTATGTGATGTGAAAGTCTATGAATCAAATTAAAAGGAAGAAATGTTAGGAATTTAATTGTCAATTAATCCAAAATAAATAAAAATAATTTATTGAAATCTCAAAGGACGAATTATAAATAAAAATGCAACATGTTTTTTGACAATATTCGTCGTCGTCATCGTTTCAACCGATGGACGTCCACTGCTGGACATAGGTCTCACCTAATGACGTCCACAAGGTCTGATCTTGGGCCGCCTGGCTCCAGTAGCTACCGGCGACCTTGATGTCGGCGGTCTACCTTGTGGGGGGTCTGCCTACACTGCGCCGCCCGATGTGGGGTCGCCACTCCAGCACCTTCGGGCCCCATCGGTCCATCGGTCCGTCTGCCATTTCAGGTTCGCGATTCGTAGGGCTATGTCGGTGGATTTGGTCCTGCTACGGATCTCCTCATTTCTGATATGAGTCCCATAGTCAGCGACCACGTTTCGGAGCCGTAGGTCATCACTGGCAACACGCACTATTCGATGAGCTTTGTCTTCAGGCACTGAGGGATATCAGATGATTTTTTGTCAATATTTTTTTTCAATATTAGAAATTATTAAATAATTTTATTAAAAATAATATATTAAATTATTAAAGGACGAGTGACAAATTAAAATGTCTCATGTTATTTGTAAATATTAAAACTGGCTTAACTTTAAACGAATTAACATAAAAAAAATTTCGTGACGCTAAGTACGCGTTTCATCCTTAAAAATTTTACCCTAATGCGCTTAAAGAAGTTTGACTTCAAAAGGCGACAGTAATAATACAAATTCATAAGAAAATTTATTATTATCATGTCAAAATGTTATATAATTTTAAAAACAGCTCACTTTTAATCGTTCAACTTCAAATATATATACACACACGTACACTGAGAAACACCTCACGCTGTTACACCGGTTTCCACCTAAAAGAGATGTCTCTTGCAATATCTTTGTCCTGCATTTATTTTCCAAATATAACAATTTTTTTTGATCTAATTAAAGCGTTATTTGCAATTAGAAAAGCTGTAAATGAACAAAAGGAACTGAAACTTTTACTGGACATGTACAAGGGCGTGAGTAAAGAGCAGCGGGACAAAGTGCAGTTGATGGCGGCCGAACGCAAAGCACGACAGGAGCTTGAAGACCATCGACAGAAAGCTAAAATGGCACAAGTTAGTCTGATTTATACATATTGATAATACATTAATAAGCATGATTTATAATTGCTTCATTATATTAACTAACCTTACCTGTTGTGATAACGAATCACTAGGGCATATTTAAATGATTTCTAATTATATGCATGAAAACCAGCGTTGGGCTTAAGTCCAACATTAGTAGCTGAGCGGTGCTCCCAGGTCGGTGTCACATTTAACTATAATAAGATTTTGTCTATAATGTATCTAGTTATATTTGTCTATCGTATTGTGTATTGTTGTATGTAGTTAAATGTGACTGAATCGAATAAAAGGATTTTTTTTTATATTTTTTTATTTATTTTATAAATATATTATTGGTAACACTATCACATAATCATCGAAGTAACATCATTAATGTATAAACAAAAGTTACTTTTTCACCACAAATGAACAGAATATATTTCTTATGTCTTAAATGTAGTAAACACTAAACTGTTTAAACGTAAATTTAAGAAATCGCTACGAAGTCTGGTGTAACTAATAAAATCAAAATATTCTTTATTCAAGTAGGCTCAAAAAGCACTTTTGAATCGTCAGTAGTATGTCCGTCGGTAACAAATCTACCACCGGTTAGGAAAGTTGAATTCACTGAAAAGAAACAGGCAAGAAACTAAACGGTTACTCTTTTAGAGATGGTTGTGTATGTCACAATGAGTAATATGTTGCTTTTATGTGAAACTGGAAACAAGTCCAAACATTGTTATCGCTCAAATAATCTTTAACATTATTTATATATCCTTTTGTGAAATTATGTTTTATCTCGGTATCTCGGTATCGGTCGGTCCACCTTGTGGGGGGTCTCCCTACACTGCGCCGCCCGGTGCGGGGTCGCCACTCCAGCACCTTCGGGCCCCAACGTCCATCGGTCCGTCGGACTATGTGCCCCGCCCATTGCCACTTCAGGTTCGCGATTCGTAGGGCTATGTCGATGACTTTGGTTCTGCTACGGATCTCCTCATTTCTGATTTAATTGATGTATGATTGATAAATAAATTAATTCAATTAAATAATTTCAGGAAAGTAAACGTGAAAGGCGGCTGGCAGATGAAGACGCCTTGCGGAAGATAAAGCAGCTAGAGGAACAAAAGTATGAGTTGCAGAAGCAACTGTCATGTGCGAGACCAAATGCTGACCCAATGCACACATTCACGAGACCCTTCGCTGGCTCTCAGGTAACTTAATCTATCACTATCATAAATATTTTTGTTCCATAATAATTACATTCATTAGCCTCGACACCCAAACTGTCCCCCCCCCCATATCTTAGGGTTCAGTCTCTTACCGATACATTATAGGTATTTTGTAAAAATGATATAAACCAATTATATTTATGTTCATTTGTATGAATGTGTTTGTTTGTTTTTGTGTATGTGTGTGTGTGTGTGCACGCGTTCTCATGCTGTAAAGAAACTTGCTTTGAAAAAAAGAAGAAATAATGAAATATTCACAATTTGTACATTAACGAGGTTTTGTTTGATGCTTTCATAATTAAGACTTTTAAGAATGTATTCACATTAATAACTCATTAGAACACCAAATACCCACTAAACTGGAATTTGGTTTATTGCAAACGAAATCGAAGCTGCTATTCTAGATGGTGATATTGGCATTCCTAATGCAGCAATATTTAGAATAATTGTACGGCATAAATTTTATTTGCAATGTTTATATAATGACAAAAACTGTTCCTGCCAATGTTACCACGTTTTTACAGATTAAAATACCTTTTATAATTCAAAAAGTATGGTGATTCATAAATATATATTGAAAATATTTCTATCATTGTCCTTGGTAATATATAAATTTGAACACCTATAAATTATCCGCTATCCCATTAAGGACTTTATACTTTTTATAATTTCCATTGCGATTATAGGAGGAAGAAGCACTTCTCAACGAGATGGAAGTCACTGGGCAAGCTTTTGAAGATATGCAAGAACAAAATTCAAGGCTCATACAACAACTGAGGGAGAAGGACGACGCCAATTTCAAACTTATGTCGGAGCGAATTAAGGCCAACTCCCTCCACAAACTGCTGCGGGAAGAAAAACAACTTCTACAGGAGCAGGTTGATCATAATCATTACTAATATTATAATTGCGAAAGTGAAAGAAAGATTTAAATAAAATTTGGTACACATAGTCTATACCAGGCTTAGGCAAATGGTGGTAGAATTTTGTCTGGCCTGTGAAGCATTATATATATATATTATTAAAAACGTAAATATTACTTTTTCTAGAAGATTTTTTGAAGGAATTTTGTTTTTACTTTAATCATAGAAGCAACTTTTTTGAAGCAGTTCTTAAATTAATTAAAATTTAATTTTTAATTTTCCCAAAATCAATATTTATTTTGGGAATTTTGACTTGATTGTAATTTAGTTAATAATAATATATTTATTACATATATTTTACCCCCGGGGGTAATCTAAAATATATGAACCGTCATCCTTAACATAAACTATACTTAAAATTTAAAAAAAACTATTCAGCCAGAGGTCAAATTTATATACGATATTTATCTAAATATTTGGACACCCCTGGTCTAGACCCTCAGAAGGGACCTAGGCTACTTTTTAATATTTTGTTTAGACTGTTGATTCGATAAACAAATATCACTTTCAAAAGTTTTACCCTCAAGGATGTAAAAATTACAGTCCTCACTAATATTATATATGCGAAAGTGACTGTCTGTCGTGCTTTCACGACAATACTACTGAACCGATTTAAATGAAGAAACTTGTTACAGGGATAGCTTAGAAAGCAGTGATAAACTGCAAATATCTCATTAAAGTATTTAAAGTGTGTGTGTCTTATTTGTAAAACTATTGGCATAAATTATTAAAAATGCTATCCTCAAACACTAACACGCGGACGTCGTCGGAGTCGCGGGCACGGCTAGTATACGTCCAGAAATAAAATCCAATAGTATGAGACCTATATAAGCTTATGACAAAAATAATTTTACCCCTAAAATATTGAGTTTTAGGCCGGCAACGCATCAGCGGTCTCTATGATGCTGCAGGTGTCCATGGGTGGCGGTAATCACTTAACATCAGGTGATCCGTCAGCTCGTTTGTCTGCCATAATTATAGTAAAAATATATAAATTAATAAGTCATAATTTTTTTTATGATATAAGGTAGTGACAAGAGACCAGCAGATTGAGTCGATGGGCCTGGTGGCACGGAGGCTGGAAGAAAAGGAAAGATTGTTGCAAAACACATTATCAGCTGTGGAGAAAGAACTTCTGTTGCGTCAACAAGCAATGGAAATGCACAAAAGGAAAGCCATTGAGTCAGCACAATCGGCTGCAGATCTCAAACTACATCTTGGTGAGTTGGATTTAAATATTTAAACTCCTTTACTTGATTATCGGAATCGTATCGAAGATTGTTTATTTACGATGGAAATAAAAAGATTTTCATGTATTTTAAAACTTTATCTTAAGTTACACCGATATTCAATGTGCACCTCAAACTAAAAAAAAGTTTTTAAATAATTAAATATGGAAAAAGTAATAATAAAAAAAAATCATCAGACTATAAGCGCAAAACGATTGGTAGCCATGTTTGTGACGTCAAAATGTTGTCTATGAATAATTAATGAAAAAAATCGCAGGGTATAATTAATTAAACTCAAAACACTGTAACAGCTATCTACTATAAGGAAAACTTATTTATTTTTAAGTGACTTCAAAAAAAGGAGGAGGTTATCAATTCGACTGTATTTTTTTTAAATGTTTGTTACCTCATATCTCCCGACTGGGTGGACCGATCTTGATGATTTTTTTAAAATGAAAGGTGGTGCTCGTCATAGGGTCCCATTTTTTTAAAATCCAGTTATCAGAACTGGATTTAAAAAATATATAAATTTTAACAAAAAAAGAACCGCCTTCAAAACAATTTACAAATATATTAATATGCTATGCTATTTTGAAGGCGGTTCTTTTTATGTTAAAATGTATACATACATACATAGCATCACGCCTCATTTCCATAGGGTAGGCAGAGACAACATCCTTCCACTTGCCACGATCCTTGCATATCTCCTTCGCTTCTTTCATTCTCATTAAACCTTTCATACAAGTTCGTCGGTTTAGAGTACTCTTGACCTGGCCGTTATTTAAAATGTCCTGGATTTGGTCCAGGAACGTTCGCCTTGGTCTTCCCCTTCCAACTTTCGCATTCACTCTTGACTCATAAATCCTTTTTGTCAGTCTCTTTTCGTTCATTCTCTCTACATGCCCAAACCATCTAAGCATACCTTTGTCAATTTTAGGTATTTATATTTATTCACTTTATTGTATACCACTAAAATATACTAAGTAGAGTAAAACTTATGTATAAGAAGTGGCTTGACAAAAGGCGGTCTTATCCCTTTACAGCGATCCCTTCCAGGCAACCTTAAGAGCGAAGAGAGTAAATTAACATTGGTATGTCACACCCACTCGGGTTTGTTCGCGTACTATCAGCGTGGTTTCTGTACTCGGTTAAGAAATATTTTTGGCGCGTTACGGAAAAATGAGAGTAAATTTTTACGATGCACACGCACACTGTCACAAAAAACCGACACCCTGAAGTTAGCTATAGTCAACATTTTAGTTTTTTTTTAATATTTGATAATTATATAATACTTTAATTATTTTATTAGATTACTTGTTAGATATATTGTGACTTTGAAAATGTCAACGTGACATACTTATCAAAATTATAACTTTCAGACTCAACTATAGACAACAGATTATAAATTATTTATATCCAATGAGAGTTAGTTTACGTTTATTATTTTCGAATCTTTGACCTTTGCCTTGTATTGAGTGAACGGATGATGGATGTATTCGATTTGACAAGCAACAAAAACTACGGCGTGGATTTAGGGTTAAAATTTCGAAGATACTAACCGTTGCTTATATATTATCTGGCATTTTTATGCAATCAATTTTTTTATGTATTTCAATAAGACATTAATGATAATGACTGATAATTTAAAAGTTACGAGACAAAGTTCATGCATATCATTGTTTGAAAAGATTTTTATCTTGTTATGCCAAAGAAGTACAACTTCTAACGCGTGTACATAAGTACACACACACACGTTTTGAAGTTATACTTCTTTTGGCGCGTTAGGGAAAAATGGTGAGAGTATTTTTTTAAATTTGATATGCCTTTTTAAGACATTTATTACAAAACTTATTTACTAGTTTAGTCTATCAATGTCACCTATGATTAATTATGCGTGATTGTTGTATATATAACCGAGTTACCGATTCATTAAACATTAGAGCGCCATAAGACTTGATCGATTATTTATTTCATCGTCTTAAACTTCAACAATAGTACATTTTTCAGTAACTATATTGTCTTACAGAAAAGTACCACGCACAAATGAAAGAAGCCCAACAGGTGGTTGCAGAGAAAACAAGTGCGTTAGAAGCTGAGGCGTATAAAACGAAACGATTACATGTGAGTTACATTCTCATCGAGCGCCCCACACTATTATTTATATATTTAATATATCAATATAATGTATAAATAGACAAATGACAGTAACAATACAGTAATAAAAGGGTAACCAAATAGTATATGTCAACCCTAGGTAGAAGAGAGAACTAGGCAGTTTGTTACCGCAGACAGGCGCTGAAAAGTGAACCTTTTAACCCAGTCTAAGAAAATAACTTTTATGGTGATTTACAACAATTTACCTCTGAGCTAAATGGGTATTAGGCGTTATTGTCCAGAATTGTCTACGGGTAATGAAGTAAAGTGTAATAAATACTTCACGTAGCAATATACGACCCCCACGTCAGGTATGAATTCCAAATTTTGGAAGACGAAGACGAAAAAGTAAAATTTCTCTTAAGTCATTTTACTGAGGATAAGTTTACGCGATAAGGAAACATTGTTGCAAAATTGTTGTACTAAATAATGGAATTAGGCCGATCGTGCCTCTCTATCGCTTTTACCGTGCTCCCGTTTTGAAGCTTACCTCAGGCGGAACGTGACAATGAATCATGCTTTCTCGTGCGTGCTGCCGGCAACCATCGATTTATAAGACGTTATCACGTCAATAAAATTATATTATAGAAAACAATATAAGCTAAATTATAAATTTGTCAGCCCCTGCGTCAGCTCACATTTGCGAAGATTGCCAGTTCAGGATCGAAATAAAATTTCACCAGATTCTTCACCCAACGCTCTGCCGTCTACTTGTCACCAGAAGAGGATATAATGTATGGCGACTGAACTGTTTTTCAGCAGGAATATTTACGCCGAATTGGCTTTCTATTATGTCGTGTTTGCGACTAGCACACGTGCAGTATTGTGACAAGTATTCGACGTCGGTTGATTCTTTATTCGTGATAAAGTGCGTCCTATGATTTGCGTTCTATTATTTGCCAATCACAGGGTTTACATTAATTGCACAAACAACTTTATTCTAGGATATAACAATCGTACAAATATATACACGCCATAGTCAACAAACAGTTTAATATACGAGTTAACTAAGTTAACAAAATAATAATATTCTTTTATACGAAAGCGAAAGATTGTAAACAATATTGATTCTAAATTAAACAAAATATACTATTTCCTAAACGGGAAAGGGAAAAGTATCGATCAATATTAGTGTACTACCTTATTCATTAATAATATGATTTTTTTAAAGCATCATTTTAATCACCCAGTTTGATAAATTATCTAAAAATGCGAGTTGACCGTTTATGCATAGGCGCCATCAATATATATTTTTTTAGTAGGGCTGTGAAAACTGTTTTTTTTTTACTTTTTAAACTGTTTTATAGGAAGAATTAGCAGTGCTACGGCGGAAGGCCGAGCGCATGAAGAAAATGGAACAAGCTGGCAGCAGTATGGACGAAGTGTTGCTGGAAGAGATACGGGAATACAAGGAGACACTCACCTGCCCCTCTTGCAAGGTAAGCCTTATGGCAAAGATAATAATAGTAATCATTTATATAGGGGAGAGGATGTTTATATCACCCAACACAGCACAAATTTCTCAACATTGGGCAAATACTGAGGATTTCTTAACAGTAAACTAAATATCAATCCATTATGTGTGAGTATGTATAAATATCTGTTGGGCTCAGTTACACTCTATTTAGAAAAATATAAGATCATTTCTTTATTACTGTATTAAATTTCGTACTAATCATATATCATTATCTCATCATTAAATTCAATATCAATAATAGTCTACTTCATGAAGACTAATATTTTCAACTTTTTGAAGTAGATTAGATAGTATGTTTTGCTTTGTCTGCACTCACTTTTCTCTTTCTCATGTAATTATAAGAAATTTGTATTATAGGAAACTTTGTTTGTAAGGTATTATCATATATTTTATTATTTTTGTGTATAAAATGTACTGTCTGTCTGTTTCCAAAATAAAGCTAAAATAAAAAATAAATAAATTAGAAAACGTGGTCGTTGACTATGGGCCTCATTCGGAAGCGCAAGAGTCATTCAGCGTGCGATGGAGANATCAGAAATGAGGAGATCCGTAGCAGAACCAAAGTCACCGACATAGCCTTACGAATCGCGAACCTGAAGTGGCAATGGGCGGGGCACATAGTACGACGAACCGATGGACGTAGGGGTCGGAAAGTGCTGGAATGGCGACCCCGCACTGGACGATGCAGTGTAGGAAGACCCCCCACAAAGTGGATGGACAATATAAGGAGGATCGCCGGTAGCCGCTGGAGCCAGGCGGCACAAGATCGGGCCTTGTGGGCATCATTTCGTGAGACCTATGTCCAGCAGTGGACGTCCATCTCTTGAAGCGACGACGTCGACGAAATAAATTAGTACGAAATTTAGTACAGTTATAAATAATTTATTTTTGTAACAGTCTTAGAGAATTGGTATGACTATATAAGTACCATCTATTGGATAATAAAAAAAAAATCGTCTATTAAGTCAGTTTACTGATGATAATTTTACGCGATTAGAAAACATTGTTGAAAAGTAGTTGTAATAAATAATGTAATTAGCCCGATCGCGCCTCTCTATCTCTTTTACCGTGCTCTCGTATTTACGCTTACCTCAGACGAAACGTGACAATGAGTCATGCTCGCTCAAGCATGCAGCCGGCAACCAACTGTTTAAAAGATGTTATCACCTCAATAAAATTGTATTGTAGAATACAATATAAGCTAAAGAAGTTTCTACTTATACATGCACACTATTTTTTTTTAGGTGAAACGTAAAGACGCAGTTCTAACAAAGTGTTTCCACGTGTTCTGTTGGGATTGTCTTCGGACGCGGTACGAGACTCGGCAGCGGAAATGTCCCAAATGCAACGCTGCGTTCGGGGCCAACGACTATCACCGCCTCTACCTCTCCACCTAGGTACACTCCAAATATGTCACAGATTAAATATTTATTTACTTATGACACTTTTATGACGCTCTTTATATGGTAAATGAGAGCTAGTGTGCGTGTAATACAATGCAGCATTCTGTGCCAAAGACGTCACGTACGACACAGATAAATAAGAGCAAATGAACGCGCCCTTTATACCATAGACAAGTGACGATATTTTACGAACGTAGATAAGGCCAGATTGTTATGTCGGATATTAAATATTTATTCATAACGCTCTTTGTGTGGTAAATAAGAGCTAGTGCTCATATAATGTTATGCAGCATTCTGTGCCAATGACGTCCCGTAGGGCACAGATAAGTAATTATTTATCTATGTCCAATGTGTGACGCCTCCTACAAGATAAGGGCAAGTGAACACGCCCTTTATACCATTGACAAGTAGTGATTTTTTTAACGAACGCAGGGAGACCAAGATTGTCATGTCACAGATTAAATATTTATTAACTTATGCCACATTGTTGCTTACCATTAAAGTAAAGGCAATTTCATAGATAAATTCTGTTTTCTTTCATTTATAACTGGCTGTAGATTTGTTGTTTCTTTAAAATATAACAAAGAATTGTGCGTCAGCGACTTGTAGTCGCGGACAAATGATTTATTCATGATAAATGAAGGCTTGTCTTCGTTTTTTTTTTAAATAAAAAGGCAGCTTTCAATGGCTCTATATACAAGGGTAGTGGATATATGCAATAGCCTTTATTTGGTATGTTGAAAATGTCTATGCACTCATAACAGTTGTCCATATAAATAAGAGTAGTGCACATATCCAAGTAGACTAGTAGGACACATTTAGCAGTACCTGACTTGACAATGTGAGAGTGGAACAACATCATTGTACTACAAGATATTTAATGTCGCGTTACTCATTTTTCAAGTCAGTGAGAGTTTTTTTTATTGCTAACAGGTTTTTGCTAGACATTTATATTTATACTTATTCAGATGGTCAGTCTAAGGCGGAAGCACGATAACCTGGTGATAGTTTAACACAATTTTGTTTTGCGGCACTTCTTTCTTGGTAAGGTGGTAACTAACTACAGCCGTTCCACCAGTCCAGACTAAGACAAATTAGATATAACAATTTCCTAAATCTCCACTGCTGAAAATCGAACCCAGGACCTCTGAGACTCAAATGTATTCGCTTCGCCTCATTTGAGTGTAAATAAGTTATTTATGTGTTAAATGCTAGCTGCCTTTAAGTTATATTTACACAGTCTTCAGTGAATACACACGTGTTTTTTTCTGTATGATAAATGGCAATGCACATATGTAAAATGTCTTCTTGTCTCTGTATTTTGTAGACGTGAAATCTTTTCAATTAAAGTTGATACCTTTTAATGTAACCTTTCACTTCGGAGAATATTATTATTACTTATACTTATAAATTTTTCTTAAAACTCAAATTAAAAGTCCTTAAAAAGGCTTTGGGCCTATGGTTTTTTATAAATATTCAATAGCTGTCCATAATTTTTTTCATATAATAATCTTCTTAAACTACATTATATCATAAAAATAAATTTATTGTCAAATAATCAATTATTTGACAAATATTCTTAAAGTATGTTTTAAAATTAATTTTACATGAATTATTCTCTTTGAAAGATCTATGGAATTAATTCATTAAATGTTATTTAATAAATATTTATTTATTAAGTCTTCTCTTAGAACTTTGTATTCATAGGTCATTCTTATCGAGAATTTTCATGTTCAAAGTTATCCAAATTCATAAACAAAGTTTGTACATAGTATTTAGTACTATAAAAAAGTTAGAATGTATATGAATGATTCAGGCTTTTATACTTATTTAGTCCACTAAGTTAATAGGGTTTTCATTAATATAAAAACATATGTTCAGCATAAAAACAGAAAATTTTCTTTGAATTGCTATTTTACTATATGAAAAGAAAATTATAACATGTTATTTTTTATTTGTAACTGTAGCCAATAGGTTACATATTGTACTTTTTCTATTTTGAGACAATTTTGCGATGTCAATCAAAATTTTATTATTTTGAACTACAGTAGGTCATAATACGTTCTAGCGAAACGCTTTTTTGCAATACCCACAAAATTTCGTCTCAACTTTATTTTAAAATAAATTATATATAAATCTCTCATGATTGGAAGCAAAACTCAGTGATTAAACAACATTTCATACTAAATAATATATACGTAAAAATACATTTATATTTCTCACAAGACTAAAAATTGTCTATAAAACTCGTATTAATAAAAGTAATACTTGTAAAGCCTTTGAAAATGTATTTGCATCTGTGAAGTGTCTTAACTTTATATATTAAGGTAACAAGTATTGCTTAATAAAGAAGCAAGATTTGTTACCTTACAGACCTTACATAAAAAATACAGACCTTAAATAAGGTAAGGTCTATATTTTTTTAAAGAAAAATAGCAAAAATATTGAAACCAATAGTAACAAACATGACATCTGACATGCTCGATCATTCATTCCTTATTATATAGTGATACTTTCCACGTATTTAATTATGGACTATATACATACAATCATTATATAAGAGTTAAAGTGCATTTTGCATTTATATGCTTCGCATATACGTCTTATTGTTTTATATTTAGATTAGACAAGTAGTCGAACAATTGGATATGTTTCTTTGGTTTAGTTATAAACATGTGTATAGTTATGTAAGTGTGAATCTGCTACTTTATTATGGATGCCATAGTAATATTTCGATATTAAATACATATATTAATTGCCAGTTTTTGTTTTGCAATTGACTTTTTGATTTAAAAAAAAAAAAAACAACTATTACTTTACCTATTTCAAGACTTCATATTAAATAATATTGTTAATTGATGCGAAAAACAACTTAAAAAATATTTCCCTTAATTCTAAACTAAATTAAAAAAAAAACCTCGTGACAAAGAAGTGTAATGATCGGTGGCCATGTTTGTGACGTCACAATATTACAAATATGTTAACAAAATGTCGAATGATTTATAAATTCAATATAACTTTTTAATTGTAGCGCAAAAAATGAGGTATATATGATATTTTCATTTATTTCAAAAGATTTTTTTATCACATTATAAAAACTGATTTAAAATGAAACTCATGTGAGAAGTAGCAATAAAAAAAATGAGGAAAAATGATCCTATTAGCTTTACTATAGTATTTTGTTGGTGAAAAAAAAATGAAACCATTTCAATGGTTGTAAATTACAATTACATGAGATTACAATTAGTAGATAGTCCGATCAAAAAATTATTTATAACATTCATCACGTCATGTATAAAAAGGTATACGGAGCTTTGACACATTAAATTGTATTTTCATTTTTATACAGTGTCTTAATCGTAATTTTTTAATCTGTTTTTTTAGTCTGTTCCAATCTACTTTGGCTTTATGTTAGTCTGTTCCAAAAAATGGCGGTTATTTCTAAATCCTGCTCTCTGTGAGATTTTTACATGATTATTTATACTTTTTGGAGTATTATTTAAAGTGGAATTTCAAAATGAATATACACATGTATGCATTTTGAAATAATTCCTTCAACAATTTACATGATCTATGGTAGCCCATAATAAAGTCGCCCTATAGTAGTTATTGCAATTGTATTGTAGATAGGTAAATAGATTAAATAATAAAAAAAAACGACAGCCCACTGACTGATATATTTATATTTTTTAGGTTTTAACTTTCATTGGGTGATTATTTACTCTGCACTTATCTTTGATTGTTAATCTTCTTTTTGTCTTTGTATAAATAGCCTCGTTTTATTGTGATGAGCAATATTTAGCTGCTTTGGATGAATAATGTCATAATTCAACATTTAATCAAAGACAGTAGAATATTCTATATTTTCTTTTGTCATAAACTCTTATTCAAATCAGCCAAAATGCAACTGAAGCATTATGTCATTGGTTGATTTAAATGTCTCAGTCAAAGAATTACTTAAAATGACATCTTTTTTAATAGGGACTTTTCATTATTAAATATGTTAATATTTCTTCTCATTGAATACTTTACTGGTACGTACTAAGAATGTGTTCAATTTTACATAAAAATGTATGATGATGATATTAAAGAATAACTTGGAATCGAAAGCTACAAGGGTTCCCTCGCGCTCTATAATAGTTATTTATTGTTA